>CM035789.1:15249601-15669601 GCA_020466265.1 Siphamia tubifer
TAAAATACTGATGAGGTAGCACCAAAAATGTAAAAAAAAATTCATTAAAAACTATTAAATAAGTGCAAAATAATAATAATTAAAAATAAATTTGCAAAATGCAATGAATAACTAAGACCAGTCACGGTGGGACAGAGGGAGCAGTGATCTACATGAGAGAAATAAAATGCTATTTTCCGATTCACATGACCCTATTACCACATTCTGAGGGAATACAGCCTAACACATATTTCCTCCTGTCTGTATAATTAATCACTGTGCCTCGTCTTACAGGCTGACCTGCCGCAAACCAAGTCCAGAGACAGGAGACAAGCATATAACCAGAGTCACAAGGTTCGTATCATATATTATATATAATTACACAATTATTTCTTTACTCACCCGCTAATTTGAAGCAGGAAGTTTTCATTTTTGCCATCACCATGTTACCCATTTGGACCTGGGAATGACAATCTGATATCACAGTGCCTTAAAACTCATTTCCAAACAGTCTGACAGCCTCAATGTTGAAACTATAATTAAAGTTATTAGTGCATTTTTCCATCATATTAGTTTTTTGCCTGCAGTAAATCTTGATTTTAAATGTCTTTAATATTGTTGAAACTTCCAGTCTGGACAACAGCGCAATATCAATTTGTTGTATTGACATTAATCATCACTTTGCGTACTTTCATGAAACCTTCATGTTTAGGAGACACAGCCAGAGCTAATGTTAGTTAGCTTATTAGTTTCTTTATCGGTTAAAATTCATAACTCAACTCCATCAACCACATCCACTTCTTCTACTAATGATAACTGGAGGTGTTTCATGGACTCAATGGCAGTACTGCAGTAGACAAAATGTGAAGTTGTTTATTTGTCTTATATTTTGTTCTTTTCTATTTTATTCTATTTTATAAGACCCTAAGTTGCTCTATGTTTGGCTGCACATACATAGTTAATGCCCAAAGCGTAGCTAAACAAGAGGAAAAATAAGAAAATGCAGAGTAGTGAGTACCTCTGTAACTAAATACACGACACTTTGTTGGTCACAAACAAAACTGGTGTAAACAACAGGAGCCACGTCCCGATTAGGAGCCGCTCTGTTTTTCTCTCCTCTCTCTCTTTCTGTCTTGAAGCCACACTTGATTGGTCATTGTGGGCGTGGTCTGTTTCTGTGCTGAACAGTGTGGAGGTGGGCGGAGTTACACACAGAGGGGTGGGGTTAAA
Organism: Siphamia tubifer; assembly: GCA_020466265.1. Taxonomy (NCBI): domain Eukaryota; kingdom Metazoa; phylum Chordata; class Actinopteri; order Kurtiformes; family Apogonidae; genus Siphamia; species Siphamia tubifer. The sequence continues at coordinate 15,250,811 of CM035789.1, forward strand.
CCCATACTGTAGCACATAACGGACACACAGAGAGCGGAGAGACCACAATGAAAATGGACTGGACAGATAAAAAAAAAAAAAGTTGATACAATGAAACAGGAAACGCAGTAAAATTTTAACTAATTTCTAATTTTTAATTACTATAGAGTCTATAAATAAAGTTTATTTATGTAATGAACCTTTGATTAAGTGAATGTTTTTTACATTAGTCATTCATATTGCATCTAACTTTCCATTGTTATCGTTAATAAATTTATTTAAGCACGAAAAACCCACTTGAAAGCCGAAAGAGCCAGGTCTTTTTAGTGAGCTTAGCCAAAAGAGTCGGTTCTTTAAAAAGAGCCAGAATTCTCATCACTACACCACACACTTCTCAGGGATCCTAAGTGATTTTTGAGAGGACTGAGACTTAAATCTTGAGTTACTTTCATGCCACTATAACATGAAACATATACATGATAATACCTATACATTTAATGGAGAAGTGGCCTTTTAGTAGCACTTAACAGTTGGAGGCACTAATACTCCACTCAGAGGCCATAAAGCACAGCAGCAACAGAATGAAAAGAAGAAAATTATATATATATGTGTGTGTGTGTGTGTGTGTGTGTGTGTGTGTGTGTGTGTGTGTGTGTGTGTGTGCGCGTGCGTGTTTTAAATCCAGCTTTCTATTGAGGTGAGTGGATATTTTTTAATGATTATGCAATATAATACTTCATGCATTATCTGTTCATGCACATAAACATTTCACCTACACCTACTGTATTACTTATGCCTATTTTGTGGCCCACACATCTGAAGTATAAAGTATACTAGACGTTATCTATAATGTATTGCAACTAAGATTAGATAAGATGACCTACAAGATATGTTACATTAGAGGCCAAGCTGCGTGTTTAACTGTGTAACAAATGATATTATATGAGACAGATCTGCAGTGACTAATACAGAGCACCTCAGGATACAAAATACAGTTTCAACAGAGAAATACCAAATACCGGTTCCATAAGAGCAAGGTTTCAAAATTAATCTGTGACAACACCGCCTCAATGAGAGATGACTTTTCTTTTTTTTTTGTCAGAGCTTCTATATACACATGCATGATCCATCTGTAAAGCAATGGGTTTTACAATATTTAACCCTTATGCCATCTGCAATTTTTCTGTACTCTGGTTACCAATGTGGCAAAAATGTACACGTATTCAAAAACTACTATAAAATTGCCAAGTCAGCAAAAAGTGGTGCCAGGCACAACAAACCCTGTCCCTTTACATGTATTATAGCTTATTTTGGCATCAATAGATTAATATAGATTAACCAGGTAACCTATCAGCTCATATCTTTGGATGGTGGGAACAAACCTGTACCTGGAGAGAACCCACGCAGGAACAAGAAAACTCCACACACAAAGGTCCTGGTGCTGGAATTGAACCCTTCTTGCTGTGAGACACTAGTACTAACCACTGGGGCACCAGGAATGAAAAATAAAAGATCAAAAGAGAGGAAAAGATACTGGATTTCCAAAAATATATATCTAAAATATATTTCCCAATTTCACGCTGAAAGCAAAATGATCAACAAATTAAAAATTAAAAAATTAAATTAAAAATTTACAGAAATGTCCCAAGAGAATCTAAAGGTTAAGAGTCCTTTGCTCTATGGCCTATGTGAAATTAATGATGCTGATGAGATGTCTGCACCAAAGTAAAGGTGAGATCTCATGCATGAAGGTTTTTGTTTTGTGTTCACAAATTGAAACTATGGCTGCGACACAGGCTGACGTGATCATCTAAAGTCTATTATCAACATGCCAACCTTTTTTGAAAAATCAATAGCAATATTTTTCAATTGCATTGTACAAGGCTAGACACTGGTATTCAGTCACAGATGGATCAGATAGACATGTCAGAAAATGAGGCACGCTGTTGCACCCACTTGCAGACAATGCCAATATCCAGGTGTGTACTGGTACCGGGTAACTGTCTTGAAAACGTATAGCTTAATCATTGTAGGTTAAAGAACCAAGGTGATGGGGCGGTGACAAAGCAACAGCGAGACTGAAAGGATTTATTATGTTTTTACTGAGGGAGGAAGCACTTGAGATGATAATGAGTCCGTAAATGAGAATTGATCCTTCTGTGCCAGCTGGTAATGTGAATGTGTACACATATTTGGACAGCATGCATGATTTGGTTTCTATACTCAGTCTCATTGGACATCGGTTTAACGTCAGAAAATGGGAACCACTGTAAAGTTATGCAAATAGTGTTTTTCTTCTATAAAAGCTCCATCCAGTATCATCCGATGCAAATTATGCTGTAGGAACAGAAAACTGTAAGTGCTCCTGGGTGTCATAATACAGGTAAATATAAACAAACATATGCGACTAGAACCATCTGCAGTCAGACATTACCATCAGAAATCTGCACTATAGAAAATAAGAAACAATAATAAATGTGTGGAGGGAAAAAAAAGAGTATAAACTGTGTAAATATCAACCATCACAGTCAGTAAAACCATCTTTTTGTGGTTTTCATGTTATTTTTATACGTACTCCAACAACGGTATTGAAATCTAAAATGTGATATCACACCTTTTGTTCCTCTAAAAAAAAAAAACTCCTGTAAAATAAATGACGGGTAGATATTTTACAACTCATAATTTTTTTTTTCAGTGACATTTTTATAAAAATGTTTTATGTCTCCAGAGCATGATTTAAATATATTTGGATGCTTTGAGAAAGATTAGGTCGATCAATGTCAACGATTTCTTCCAGGAAGCTCAATACAACTTGTGTCGCAATTCGTTAATAAAAATTCATGACAGCAGCACTGCTCTCATTAGACCCACATGGTGCAAGGCTGAGTAAACAGTGCAGAGCATCTCTATGTTTGGAAGATCTATTTACATATGGCAGAGTAATTAAACTTTACTTCAAGGATTGTACCCAGTAAATTATGTGTGCTTACAGCTTATGTCACTGAAGGCCATTTTCAGAGTCACCACTCAAAAGGAGTAGGTTGAAGTTCAGATAATATATAAAAATCCAACCCCTCATTTAACAAGTTTACATACAATTATAACAATTTTATGAATTCCATTTATATCACTCATTTCAATGTCCATCTTGACCGTATGTTTTAAAACAGAACCTCCTGCATTATTGCACATTTTTATTTATGGACATACACTTTATATTAAAGCAAAAGAAAACAAATGAAGAGCTTCCTTATATATGTTTTGTTTATTTTATTTTACTTATTTTGTCAGTAAGGGAAATGTCATGGGTTCCAATAGTGTAATTTATTTCTTCCTCTGGATATTTATGCAGAAGGAAACTTTTATAGAGCTTTTTGAATTGAACCAGATTTTTTTGCAGCTTTGATTTCATCATTGAGGCAGTTCCACAAGTTTACATCTTTACTCCTGGAGACACACATACTTTTTAAAGTTGTGCAGGAGTACAGGGTTTTAAAATTAATATTTTGTCTCAAGTCATACTGTCATTCTCGTGTGCAGAACATTGTTTGAATGTTCGCTGGTACAGTAGCATTTTCTTTTTAACTTTAAACATTAGCTGATTTGTTTGGAATTTTACAAGGTCACTAAGCTTCAAAATTTTTGCTTGAAGGAAAAAAAGCATTTTTATGTTCACAATATCCAAGTAAATTAACAATTCTGACAGTTTTTGGTATTTTATGTAATGCTTTCAATATTACTTTCATATGAGTTCCCCTTTTGTCAGATTGATTTTGTCAGACAGGTCACCAGGAAAAGTCCCGGTCCTCCCGTGTGCAGCATCAGTCCACGTCATTACTATGGATTCAGCAACTGAGTCTGTTTCTTTTTCCTGTAATGACATAGGGGAGACTACAACCCAGTGAAGGTCATTACAGGAAAAAAAAAGAAAAAAAACATCTCAAGTATCAATTTTTTTTCTTCACAGTGACACAATATTAGGGATATTGAAACGATGACTGTGTGATCTTACATGTACTTGTTTCCTTATGGGGAAAACATGAGCCAAGATGTTTGAATATAAACTACATAACCTTAAATTGAGAAGTTTTATAAGTGATGTCTGAAAATAAGGAAACCAGACTTCATCTGCCAGGTTATTATATAGCCTGATGTTTTATGTTATTATTAGTCCAGTGTAAAATTTTCTAAAAATGACATTAGCTGCTTAATGTGATTAAAAAAAAAAAAAAAAAAAAAAGATATGTTCCCTTCATCCCTTTATTTATGTATTTATTTTTCTTGAGTGAATAATACCCCTGTTTTCAGTGTAACATCATAACAAATGTAATCAGTGTTTAATGTGTAGCATCGGCACCCTCATATTTATTCCAGATTTACAGCTTGAATTTTCATTTTCATGGCAAATCCCAACTCCTTCTGACAAGAAAGCGAGTCCCTTTATGCGACACAGCAGTGACTCATGGGGGCCTCCATGTTGTCTCATGTGCTGGAAGACTGGATGATGTCCAAGCTGCTTAGCCTGAAGGCAGCCAAACTTTCTCTTTGTGTCCCTGTAGAGGGTGGGCCGAGGATATGGGCTGGCATTAGGCTGACAGAACAGTCCCCTGAACATCTTTTAGCAATTCTACAGTGACTTTATGAAAATTTTATGATTCTGACCTTTCCATGTGTTCCATGTGTTTTGTATTTATTAGAGTTGAGAAAAAGTGCACGGAAGCTACAATTAACAAATAACTGAGCGCTCAATCAATCACTCATTTTACAGTGGACGACACTGTCACTTTAGCCACTCGAATAAAAAATTAATAATAAAAATCACTCTCCCGCAATCGATACAGAAGCTGTCATCGCTGCATTGATTACTTTTCATTTAGATCTGTTTGAACTACCGGGGCTTTCCTGTTTTTCCATCCTTCTGGATCCAAGTCTTTGTTAAAGTCTGAGTAAATTTTAAGCGGCGCCACAGGACAGTGATGGATTGGTGGGTTGATAGTGAGATTATGCAGGTGAGACAGCTCAGAGCCTTTAATCCAACGCTCTTTTCAAGGAAATTATGTGACGGTTGTGCTCAGTTTGCAAGATTTGGTTGATGTTTGTGTTTTCTTTAGGAGCAAAGACGAAGTAGGGAAGTGCAATTTTTATCTCCTTTTTTTCTTTTTAGCCTCGAACCGTGATAGTGACAGCTCCAACATGGAGAACATGAGCAGACCCTGTGTGTTTATGCTGTCTTCTTCAATGTCTCTCTTGATTTCAGGACTGTGACGCTCACTTCCATACATTAAAAAAGAAGAGGTTGTTCTTTTTTGCTCTCTCTCTTTAGCTTCTCCTCAGTAGGCTTACTAGTGCAGACTAATTAAATCCAAGAAATTAACTTGACTGAACTGAATATATTGGAAAGGAAAATGCACAGGAGGCAACTACCGAATACCAGCTTTTTGTGGCTGTGCTTGGTGATTACCAACGGCGTGGCTGCATTGCTTGCAGGGGGATTTACAGAAGCCAAAATAAAGGGCATAAAACAAAGCAAGAAATTGGGAAAAAAAAAAAAAAAAAAAAAGGCCAAGCTGCCGAGGGAATTGACCACTTAGGTTTTGGGTGGGCAAAGTGAGTCGAGTCAGAACTAATCCTAGGCTGAAGGAGCTGCTCCTCTCTCACCAGGGTCTAGTAGATGGGGACTTTTGCAACCGGAGTTCACGTAAGATGGCTTCATGGATTTGATGTGTTCAGTTGTTAAAGTCATTGGTGTCAATACCTCCACAAGGAACCCACTGGTCTGTGAACATGTTGAAAACAATTGCTCTGGACTTGTTTTTTGAGGCACTTATTTGACTCACTTCCTTGTTTGTTTTTTTTTATCTCCGCTGGAGTTTCTGGATTCAGGGATTTGAGCACGTACGTGTGATTTGTTGGGCATGAGTGGGAATGGGCTACGTGAATGTACTAACTTAGCATAGTGGGTGTTACATCTAGCATAGAATGAAAGTGAGTTAAGCAGGAATCAATTTTCCTGTCCAGACCTTTATCCTCAATTACCAGCCAGTTCCAATGAGCTGAGGTTCTGTGAAGGTGACAGGGTACACCTCCTGAATGCTGTCTGCTTGTAATAAAGCATTAAACAAGTCGATATGTTGTGTAGCTCTACTAAACCAAGGCTGGTCCGCTTATATAAAAACAGTTAACATGATATGTAACCCTTTTATTGTTACTTTACAGAAATGCCATGTATGTGCATACTGTAACTAAGGCTTCAATGATGGCACTGGAATTTCAACAATCTTTTTACCACCTATAAAGGTTGGGTTTTCGTCAGGCTTAAGTCACACATCACACAGACTTTAGAGCTGTAAGCGATATGGACCCCACAGAGAAATGTTAATTTTTAAAAATTGTTTCTTCATGTTTCTGTTCATTTTATCTTTGTGCTTTTTTCTCTCTCTCTGTCGTCATCTGAACCCACTTTATTCTCATTAAGGTCACATGGGTCACTGGGGGCCTAATCCAGCTACAATGGGTGAAGGCGAGGTACACCTTGTATGAGTCACCAGTTCATCACAGGGTTGAACATAATATAGACAAACAATCACTCTCACATTAACACCTATGGGCAATTTAGATTAACCAATTAACCTATCAGTGCATGTGTTCGGTCTTTGTCTCTGGAGAACATGCAAACTCCACACAGAAAGGTCTGGTGTCGGAATTGAACCAGGGTCCTTCTTGCTGTGAAGCATGAGTGCTAACCACTTTTTGTGCTTTGTATCTTTAGTAAAATGTTATATTTTACGCAGGTAAATGATGATAATATATGTTACAACAAACCTTTTTTTATCAGGCCATGGTTGCATAGAATGGATTAGCAGGGTTTCTATTATTGGGCAATAATAGAAAATGTTGTCAAAATAAATTAAAACTTTACTTGTTTACACAATGCCTGTGAAATGGAAAAAATGAAAGATTATTATAAATACTCTTTCTATATTTATTGATAATATTGAAGGATGTCTTATGATTTGTATCAGATAGTTATTGTTTGGCGAATGAGTATAAATGTATAATATTTATTTTGGTTAATTTAATTGCATTGGGCTGTTGTATTATGTGCCTGAATAGTGTATGATTAATGTAAATAATCAAAATTTTAATGTAAAGGAGACCCTAGGAAGAATAGTAACTGATGGTTTTTTAATAAATGAAATTAAATATAAGTACATTTAATTCGTGGATATTGAATAAAAATGGATTTGGTCATTTTTAGTATAATTTCCATAATGACAATAGTCTGAGAGGACATAAGATTTGACTTTAAGGATCTACTAGCTGTGTTTTCATAGGATTAAGGGACTAAGATTATTTGTAATTGCATGCATTTTCAGACAGAAGTGTCAAATCCATGACTGGCAGCTGTATTTCCCAATTGCTGATCTCAAAGTAGAAGCTTGTCGACTTGTTTCATATTTCGGTAACAGCATGAAACGTCTGTATTAACATTAAAACTTGATTTTTGTCCAACATGAGAGAGCTAAGGAAGAAAAGTATGTTTTCCAATGTTAGTGTTTTCCCCACGGTTTTCAGCTCCTGCAGCTTAACCTGAAATCAAATACAAAACTCAGTTTTGACAGTTGGGACTAAGCTGTAAATACTGACTATGGAAGAAAATATTTGCTTAAAAGACACAGACCACAATTTTATTCATTTGTGACTTTGAGTTTAGACAAATGGCATGAATATTAATGGTATTGTTTTGTTGTCGTTGTTGTTTTGTTTTTTGGGGGGGTGGGGTATCATGATAATTTTTCATATCAAACATAATGTGAAGTCAGAAAACCTGTAGATGTGATGGATGGGTGATAGATTGTTGGAATTTGCTACTGGTCCATTTTTACAGTAGTGCATATATGTCAGATGTTAACCCATTAACACCCTGTTTTACTTCATAGGCATCAACATGTGATATACAAGGCCTGTGTGTATTTCAGTACTCAGTAGTGTCTAAATAGTATTAGCATGAAATTATTGCAGTTCATTTACAGTAATTACAGACCAAGATATTTCCTGCACAAAGTCATAATAATGTTCCATGATTGTATAAATGGCTGATTTACTGTAAGCTTCAGTGTTGAGTCTATTTAGCTATAGCCTTTTCAGTGCAACTAAAGTTTTCAAGAAATATCTCACATACAGCATTTTATTTCAAGGATCCTATTTTTTATTCATCTGACAATGTTTGAAAGTGATATTTACCTTCATAGCTTAGTGAATTGATTGACCATTTCAAAGTGAAAGGAGGAAGAGAAAAAAAAGCGCATGTGTGCATATTTTCAAGGGCTTTAAAGCTTTCACCGTATGCTCACTGTTGGCTGATGGGGTAATCCAATAACAGCCCTGTCTCAACACGGTGAAATGCTGAGAGGGAGGAAGGCTCTGTGCCTGAGGGCCTGTGCCTCTAATGAGGGAGGAGAGGGGTGGATGCAAGGTCTTTGCTTCACAGACGGCACAACAGGCAAGTTAACCCTCCTCTCTCTGCTCACAGTACCTAGATACCACCTCTGCTCTCCTCCTCCCACCTTTCTCCTCTCCACAGCCCCAAGCTTACTCCTCCACAGAGAAAAGACTTAGTCCTGCAGACTGACTGTGCCAGTTTGTACCTCATTTAGAAAGCTGCTGTGTGGAAGTTGCTCATGCTACCCCCCTCTTTGTCTGAAAGCTTATGATTGTCTCAGCAAGTCAACTTCGATACCTGAAACACACTGCATGCTTGTGGAATTTCTGATTGCTGCAGCAGTATCCCTCAAGTCAGTCAGTGCAGCTGATTTTTGTGATGTGTAAGAGACAATCAAAAGCATGGGGCTTTAATTAACACTCAGTACGTCTTGAGTACCATAAGCAACCAACTGCTAATTACTTCAAGTGCCAGTGCAGTTTTTTTTTTTTTTCTCATACTTATAAAGCAATATGAAGACCCAACTGATGAAAACAGACCAAGAACCGGACCCAATGATGAGTAGAAGCAGAGAGGGAGCTTTCAACCTCCATCCCTGGGCGTAAATTACGCAACAATATAGTAAAATATTCATGACACACCATAGGGATGGAATCCTGCCTGCTCTGAAGTGCTGAGCAAACACTTTGCCTTCAGCCACTCTAAGACTGTGAGGAGGATAAGGAGAAGCCCAAAAGTAAGGAGCTGAAAACAATTTCAAGCATGAAGCCAATTATACCCAGGAAACAATTTCTTGCCTCACGAGGATACCAAACTGCACTAACGGTGTCAGCTCCAAAATTATGGTACTGGTATATTATGTTTAGGTTACCTGCTTCTATCCATATGTTCCTTATGCGTAATAAATCATCAAGTAAGCATGAAAAATTAATGAAGCAACTCTTAACAAAGCACTACATGAAAAAAAACAGTCATAATTCCTGTGTACCAGTGGAAATGGCAGCACTGCAGCTGCTGACCAGAACATTGCAGGTCACAAGTTTTCTGTTTTGTTTTTCATCATTTTCACAGATGATGCCAATCTGGATACTGCATTATTCGAATACAAAAAGCTTGCCGTTATCATTATCATCCTAAATTTAACTCCAATCCAGCTGCTCAGGTGAGGAAGTAATGGGTTTAAAGAAGCCGAGCATGACTTTTGAAGTTATTAGAGGGAAGTAGTGAAACCATTTCTGCCACTCAAGGGAGTCCTACTAACACTTTTATGTGACTTTAATGATCGAGAAAAGAGCTGGAACCTGCCAAGACATGCCGTGTGAAAGTACAAGCTTAGCTTTACTTATTGGTCAATAACATCATGGCAAGTAATGGCAGCTGAGTGGTTTCTAATGAGTCTTGGAGATGAGTCCATATTAAACAGTGTTCTGTTAATGTTGTTTAGAATGAGTATTAGTACAAATCGATCATTTTTGTTGAAACATGTCAGAGCACAGGCAGACTGACTATTCCCACAATGAAAAATATAACACACTGTGCAATGGGTCAGATATTTGGGGATTTAGGGAAATTGTTTTAAGTCCCCAAATGTTCACCCATTTTCATGGGTTTTCAGAGAATATAAAAACTGAAAAAATAAATAAACCTATGTAACGTCCCCATAGTCTGAAATTACTCTGATAGAAATCACTAGGTTTAATATTTAATATGAATTTTTTTTCTCACAATGAATGTTGCTCATAATCAATTTCCCAATTGTGGGATCAATAAAGTACTTCTATGTATCCATGTATCATTAATATAATAATAATGATGTTGATAATAATTGATCATGTCTACACAGGTAAAATAGTATAACCAAATAAGATTAATTGTTCTTCACAAGTGAAAACCAAATATCTCAGGACAATGAAATAAATTACATTTGAATAGATTGTACTATGTATGAAGCAGAAGATAGTTGTGGAGCTAAATTAAATTCAGTGGGAACCATCTATCCTCTAGTTTTACATTACATTCTGAGATTAAAACCTGAAAACCAAACAAAGAAAACAACATGTTTATGATGTTGTGTGTAGAGGAATGAAGTCTCCATTCTGAATCATCTTAAATAATCTAGTGCAGGGGTGTCAAACTGCGGTCCTCGAGGGCCGGGGTCCTGCATGTTTTAGATGTTTCCCTCTTCCATTACACCTGGAGGCTATTGCATCATTATCAGTCTGATGAGGAGCTGATTATTAACTCTTTAAGTGTCAGCGCTGATGCATTATGAATGGATGATTTTGTTTAAATATTCAGAAAAATTTCAACAGTTTTACTTTATTTTGTGCACGGAAAAGGTGCCAAAAAGCAAGAGGTGTTTGTTTTTTTTATTTGTTTTTATTTCACAATTTTTAAAAATTGCTGTGACTAAATGTCAATACTAGTTTTCTTCTTCAGTAATTTTTTTTCTCCAAAATTTTCCAAATTATTTGTCATTTTGTAAATATTTATTAGTATTTGTTCATTTTGTTTATTTTTCTACATTTTGGTTCTTTTCTTTTCTTTTCTTTTTTTTAATTTTTCTTTGATTTTCTGCCACTTGTGTCTGACTTTGCTCATGTTACCAATTATTTTGTTAGTTCTCAGGAGTTAAAGGGTTAAACTGAATCACATGGAAGAGGGAAATATCTAAAACATGCAGGACACCGGCCCTCGATGACTGGAGTTTGACACCTGTGAGCTAGTGGCTTGGGTGCAGTATTTTTAGAAATATTAAATGTAGTATTCTTCTTTTTCCACCTGGGGCCTTTTCCGCATCCCATGCAAATCCCATTAACATGGCCTCTTGTTTCTGTATCAAGTATGATTCACAAAAAAGCGTTCCGGCTGTCAAGTGCAAAAGAGACAATAAGTTGATTAAGGCATTTGAGGCTTACTGATGTCTCACTGTTTACAAAACACTTCATTAATAAATATCCAATGAATGATGCTGCAAGAAAGTCTGACTGTACATTTTTGAGATATATTACTAGAAACAACATAGACAACATTCACCTGTTCTCTGTGTAATTATTTACACTTAAGTCAACAGATACAGTGGCTGTAGTTAGTTTGACAGATGTTTATTGCATGAACAGATTCACTGTCCATTTAACTTATTAGATACAGTTTGCCCCAGGTGTGAAAACATGGGTCCTTAGTTTTTGAGGTTTCACAAGCTTCTCTTGTTCACTCATTATCAGTGTGCTGTAAATCCAGAATATAGAAAGATTTAAATATTCAGGTAATTGTGAGTTTTCTTCTTGGTCATGTGTTGACATTATCCAGTTCATGTTTAACTCGTAATGACCAACTGTTACTTTTAAAATTGTTCCCAAATGACTTTTTTCTCTCCATTTAACATTTCTTAAGTGATTTATCATGTAATACATTTTTATTTCTTAATTTAAAGGTTTATTTCACTGTATTACAACATTATATTCACTGTATTTAGCACTTTTCCCAATGAAAATGAGTTATTTTCCTGTATTTAATTAACTGATCATATAGACTTAACACTAAGATTAAAGTTGATTATCATATTATCAGAAGCAGAGAAAAATAAAGAAAATGGGACTTTTTTTTAACAGAATCTATAATTAATTGATTATACACAAAGTGTGTCCATCCACTGTTTATCAAACTCCATTGGTTTTATGAATGAATTAATGTAGTAGAAGATGTCAGTGTTTTTAGATTGACTGATGTATAATATGCGTCACAGAAATCACCCCAGTGAAGGCACACAGACGAGAGCTAGCTTATCGTATTAGCTTTAACAACATACCAGCGTTAAACAGCATTAACTATACACTATGCCAATATCTATTCAAATTCTATTGTTAATAATCTCACCTTGTGGCATTTACACACAGTAATAATAAACTAGAAGTATATGAATTGGAGCAACAACACAACAGCTAACTCTTAGCACAGAGGTGGTGCGTTCAGGACCGTTTTTAGCACAGGGTATCTGAAAACTTAGAGAAAATGACTTGTTCCTGAATAAATAGAGTTAAACAATCAACAACAATTAAACTGTGTGGACTTTCCAACAGAAGGGAAGAGCAGAGCTGGACATGTACAGTTTATTATGAAGTATGATAATTCAAAGGCTCCTACTTGTGTTCCCTACTTCCCAAAGTCTGGTTCAAATATATTACTGCTGAATAAATCTTAACTGACTCACATATGATGTGCATTTTCCTGGGAAATATGTCTCCTAATATGATCTGTAGGCATCATCCTTCAGCTTTTTCACATGGTCTGGTGTTAAAAGGCAACCGAAAAAACGGGAATATCGAAGAATCGCAATTTAAATCGAATCGTAAAAGAATCGAATCGGCATAAAAGCATATCATCCCAACCCTAGCCATATCTGATGACCTTCAAAAGATGGGAAACTGCATTTTATACCAGGTATTTACAGGTATTGATGAAGCTTTGTGGATCAATGGTTATTAGACAGTCTACATCAGTAGATGGTAGATGTTTATGGGTTATCTATATCATCTTTGTGCAGGATGTGAGCTGCTGTAGGAACAAATCAGGTAAAACAAACAACATCCTGCAGCTTTCAGCTTTGCCCTAAATATGGACATTTGATGAAGATAAACAACACAACATTGTTTCTACTATTACAGAAAAGTGAAGTCCAGGTCAGGTTCCTCAGTAAAGTCCTTCCTACTGATCGATACATCCATGAATGGAACAGACCAGTGCGTACAGGTTGAATCATTGGAAAGGTCCCGCCCCCAATTTCATGGTTCAGTGACACATATATTTGACGTAGCTATTAACAGAAATAGAAGGCAGTGGAAATGAAAACACGAATGAAGGTAGTAGCCTCCTAGCCAACTAATAAATAGATTTACAAGGGCAATAATATGATGAACCAGCATTCAGCTTCTGCAACATGGAACAAACATAACTTAATGTGGGCATGTTTTATACCCACTGTAAAATAATTGTCATTTCATTTGTTTATGATTAAAGGCTTTAACTCAGACCTTATCTTCAATGCACTGCAAGCCTAAATGAATCTTTATAGCTCTGTATAACGTATTGCGGAGCACAGTAACTTTTAATCATTTAAGTACTTCATGATATTATTCTTATTTATTATGTTCTTTCGTGCCTTGTGCGTTTTGTTTTCATCAAGATGTTCTATCATACATCATATATAAATATGATAAACATATACAGTAAAATAGTTCTTTCTTTTTCGTTAGTGGCATATACACATGGAATTGTGAAAATATATACAAGAAGTGTTTTAAATTAGAAGAGCAGCTGAAACAATTGGATTTGAACAAAAATGACCCTGAAAAAATATGTGTACTATATATACATATAAATTTAAAAAGAAGTTAATTATTATGATAAAGTACTCCTCCTGTGTCCTGTATTTCAAGCCAACTTTTTAATTTGTATTTATTTAATTTCTGAGTGAATATATTAATTTCCTGCACACGACGCAGTGAATAAATGTGTGTATGTGGCTTTGAAAACTTTGGAGAACAGGGGACATGAGGCTTTGCTCTCTTACGAGGATTAAAAATTCACCCCAGAGAGTAGTTTTTGGCACCCATAACCAGCCAGAACTATTTTTTTATTTTCTTGTCCTTGTGTAAAGGGATCATTTTATCAGGTTGCCAAGTCACATTGAGTGAAATACAGATGCTTTCAGGGCTTTAGAATGAACGTGAAGTACACGATTAACCAGATGTCACAGGTAAAGCAAACATTAAAATGAAATTCTTTTGACATGTATTAGGAGCTGGCTGAAACATTAACCCTTTGGCTCTGCTCAAAAATTCATAAATGCTGTCCTCATCCTTCTGCACCAGCTGCCACTGAACACTAACAGATTCTCGACGGTGATTGGTTATCAGAGCTGTCAATGTTTTAACCCCTCCCCCCCATCGCATGAAAGACTCATAATTGGCCAGAATCTTTTTTTTTACAGTTCCTAAGGCCTGAAGAAACAAAGTACAGAGTAGATACAGATGTCTAATGTCTTAGAAGTGCTGAATTACAAAATAAAATGTTACGGGATTTTTGCTCAGTGTCAAAAAATACTGCCGACTAAAGCAGCTTGTGCACACACTGAAACATTGTTATATATTTTGTGTCGCTCAAATCCTAGATATCAGAGTAAGAAAATAGCTCATTATAAGTCTGCAGGAGCAAGTGATCAAAAAAACATAGTCCTACTAGCCGGCAGGTCAGACTATGATATGAATTCATAGTCTGGAGATGATCCATAGACTGAGCTTAAGCGTACGAGTGGGATCAACGGCTCTGCACGTAATAGGCCAGCGCTATGACCAATCAGAGCAACGAACAATGTGACATATACAGAGCGATGAAAACAAGTCTAAACTAGCGTCTATCTCATTGTTTTAACATCCTACTGTATAGGCTAGGCTAATTAACGCTAACACACCGGTAACAGTGGAGGGAAAATATCCAACCGGGTCCGTTTACATGCTGCTTATCTGACCATAGATTGTATATAAGTTTGTACTTCTTCAATCATTGTGCTAAGCCTGCCCTACAATCTTGCCACACAAATGGAGCGTTGTGATTGGAACGCTAAAATTTACCGGTCCTGGCTGAGGCTGAGTGTCGCTACACCAATGAATCAGGCAAAAATATTTCTTGCCACTAGAGGCGGACTAGTTTACTAGGCTATTAGTTCTACTACATTATTATTATTATTATACACTATTATGACTTTGAAACACACAGATGTTATGATTTCACTCTTGAATATTTGGGTCTGATCATGACCTAGGGAAGGAAATTCATTCATCTACACTTTGCTACTTGAGTATTGTTAGTTACTGAGCTCCCAGTATTAAAATGAATCATTCATTCACAAGGGCAAGTTAAATTCAAGACTTTTTAAGACTTTTTTAATGCTGTTTGAAATTCAATTTAACACCAAGCTGACAATGAACCAAAATTAAAAAGGAAAAAAAAAACACCACATGAATTACCTGGGGGACGTTTTACCCAACTGTTTATTTTAAACAGAACATGCTGTTGTGTCTGGCACCGCTTGTTTGAACTTTATTTATATTTAAAAAAAAACTGTGTGGTGTTTTTTTTGTAATGAAATATACTGTACACTGCAAAATAAAATTAAGTATATTTTTCAAGGAACTGAACTGTTCCAGCTACATCCATGGTTTCCAAATGACATCCTACAGATCTACAATTAAGCCAAAACACAAAGAAAGAAGAAAAAAAAAAACAAGCACAAGAAAAGAACATCTTCATTTTGGCTTCTGTTGATTTGAATAATGTGAAAATTAGACCAGAAAAAAAAGCACCTCAAGTGTACAATTGTATTACCATAATGCTCAACTTGGCAGTGTTCATTCAAGCAGAACCATGCTGAACTCATTGTAATAGGAAACAAACCAGTGGGAGGACCAGGGGAATAAAAAAAAAAAGAGACTAAATAAATAGCACCTAGGGCAAAACAAAAGGTGTCATGCAAAGCAAACCCTTGCAAATGTTTTACCTGATCTGCCAGATCTCTTACCATTGAAAAACAAATTTTTGATGACCTTGACCAGGGCCGCTGCCAGGGATTTTGGGCCCCACCACCAGTGTGGGGAGGGACACGCACATTTTGAGCACCAACTATATAATTTCCTGCATTTTTAATTAATCTTTATACACTAATTTGTGCATTTTCTGCGTTAATTTCTCGCCTTAATTTTTTTGCCAAAAACAAGACAAAAGAAACCCTTTGTTTCTTTCCTATTAAAAATCATCAAGATTAATAATAAAATAAAATAAAAATATATATTACCAGCCATCCTTCCATGGGCCCCTGTCAGTGTTCCAGCCCTTAGAATCTTTCCCACCTTTCCCTGCCTGGTGGTGCCTCTGAATTTGGCCTTTGACATACCGTGCATTAATGAAAATCTAATTAAATCTATTCTGTACCACCTCAAACCTTTCCTTAAAATGTCATCGAAATTGGCCCTACAGTTGTTGCAAAAAGTTGCTGGCACACAAACAGACAAACTAAAACAAACCAAAAACAGGGGACAGGGTAAATATCCTTAACTTTTTGTTTGTAGTGTATATTGAATTGAAACTTTTTATTTTATCAAATGGTAGAATTTTTAGGTGACCTTATTTGAATTCCAGGTGTTGACATTGGGGTTGCAACCCTAAGGTTGAAAGATAGTGCCAATGGCCTTGTGCTCATCAGACCCTCACAGCTGTGATGTCTCACTATCAACAAAATGGAGTCATTCAATAGATCATAAAATCAATCCCACTGTGTGTTTTTATCAACAAATTTCAAAAACAGTATGAATGGTATAGGAAGCCCCCAAAGCTCTTCTGGGGTAACATCTGACTGAACAAAAGCAGGTCACTGGGTAATGACATGTTACTGTGGTTAAAGCTGTTAAATGATACACAGGAGGCTGATGGTGGAAACTAATATTGGGGCAATTACTTTCTAAAGAATCAATCACAATTGAAATCTGAGGGAGGAGAAGTGATTTTAGTGCCAGATTGGAAAAATAAACAAAGTTGTAAACAAATAGTTTAGAATTTTAAAATTTGACAAAGTGATAAGTTTAGTGCCTAATGCTTACATCTATTCAATGAATCAAGCATAATTGAAATCTGTTGTGAATTGAGGGAGGAGAAGCGATTTTAGTAAAGTGTAGGCGACGACGGACGGACGAAGTGCGATGACAATAGTTCAGTGCGACTTTGTCTGGATGAGCTAATAAAAACACTTCCTTTGTTCCATGACTCAGAGGAGGAATTATCCGTACAATACTTGAATTTACCTGAGCTTATCAGTCTTCAGAGCCCCTTTTGTGCTCTGACAACATCATGCCAAAGGGTGTGAAGTGTTGAAAGCAATAAAGTCACAACCAAGTTGAGAGGGACAGAGGCAGAAATAAAGGAAAAGAAAGAACGATAGAAAATATCATGTTCCCACTGGTGGAGAAAATACATTACTCACTGGCAACATCCTGCCCAAACAATGGCATGCCAGTTGGTTGTCTCAGAAGTGTGTTAGTGGACAGACCCTACCTCTGGCTGTTCTTGTACCCTCATCCTGGAGCCTGCCAGACAACCTTATTTGTTGAAGCACTTGGTGGTGAGGTTATACAGCAGCATGACGTATGGCAATCATCCAGTGTTTGGGGGATTTTCAGGATGCAAATTCGGCAATGTAACGACACTTCTGTGGACTCTGTTTTGCTGTCACCACTAGTTTGTGTATAGACATAAACGTGGGTATATGAGTATATGCATCACTACCTGCAGTTTGCGTTCTAAGAAGAGGCCAGTATTCATAGAGTAGCTGAGTGTTGTGTGTTTCTCTACCTCCTATTTGAGGCTTTGTGTGGACTGATGGTTGGCAATAGCATATCATAGCCACATGTCCTCCTGAGTCAGCACATAGCCATAACCAGTCCCACATCCTCTATTGTAGCATCATGTCTTCTGAATTTGCAGCAGCCTTCATTTTTTTTGTCGAGAACATGATTATTACTTGTACTGAAAAACCATTGAGTGCTTATTCATTGGCTTTAACCTTTAACCTTTGCGCCAAAATAAAAAAGAAACACATTCTCAAGAAAGAAGCCAACCATTGCCCTTTTTCTATATAAAATGTTATTACATCATGACTTTATCCTATCACATATTCTTGTGAAATTGCTTTATAGTTTAGAGTTTAAAAAAACACAAAAATGTCTTTCATGAGGTCTCAGAAATGTTGACCTTTGACGTTGAACTACCAAAATCAATTCGACCTTGAATCATTGTGTCCAATTGTCCATAGATACTGTATTTGGACATAATGTCGGCTCAGTCTGTTACAGAGAAACTACAGCTCCTCTCAGTCCTCAGTAATTTGACTATTTATGAGACACAGGATGCCACAAGACTCAGTGCTGAGACTAAGATGAATGTTTGATGATGAGGATTGTGTGGCAGGTGCACTGCTTTATACAAAGACATGAAGATTCCTAACATTTGTGCTTATGTTTGCTGGCAGTTTATTCACTGCCTATTAAAAGCAGGCTGGAGGAGTTTAGTAGTTATTCTGGTTCACTTTCAGTATGATAACATTAATCAGTTTTGTGGTATGGAGCATCAAACCATTCACCCACCAGCCATTTGCAGAGCGGTTTGGCCCAGAAAACCCTGAAATAACCAGGTTAGATATTGTTCCATCGATGTGACAGCAGGTGGTTCAGACTTTACATCTTGTATAGAAGCTTTTTAAAGGATACCATGTGTGAATAGAACAAGTTTAATTAAAATCTCTAATACATGAAGACCACCTGATCACTTTTGCTACACACCACAGGAAAATGAGATCATATACAAATATATGTCAATATGAGCCAACAGGGGATTTATTTGACAAATTTTACTTTTGTGTAAGTGAATCAGTCAAGCCTGAAGATTCTGCCTGAGATCCTTGTCTGTGTTTAGTATGAGTTCCAAACATTGTCTTTCTTATTGCAGTGACGTCTTGCAAGAATACTGTTATAAATGTTCTGCCACAGTTCTTATTAATTTGGCTGTAGCCTCAATTTTAGTTTGACAGCATCAAGCAGGTTCTGTCACACATTATGCATTGTTCTTATTTTACATCTGGAAGCCAAAATGATGCAGAAGCTCCTTTTATACACTATTTTCAGTAGTAATGGAATAAGCTGATGGTGCCATGCATGGCTTCCCTGAAGTAATTAGAAGTCAACACTAAGGACTCTTGGCAAATTAATGTCATTAGTGAGGAGAATGATTGTATAATGATCAGTTTTTGGGACGGTTGAAAAATGGACTGAAACTAATGCGATGTAAGCGTCTGAGGGAAAAGGTCACAAAGGGAGGCAATATGAACACCAACGGGGACGTGTGGCGTTAAAATGAATGTGAACTGAATATTTAAGTGCGGATACTATTTAAAGTAAGCAAAATTATACATAGAAAGTGGGTTGATTTTAACATAATCCATGTCAGATAACGGATTTGAAAAGTGGGGGTTTTTTTTCTTTCCTTTATTGTTCTCAGCTGAACATGTCATCTCATGTCTGAGCTGACTTATTTTATGGAGAGTCAAGTAAGAAGTACATGCAACTGACCTTGAAGAGACGCAAAATGTTTGCCACCATGATTGACACGGAGCTGGCAGAAGCGCCAATCACTCCCACCACTCTCTCAGGCTTCGTGATGATTGGCGGTCCTCCGCTGAGACACTTGACATCAGTTGAGTCTTTCTCAATCAATGCCTGGACAAATGTCAGCGACTGCTCCAGCGCATGTGTGTCCCTGGAGCAGGTGTCCAGGATGCGTGCTCCTAAAGTGATATTAGGCAGCAGCTCATTGTCATTATTGATACGATCCAGGGCAAATAACATGGCCTCCAGCCTATGGATTCCTTTCTCCTTCTTTAGCTCCCCACAGGCTTTGCCATCATTCCCTCTGGCGTGCACTGGAAACAGCCCACCCAGAGATATGTCCCCATCGATGCGTATTGAGTTGAGGTGTGTGTGGCCTGGCATTTTGGGTTTGGCTGCCAAGGCAATCAAGAAATAACAAGCCAGAAGTAACACCCAGCAGCAAACACCTCTGTGACAGCCAGTCCACGGTTGCACAAAGCCTCCTTGCAGAGTCATAATGAAAAGCTAAATCGGCATCCAAATACAAGCTCAAGTCCTTTGAAAATAAAAGAGGTGTGCACACATATACCCACTCACGCATACAAATGTCCTGAAGGTTAGCCGCAATGTTTTTCACAGCGAAGTTGTCTTCAGAAGTCTCTTCTCATGGTTTCTAGCTTTGACACAAACAGTAATGCTAATTATGCAGTGTTGCTCCCTTTATCTCCTTCCCTTTCGTCTTCCGTCTTTGTGTTTCACTGTCTTCATGCACCTGAGAATTTTAGCTACATGCAGTAACTAAACAGTACAGAGTGAGCTGAGACCGAGTCCACAGAGAGGGTTTTCATAAGGCATTGGCAAGAACAAAGGTGGGAAGTTAGCCTCTCTTCTCTGCTTTTCCGCAATCATTCGGGTGATTTAACACTCCTCTTGGTCCTTGGAGCAGGTGGAAAAGCAAGAGATGGCCCAGTGGGTTCCACTGCAGGTTCCTGTAAACAGAGAAGACAGGTGTGTGAGCTAATGGAAAGAACATGTTAACTCTGTGTCTTTTTCCATAGATAAAAGAAAATAAAAGATGAAATGTGGAACCACATTGACTTAATCAATGGTGGATTTATCATTGTGTGCATGTAGAGGTACTTGGTTAGTACTAGTCAAACTGCTCAGGTATTCTCTGTGTTGTGGGATCTCCCTCTAAAGCCTACTTAAATCATCATCTTCTATTCTGTATGTAAAGTAATGGCGTGCTCTCCCTCTTTTCTACTGACGTCATACTTAGAATTGCTCAGCACATCAGCTTTTGCCAGCCCTAGTCCCAGTCTAGCACTCAGGCAGAAATAATACCTGTGCCTGACACATGGACATAGAAAATCTGCTCAGTGTTGCACCTATGCCTCAACTACTTTCAGAGTACTGCAATAAATTATTTCTATGTGCCTTGAGCATAACTGATTCGCTGCTATTTGGCACCATTCCATAGACTTCCTAACCACACTGCTCTGCTTATGTCAATCCTCTCCAGAGTGTGTTATCAAAAGAATAATATATATAATACAAAATTAAGAGTATAGGATTCTGGTAGACAGAGAAACAATGTTTGGGGAGTTATAGAAATATCTAAACTCTGCATATTAGATCCGTCAGTGTGGCTCTTTCCTCTTGTATCCATATTGTGTGTGTGTGTGTGTGTACGTTCTTTTAACTGGCTTCTTCCACTGTACCAAACTAATAGAGCGGTGGATCTAAGCACAGTGGGAGAAGTCTGCAGCTCTAGCTCACTCTCTCACTTTCAATTGACCACCACACATATCTGTCAGGTTTTGCCTCATGCTGCTTTTGTATGCTAACCTAAATCCTCCTGCTGTGGTGCGGCCTGTAAGAGAGGACACAAAGGGCAAAAACTCATGCAGGAACATAAAGTTGTACTACATTATATCTTCTGTCAAACAATAGAGCTGTAGTATTTTGCAGTCGTATTTGCGGTATGGTTAGTGCAGCTAACTTTCTCATGAACATATCTGACTGAAGAAGAGGTCGAAATGGAGGTGTCAGGAGATTTGACATAGCTCATGAATTATGGACCACTATGCCGTCTACTGATCACGTGAGCTTTACTTTCTTTTACTCTGAACATCCAATCAAATAATAAAGATGCCCTGCTCTAACATAACATTGTGGTCTGTCTTGTGCTGCTTCTCTCAACCTGCTGGGAACCTAAAGGAGATATTTATATCACCCTGCACTGATCCCCCTAAAACACAGCATCTATCATGGATGAAGTCCCTACCAGGCTTTGGAAAACATATTGTTGTAGGGGAAAGTGAAGAGAAGAAACAGGATGAGTGGCTACTGTACATGAGCTTGTTTTTTCTCAAAGACTTGACAAAAAAAAGAATGGGAAACAATTACCCAGTGAAAGGGCAGAGCATTGATGGTCAGGACCATCTGCTTTTCAACCACTCTTAAGAGACTTTATTTTTTTGACAAATGTATTAATTACAATTAAAATGATCTATATTATATAGCCTAACCTATTTCACTCTGCGTGTGGCTTCAAAAGATTTGCTGCATGGGTGGCCTGGAAATGTCTTTTTAATTTGATGACCGATTTTCTCTTTGTGAGTAGTTGTAATAATATTGTATAATAATTCTCTGAGATCATAATCAAAGCCTGCAAAATTAAGAAGAAAACCTGCAGGCAAGGAATTTGCTTGTTATTTCAAATCAGCCTATCCTACATGTGATTATAAACTCATAAAGCCACAATCAGGATAATTGCAGTATAACCCTGAACAAAATAATGAGGTATATTTCTTGAGTGCTGGACAGTAGTCTGTTAAGTGAGTCAGGTTTGAAAAATAAGCCTTGGCATCTCAGAGATGAAGTCCTTCCTGCCTTTTCAAGATTGTTTTGAAGGGGGTGGACAGCAGTGCCCCCTTCTCTGTCATCACTCAGTGAAACATTGCATGCACAGTGGCAGCTTTACCAGATGTTTAGTCACAAGGCCCAGATGGGCAGAGCAGATAAACATCAGCTGTCTGGAGGGAGTAGGAGTTAGAGGAAACTGCCGAATCCACACTGCACCCATCTCTGTGACGAAGAGGAACTCCGGCTTCCTCCGCGCTCGTCCACTTGTATTCCGTGCACTGCCACACTGATGGCTTTAGCTGACACAGCCAGAGGTTTTACCTGACTAAGTGTTCCACTAAAATGGAAGTCATAGTAGAAGTGAGCGTGTGATTAAACTCTAGAGTTTACTGGTGGCTGTGAAGAATTTATAAGATAAGCATGACTTTTCTGTAAGAATCAGTATTTAAACCATGATGGAGAAATGTAAATCAGTTGTACTGAAGTTAATCATCATTTTAATGAATAAAAAAAATAGTTGGCTTGCTTATTTTGCATGGCTAATTAACTGGAGTAGCTAATTCAACCTCCAGTTAGCGTCTCACCGGTGTTTACAAAATATCCGTCTGAATAAAACCAAAAGTATTGATTAACAGGCAGTTTTAAATGATTATTAGTTTTTTTCCACATCATTATTAATCAAGTGAAAGATTGTAGTTCATGGCTGCCTTTAAGTAACTATTATGGAGAAAATGGTCTTATTAAAAGTATCTCATTAATTGTTTCCAAAGTAATTAGTTGCTTTATTTTGTAAGTTTCTGAATGAAGTCTTTCTTAGCAGCACCAAAGACACTATGACATTTTAATTGAATGCAATTTACTCAAATTTGTTACTACCATTGAAAAGTTGAATGCTCACTTGGGACTTGTGCTTGGGGATTTAACTAAGTGATGGAAAGCTGGAAAAAAGATAAAATGCTAAAATGAAGGGACACATAATAACTGCCTCAGAAAACTACAAATCTTTTCTCTGCCAAATGATCAAAGATTGATGAAAGCAATTCTAAATTTTGAATCAGCCATTGGACACTTGCCAGCCGCCATCACGGCAGAATGACAAGTAAACTCCCACCAAGCCCGACAGTTCCTAAGGAAATGTGTCCAATAATTAGCAACTGTGTCGCTTTAAAAAGGTTTTTGTCACAATTTTCTTGGGCTTGTCTTTGTTTTGTACCATTCTCAGTCTCAGCTCCAATGATATTCTCAATCATGTAAATAATATTGATGACAGGAAGTCTTACATAAGATGAGACTGCATAGTAACTGCTTGAAATTACTCTATACATTAGAGAATCTTCTGAACACTTGAACCAAGCAAAGTACTATATATGCAGACACATGACATAAATGAATTAGTTTCCTTTTCATTTCGGAGATGATTTTTTTTTTTTACGCAATAGTTTCATGGGAGTTTTTTTGTTTGTTTTACATTAATGGTCTTTTTTTGTTATCTGTAAAGTCTCCTTGAGAGGCTTCATACTGTATATACTAAAGAAATGCAGTGAGACATTTCCCTTAATTTTACATCCCGTCGTCTCTGCAAAGCTTCACAATGACATGCGTCGTGCTAATAGGTCTGTCAGAGTGTAGCCGGCCACACTCTGACAGTGATGTCCTAATCCGACAGGGAACTGCTGTTTTGTCCGTTATGCTTCAGCAGAGGAGATACTTAGGCCCAAAAGGCCAATATGATCACAGTGGAAAGTGGAGATAAAGTCTTCAGTACAGAAAGCATAAGGCTGTTGGCTGCTGCTACATTTACATAAATGATTTTGAAAGATGGGGTTTATTTTTCATTTGTGTATATTCTATCTGATATCAACTGAGCAGTGTTTAATGTTGTGGAAACCCAAAAAATCTGACATTCTAAAATAAATACTCATGCAGAGCTGAGGCAATAGAATTTGTTGCAATAAACTCAATGCATAGCTATTTTAACCCATGAATATCTAAGCATCCACTGTCAATTCAAACCATCTAATGATCTAAACTGTTAAATAATTGTTAATCCATTAATTCTATCAATACATATAAATAACTGGTGTACAATGCATTTTCCGAGCCTTTCATGGTTATTAGATATGACCTATTTGGGCATTGAGAGACTCTGTAGTTACCATGGAAACCCCATCATCTTTTACAACATTGACTCACAAGTGGAGTTGGATCAATGACAGTGGATGGAAACACTGCGTTTATGTTCAGTTAATGATATATTTGACTGAAAATGTACTTTTTACTCAGTTTTCTCTGTTAATATAATAATCTTTAATTTTACTCAGATTTTTTTTAATAGAATAGAATGCGTTTGATGGTCAAAATGGAGAGTTTTACTGTATGAAACTCCATGATTAATGAATTAAATGTAGGCAAATAACCAATTTTCACAAAAAAAACATACAGAATACAGAAGATAATCTATATCATAAATATCATCTACATCCACAAATTCAACTCATGCTTCCCCATAGGTCACAAACTAGTATTTTAATAAATGGGGATAAATCACTGAAGGACGGTAATATTTCATCCTTATGGATTAAAACAGGATTGTAATATTTTCTGTGAAAATTCAATGTCCAACAATCTATCAGAGGACAGAATAAAAATGTTCAACTGCCTTGGTATCATCATTTTATACCCATGACAATTTCTCTGTCACTCTGCTGAAAGAGAAAAAAAACAAAACAGAAGCTTAATTATCATTGGCGTCAAACTGATGACTAAGACTATTGTTTTAAGACAAGAAAGGCACTGGTAGAAAAAAAGCTGCCTTCATTGCCAAGGAATGTATGCTGACAGATCCTCAAAATGAAGTGACTCACATTCTTTAGTATTTGAAAGAATGCAATTTATTTACTCATTCGCGCATCGTAGGTTGTCAGCAAGAAAGTAATCGATTTTTATAAATGTCACATGTGTGTAAATGTAACTGATATTAGATGATACTTTATATTAGTAACTGGTGTATTCAAGGTAAGGGTGCTTTTGTTTTCCCTGGTGATCAGGTCATCTCAGATGCAGCACAGTTTTGTTTTTGTTTTTCCTCCATAACCTTTGTTGCAAATGTTAGACCAATCACTATGAATGCAACATATTCTGAGTCAGTGTCACATTAATTCTATGGGGAAAATTCCCTGTATGATGACTCAGATTTAAGGTAGTGACAGCGGCGGTAAGGGTATGAAGAAGCGAGGGCATAAAAGGAAAGAATTGGGAAGCAGAGGAGAGTACTGAATGCACAAAGCTTCATTACATGCATTGTAATTCTATACCAGGCTATCTGCATCCATCTGTAGACATCAGACACCCACCTCTGAGCTCGTACCACCTTTTCTCCATTACCTTATCCCCTACTTCAGGATACTGTCCATTAGCTCACACTACCAGATCTGGAGATATTATGGGCGATTTGTTTTCACTCATTAACACTTTTTCTTCATGCAAAATGCAGAATCCATTAACAAACAGTCTGTGCTGCTGCCCTGGGTGACCGGGGGAAGGCGATTTCTGTGAAGATGTGAAACTGCAGAGCGAGACAAAACAACTCATAACAGTTTCTTTAAAGGTGATGTAATAGCACAATAATGACATTAAACATTCACAGGAATATTTCTTGTGTGGTCTTAAATAACACCTCTTACTATAAGATAAGTGCGCCTGAAAAATTACCTTTGTGGTGATTTTCTTTTCTTTAAAAAAAAAAATAAATAAATTCAGCGCTTCATACACTTAATTGTTATTAAGTAAGTAAGTATTGCTAAAGACTACAAGCTACAAGCACGAAAGTTGTAAAATATCAACAGAGAACTGTGATAATAGGTTAAGAACACAGCAATGAATTCTGTGGATTTAATTCATTATTAGATACGGAGCTGAAGCAATTACATGGTTCTTTATAGAATTCTACATGACAGAAATTCCACTGTATGCAATTTTCAACCATGTCTCCTCCCCACTGAATGTATGTTAAATTTGAATTATTCATGGACAATCCTTTAAGGATCTGCCAACATATGTGCAATTAATGGTAGGAGCATCGTAGGGGTGGAGGAAAGATACAACTTTGTCCTGAGGTGTCCTTTATTTTTAATTCCAGACATATTTTTTCCTCCTTTGTCGAGAGTGAGAGGGGTAGATAAGAGGATAAATGTGTACATGAAAGGCAGTGAAGCAACGCACAAGAGGAACTAGTTAACGCTTTGTGTGTGTCCCACTTTACTTGAACTAATTTTTCATGTCGCACCACACTTTACAACACCAACACAGAAAAAAAGCACCCTTTGAGCTCTGCTGTTGAGGAGCCAAGTGCTGGAGTTTAGAAATGTGTAAAACCATAAGAAACAGACTTAACAAGTGGACTCTATGATGACTCAGCTGTTTTGCATTTATTTTAACATTTGGCTTCATACCAAACAAAAACACTCCGACACAAACGAAAGGAATATGATTCATATGACTTTTTTTTTTGTTCAGGTCATTCACCAAACAAGCGAGTTATAATTATAAGAGATGAGGGAAAAAATAAATAGAAATTAAAACATTGATTTACCATAAATTATCTGTAACCCAGGAATCCATTCAACCTAAAAGTGATTAGAACCAAACAAGCTAAATTAAAATTACCCTAAAGTAGCCCTAAATTAATAAAAAAGCAACTACAATATTGGTTCTAATTAGCCTTAACATTTAATGCTAGAACCTCAATTTAACTCTGAGAGCACAAACCTCCACCAAGGCAAAATTTTGCCCATTTTAAGTAACTGGAGGATTTTTTAAAAATTATTATTATTATTTTTTTTTTTTTTTACTTTTACCTAGAGTTCCCAACATGTTTTCAGATCTATTATGGGTCCCTGGCAATCCATAATCCTTGCTACCTGTTTTGGGGGTGGAGAAATAAATAAATCAACATATAAAATGAGGAGAAAGGACTAAATGTAAATAGATCATTGCACATTATTAGTAGTATTGTACGCTCTATTACAGTAATTTCACTTTATGTTGTAAATAAAAGGAGTGTTGCATTCAGTTTCAGGGTCAGTTATATAGTCTTATATAGTCTATATAGTCTTCCACCAGAACTCTAGTCCTATCAACCGCAGATCAGTAATAATCAATAAGACCTACAGTTGTGGAGATGTTCCGACCCGGTTATCACCATGGCGATATATTTCACTCCCTTGTGTTGTTTATTTTGTGCTTTTCTAACTTATAATAAATGTCCACTTGCCACTAAATCTATTCAACCCATTGAATGGTATCATTAGAATGAAATAATCAATATTAATACCAATTCTCCTGTCAGTGGTCATAATATTAAGGCTGATCGATAAATAACTGCTGCCTTAACCTGGTGGTAAACCACTAATGATGACCTTTACAGTATTAACAGTGTCATTTCAATTCTGTGTACCTCTACAAACTACACATTTCTTAGCTTCGATGTCTTTAAATATGGATTTGAACCATGTAAGTAAGAATTAAGCCGATTACTAGTCAACACATGTTGTGCAGCTCGATAACTGTCACGGACGAGTAGACGACTGATCAGAGACACAGGATTGATTTCTAAAATGAAAATTAGCAGGAAAAGGCTTTGTTTTTCACAGCTTAGGTTCAATCAATGTGTCCCAGAGAATTACTGAGCATTTAATGACCTCCAACTTTAGAGGTTCTTAAAAATTATTTGGTGTTGATGTAACCTTCAGGAATTTAAAAACAATTTACTACATGATTATTTTTTTCCTTATTGTCTTTAATTTTAGACAAAGTAACCAGGTAAAATAGCACCTAACAAATTAAAACTGCCTCCTACACATAGTGAAGGTAATTTCAAACACAAGTTTAACAATGATTTCAGTGCAAATTTAGAGGAAGTCACATTGACCATGGGTATTATTTTGTCCTTTAAACTGGATTTAAACTCCCCTGACACGAGGCTTAAAACTGAAGAAAACAACAACAAAGCTAAAAAGCAAACATTGGAATTCCTCTACAGACACATTTCTTGTGTCAGCTCTAGAGAAAATGAATAAAGACATCCTCCATGTAAAGAACGCCCAGAATCCAAAAATCTCAATTCTCTCTCCCAGTGCCAGCACCCTAATAGTCAACTAATAGCTGGTTAACAACGCTGAGCACATTTCTAGGTGTTAGTTTTGTCAGAGAAAGCGAGTGCTCCCAGTGCATCTCCTTCAGTGATGACAATGGGGGGGGGGGCAAAGATGTATTTGTAAAGAATCACATATTTTAAATCACACATTGAGGTTCTAAGTATAACCTGGGTTTATCTGCACTCCTGGAAACAGAAGCTATGAATACTGCATCCCTCTGGTTGCTGCCACCCTGTCAAAGAGGGTTTCAATGTTGAGGCATGCTTGAATGGATAAAGTGGATTTTTTTTTTTTTTTTTTTATCATGACAACAGCGCCGTTTACTTCTCTTTCGCATTCCTTTACATATAGACACGGGATGCTGAGGGAGACTGACGGTTTCCGAAAGACTTCAAAGCTACATTTTATTTGAGAAACTGAAAGACTCGAATCTTTACTGAAAACTATCAGAAACTGACAGATGATTGTCAGGGTTGTAGTTTAAAATGAGGTTCAAGTGTTATGCATAAGACTCAGAAAATAAGGTTCTTTCTTCACTGTGTGAATCTGTTTTAGATGCTTTAGAGCTTGGATGCTATTTCCACTTTATTCTTCAGACTAAAGATTTACTTCCAAACCCTAATATAAAAGCATATGGTTTTCAATTCAAAGGGGCACAGCTCGGCATCCTTGCCACAATTTCACTGCTGAACACCTGGGTCTCATTTTAGGTTTGTATCTCTGTGCCAAATGGGTGTGGTTTGTACATAATTTTTGGCTCAGAATGGCACATGCAGGCCTGAAACAATGGTGTGTGCAGCATGGGCCATTTTATGGGAAACAAACAATAGCAATGACTTGTAAACATCAATTTTATTGAAATAAATCAAAATGGAAGCGTATTTTCTCTGCTGACATTTGCATATTTGTTCAAAGATGGCTAAATTGCTTGGCACTGATGTTTGTGTGAGTAACATAATGCATTTCATCCATGTTTCTACATGATTTTTAATGCATTTACCTCACACCAAATGGGCAATAGGACAGTAATCCTTAATTAATATTTTTCCAGTTAACCATTTGATTTTTTACATAAATAGTGAACTCTAATTCTATAATTTC
Organism: Siphamia tubifer; assembly: GCA_020466265.1. NCBI lineage: Eukaryota > Metazoa > Chordata > Actinopteri > Kurtiformes > Apogonidae > Siphamia > Siphamia tubifer. The sequence goes on from CM035789.1 coordinate 15,280,546, forward strand.
ATTGTTTTTGCTCATAATGAAGTGTTTATCAGTACTATGGATCTGGGTATAGGCCCTATAGACGTCTGTTTTATTTATTAACTTCATTTATTTGCTTTTTCTGAGGGGGTGCATATTTTCAAAGTATGTTTTTGTATGTACATGACTTTTCAGTTATATTGACACACAGACAAATGTGTCTAATTATGTTATTAACCGGAAAATTGCCTGATTCTGATATAATTCATTGTCAACTGAAGCTATGCTACTAATTCTGCACAGCAGCTCCCTATGATGGTTGTACAAAATATTAATTGAATTTCCAAAGACCTCTAAATTCCAATTAAATCCAATTGAATCCTTGAGTTTAACACTTGAAATGGAATTGAAATTGAAATTGCAGGAAGTACAACTGGAATTCCATGAAATTCATGATGCTTCATTAAGGTGTATTTTACAGTGAAGGTTTACAATATGAGCTTCATGCAGATATTACTATTAAGGGCTCAATTCCATTCACCGAGTTAAATTTAACTCTGAATTTAACTCTGAAAGTCTAAATGTTGCACAACCCTGCTCCCCACACAGTGTCACACATCATCACAAGCTTCTGTTGATAATTTCTTATGAGAGAAACTCAAACATGTGTAATGTTAGCATAGCATCAGAAAACAATCTTCACAACATTGACCACACTGAGGAAATCTGGACAAAGTGCAAGCTATTTATATTCTGTAGAATAGCCGTTAAGTACATGTACAGTGGTCATCTCACACTTGCCATGTCAGATGACGTGAGTGAAACTAGACAACCCAGATCAAAACACTGCCCCCGCAAGCTTGTACTGTAGACACTAGACATGATAGAAACCACTCTGGGATAGGGTCAGTCTGGACCACATGACCTTTTTCCTTCACTTCACAGTCCAGTCTTTACCTTCCATTGTTTAAGAAATGAGATTCTGCATCAGTCAGGATTTTAAAAAATGCTTTCTGCTGGCACATATTAATCACTGCAGTAATTAACCAATGGAGGGTTTTAGCTAAATGTGCTTCAGTAAGTTCAAACACTGATGTTATATGTCAGCATCGAGTATCTAATATACATATTGGTGTTTCCGCAGCATATTTCACTGTTAATATATTGGTTTGATCGCCAGCCTGGAGAGATTCAGTGTAATACCTGCCACTTGTACGCTTTGTAAGTGGCTTTACTCTAACCCGGTCGGTCCACAGCAGTGAATGAGTGTCATGAGGTCACAGAAGCAGAGCCTTAATGACACATCTCTCCGACTGAACGGAACGAGGCTGCGACACTGATTTCATTTATCCTCAGCGTGAGAGCTCCACTGAACTCTAAGGAATTTTAATCTCAGAGTTCCAACCCTGTTTTATCACTGTATTTATCATTTTTACTGTTTCCCTTTCCACCAAGATCACGGCTTTTACTGATTTTATTGATTTTTAACGTTCTTACATATCCATCTTTTATTTTACTGTTTCTAGAATATGTGTTCTTGCCTACGGTCTGCCATCAATAGTGTTTTGTGATGTAACCTTTGCTTTAACACTAATCGTCCATCTTGGGGACAATAAAATTAAAGATGAAGCTATTGAGCTGCTTGGGTGACAAACACTAAAAACGTGGCTGTACTAGACAGCTGGAATAGAGGGAGAGAAGCTATAAAACATGATGAAACTGCCTCTTGTCCAAAAGTGTATGTATAAAAATTGGACTGAGTTTAGAACATCCATTACCAACCATGTTTGAAGAAAATCTCAAGTGCTGCAGAAGCAAAAATGCAAACTAGGCTTGTTTCTATCCATGGAGAAGTGAATAAGTGGACCAGTGAATAAAGTGCAGATTCTCATCTACACATGACGGTACAGGTCACCTTGCACAGTAATCTAATAAACAGACAGGAAGTACATCACTCCGTAACTGTTTTCCCTCTAAAAGGCCTGTGATGTGTTTTCATGGATGAGGACATACAGTATGGGTCTCCATGTCAGTCCACCTTTTGCTAATGCTAGTGTAACGTGAGGGTTCGTTGATGGTTTACGGTACACTATTTTTAAAAAGAAACTGACAGATTTCTTTAGAACAGTGCTTTACTTGGCACATAGGTAGCTAACACCTTTCACTTCCTGATAACAACTCACATGACTTAACCAGCCAACCAGGAGCCAGCAACCTCGAATTAGCAAATGTGATACAGAAAGACAGATTCAACAAATAAGAATAATTCAACGTGTAAATCATAATTCTGTAAACAGTCTATTGGATGAACACTGCCAATTTATTAGTTTTAATACATCTTAACTCCTGAGTCTTTCACTAGTCATATTTTTGCAATTGAAGGGAACGTCCAGGTTGAACATTTGAACTTACTTGGAAAAGGTGTTGACAGCCAGATACACTATGGACTGGTGTGCTCACTCTAAGGGAATTGGAAAGTGTGTTTAGAGAAACAATGTTATTACTTTTTATAGCTGTAAAGGCTATGGATGTCAAACTCTTAAAGACATGATGCAGCCACTGGCTGCCATGGAAAAGCAGACATTGGACTGAGAGATGACAGGCTGAGATTCTGTTGTTTTTTTCATATATTCAAAGTGTTTATTGCTAACTACTTGGATCCATCCCATCTACCAATGTGTGAAGGCAGTATTCACTCTGGCATTCACACCTATAGGTGGTTTGGAGAGACCTATGAACCCATTAAGGTATAAACACTGCCAAGCAAAATATTGTGCAAATATGACTGTGAGTTAGTAAAATAGGATATAACACAGCACTGACATAAAGAAGCCCCAGTGTGTGATACACCAGAATTGAAAGTGAGTGCTTTCTGAGTCATTACCCCGCCCCCTGAAGGGGAGGCAAGGGGTCTGTAATGACTTCAGTACTTCATGTCCTGTAAGTGTTTTATTTTTGTGAGTCTTGTGTTTTTTTCTGTCATTGTTAGTGCCTGGGCTTTTATTTTGTTATGTGGGTTCATGTCGTTCTTTCTGACTTTGCTTCCTGTCACCGGTGTTGTCCTGCCCCCCCCCCCGTTAATTTCCTCCTCATGTGGAACATGTGTCTGAAAATTTGAGCCCTGATGTACGACTGCTTATTATTTTCTGGTCTATTTTTCTAGTTCTTGGTTTTTGCTTGTCCGCTGTCTGTTTTGTGGAAGTACTCCGTCTATTAGTACCTTTAGCCTAGTTTTTTGGACCTGGATTCTGCCTTGCCCATTTGGACATGACGCTCACTCAGCTCTCTGGATTGACCCATCTCTGGCTTAGTTTTTTTTTTATTCTGATTCTGACTTCTCGGATTACCCGGTTCTGAATTTTGCCTGTTTGACCCTGCTTCTCCTCTTAGTGGTTGTCTCACCTGCTGCCACTAACCCCCTGGTGGAGGTTCCAGAAAGAGCAATTAATTTCATTGTATTTGTGATCGATAAACCAGCGAGTCTGCAGTTGGGTTTCATCACGTTCCTGAACTATGATAGGGTCCTGTTTTTGGTTTGGTTTGTTTACTTGCGTACATTCTAGCAGTAAAATTATTGGTTGAAGATTTTTGTTTCTCCTTCCATTTAATATCAAATGTCTATAAAGCATCAATTTTGTGTAATTTTACTTTACACTTGGCACATACAGTATATTTAGCCAATTGATGTGCTGACATCAGCACATGCATAAACATAATGGCATCACCTGGACTGATGCTAAAATAAGCTGAAATATGTGTGAGGGGTGGGGTTTGTTGTGTATGGCACCATTTATTTAAGAAAAATATGTTTGGTTCTTTTGGAATCTATAAAAATGCAAAGTGCAGTTTGACAACCATGTGAAGAATCTGGGTCCTACAATGAGACCAATTCAGAAACGCTCTTCTATACTATGTCCCATTAAGCACATTGTCTCAAATCTACAGAGGAAGAATTGTTTGCTATTTCATTATGTATTTTATGCCCTTTACATAAGATTCAACAACATGACAAAGCATTTGGCAAAACTGCCAGAAGTAAAAAAGACTTTCTATAGAAACAGGTTTGTAGCAAAATATTTGTTTATTCCTATTATTATTCCTAGTGACAGACTTGAGAAATCTATAGAAAACCAAAGTGGGCAACTGTAAGTGAATGTTGAGCTTCTGAGGAGCATTAGACCACACACACTCTGGCACTCCCATGAGTTTGTATCAAAGGTCCCTGTCAACATCACAGCCCCTTTCAGGCACACTCACTTCCTAGCACTGTCATCTTTCCTTTTTAGTGGTATCATTACTAAAAAAGCTAGAGTGCACAGCCCAGTCTGTTTAATGCTATCTGCCAATGCTGAAATCTCTCCCCTATTTTGCCATTCATCTCTTCTTAGAGGGATCTATCTGGCTTCAAAGAATATCCAGTCAGCCTTTGGTCTGATGACATGGATTTAATCCCCAGACTAAAGATTTCATAAAAGTGATCCCCCCCTCTCTCTCCTTTTTATTCTTGTCAAGTGTACATGCAGGGAAACTGCTGTGTGGCTAACAGAGTATGTTAAGAGTATGCAGAAAGGACTGAAACTGAGAGCTAAATGCAGGAATGCTAATACTGTAGCGAATCAAAGGGTATTAGGTTGTAAGCTTTGCGTCACTGCTAATTGGGTTGCCAGTGCTCTCATATTAAAATCTGACACTTCTTTGTCCCATTGCAACCTATATGCCATGATTCTTGGCAGAATACGTACCTCTAAGAAACCCTCAGAGAGGTATGTATCTGGTGCTGGAGGCAAAAATTGTGTAATGATTGTAACAGTCCAATAAATGTTACAGTAGTTTGGATTCGGTCATTGTGCAACATCCAACAAAGCTATTGGAACTGAAGTAAACCACAAAGGCAATGAAAGCAAGACGGACTTTGTCAAGGCTAATTTGTGTTTTTATACCTCTGGTACGTATTAACATGTATTCTCTTTTTGTGTTTTGGGAAGATATCGCTCATACATTTGAAGGATTTGAAGTTACTGCTGAGATGTTTTTGCAACAGTGAATTAATGTCCATGCACATACATTCACTTGATATGAACAAAAAAAAAAAATCTGAAAAAAATATTTTCTTTGAAGTAAAACTACAGTTGATGCCAGTACATGCCTCTCACAGATATTTCTGTGCATGGTTTCATACCCCAGGGCCCATCCACTGTGATCCAACTGCCATCAAAACCTGCCCTGCCACATAAGGTTTGAAGGCTGATGTCAGACTTTTGTGAGTTTCTTTGTGACAGAACACTGAATGATGGTAATGAGACCAGTAACAACCAAATAACACATTATGATGACATGTCCAGTTGTCCCCAAAGACTGGTTACCTAAAAAATCTGAGGGCTCATTTATGCTATCATTTTATTTTATTTTTTGTATACTTTATTTATACTGTGTTTAAATAAATCGACTTTATCGACGGATAAGTCGACTTGAAAAAAGGTGAAGTCGTTAAATGCTGTAATATGTGGGTATATATATATATATATATATATATATATATATATATATATGTCATGTTCTGTTCCTTGTGTTTTTGTGTTTTCCTGCCCTGTCTCTGTTCTGTGTCTGTCTTCACCTTTCACCTGGCTATAATCATTGATGCACCTCACCTGGTGAGAGCAGATGTAGCTCATCAGGTGAGGTGTATATAACCCGCTCTCAGACCTGACTCTGTGCCAGATTATCATGACCAGTCCTCTGATTATCCAGCATTCTGTTTCTTCTGTGTTTCCGTGTACCAGTCCTGTTTCCGTCCGACCTCCGTTTTCTGCCTTTTACTCCTGTCTGTTTCTGAACCCGATCCGGATCCTGTTAAGCCTCTCGCCGCCTGCCCTGACCCTGGAACGTGTACCGACTCTGAATTCTGCTGCCTGCCCTGACCCCGGAACGAACCCTGACTACGAGCCTTGTCATCTGCCCCAACGGTGGACCAGAATCGATCCGATTCCAGTTCCGCTCCCGGATCCAAGGAAGACCTTCGAGCCCGGCTTGGATAAGTACAGCCTAGCCTCTAGAGACTCGAACGAGGGCCTGTCTTCATCACTCTGTGCCAGTATTCTAACCTGTGTTAAAATAAAGCATTGTTTGGACTTTTACATACGTCTCCTGTTCTGCGCTTGGGTTTTTCGTGGTCCGTTACAGTATAATCTGGCCAAAATGAACCCAGCGGAACTTGAGGCGTTGTTAGCTACAGTCCGGGGACAGAGTGAGGTTTCAACCCAACACAGTGAAGCTCTCAATGTTTTGGCCACAGGAATGAAGGAGCTTGGATTAGCCATCTCGGAAGTCCGAGCTCAGCTACATTCCATGGATGTGCGGTCCCCTCTACAGACGTCACCATCAGGGGCTCCTCCGGTAGGGAACGCGGCAGCTCCGACCCCCGTCATCACCATTCCCCCTCCGGAGACATCTACAACGGCCAGTGGTGCATCCCGGGAACCCCACATGCCCACGCCAGTCAGGTACCAGGGTGATTTAGGATTATGTGGACAATTCCTTCATCAATGTGCACTAGTGTTTAGTCAGCAGCCTCTCAGTTACGTCACAAGTGAATCTAAGTCAGCCTTCGTGATGAGTTTGCTTTCTGGACAGGCGGCAGCCTGGGCATTGGCAGTCTCCACCCAACGTCCAGAGCTACGGACAGACTATGACCTGTTGACCAATGAAATGTTATTAGTTTTTGATCACCCCGTTAGAGGCAGACAGGCAGAGACCCGGCTACTGTCTTTGAGACAGGGAGACGTTCCGGTCGCGCAGTATGCAATCACCTTCCGGATTGCGGCCGCTGACTGTGGCTGGGAGGATAAGGCGCTACGAGCTCTATTCCGTAGAAGTCTGAACGGAGAACTCAAGGACGAGTTGGCGCTACGTGACGACCCCGCTTCTCTGGAAAGGTTAATCCACCTGACGATTCTGCTGGACAATCGGCTGAGGGAGCGCAGGAGGGAGCGAGAGGAAGTTAGCTGCCCTTCCAGGACGTCATCGGTGCCACCCCGCAGATTACAACCTACTGGAAGGGAATCCAGGTCAATGTTCCGTCCCAAACTCACGCAGCAGGAACGGGATCATCGACGGAAGGAGAACCTATGTCTGTACTGTGGGGGCTCAGGACACTATCTACGGGAGTGTCCATTAAAAGACCGGGCTCAGTACTAAAAGGGGACATTCTACTGAGCCGATCTGTTTTCTCTGTCCCCATCTCCCGTCCTCTGTTTCAGGTTTTGCTCCGTCCCAAGGGGGAGGTCATCTCGCAGTCCGTGTTTATCGACTCCGGGGCGGATAGTAATCTTATGGATTCTGGTCTGGTCAAGAATCTAGGGGTTGCTGTCAGTCCTCTACAAGAACCCATAGTGGCACACGCCCTGGATGGTCATCTTTTGGCCAAAATCACACATCAGACTGAACCGGTATCAATGATCACCTCCGGTAATCATGTTGAAACTGTTCAATTCCATGTTTTAGACTCACCTGAGATTCCGGTCATCCTTGGTTACCCATGGCTCCGTCGGCATAACCCGCACCTGGATTGGCAGAATGGGACCGTTCTGAGTTGGGGTAAGAACTGTGAATCCCTCTGTCTCCAACAGAAGGAGTCGACGACGAGTCCATCCCCCTCACCCACCTCTGCAGACCTGATCCATGTTCCTGCCGTGTATCTGGACTACAAGGAGGTGTTCAGTAAGGCGAAGGCTACGTCTCTACCACCCCATCGGGAGTATGACTGCTGCATTGACCTCTTACCAGGTACCACACCTCCCAAGGGGAGACTATACTCGCTTTCCGCTCCTGAGCGGGAAGCGATGGACAATTACATTAGAGACGCCCTTGCCGCCGGCCTCATCCGGCCCTCCTCTTCTCCGGCGGGAGCAGGATTTTTTTTTGTTGACAAGAAGGACAAGACTTTGCGACCCTGCATTGATTACAGAGGTCTCAATGATATCACTGTCAAAAACCGTTATCCACTGCCACTCATCTCCTCTGCATTTGAACTCCTACAGGGGGCCACTATTTTCACCAAACTGGATCTAAGAAATGCATACCATTTGGTACGCATCCGGGAAGGAGATGAATGGAAGACCGCATTCAACACCCCTACTGGACACTATGAATATCTTGTTATGCCCTTTGGTTTAACCAATGCTCCTGCAGTGTTTCAGAATCTCATTAACGAGGTTCTAAGGGACATGTTAAACAAATTTGTGTTTGTGTATCTCGATGATATATTAATCTTTTCTCGTTCTGAACAGGACCATGTTCACCATGTTCAGCAGGTCCTCCAGAGACTCCTTCAGAACTCGTTGTTCGTCAAGGCTGAGAAGTGTGAGTTCCATGTCCCTACGGTCTCGTTCTTAGGCTACATTGTGGGTCAGAACCAGCTCAAGATGGATCCGTCCAAGGTAGCAGCTGTTACAGACTGGCCGATTCCGGACAACCGTAAGCAGCTCCAACGTTTCCTGGGGTTTGCCAATTTCTATCGCAGATTTATACGTGGTTATAGCACTATCGCTGCTCCCCTTAGCGCTCTAACCTCGTCCAAAGTTCTCTTCCGATGGAACCAGGAGGCAAACCTGGCCTTTCGGAAGTTGAAAGAACTTTTTAGCTCGGCTCCCATCCTCCAGTTTCCTGACCCAGAAAGACAGTTCGTGGTCGAGGTGGATGCTTCTAATATTGGAGTAGGAGCAGTTCTTTCTCAGAGAAGTAACCTTGATAACAAAATGCACCCATGTGCCTTCTTTTCCAGGCGATTGTCACCCGCGGAGAGGAACTATGATATTGGAAATCGAGAGTTACTGGCAGTTAAACTAGCCCTAGAGGAATGGAGACACTGGCTGGAGGGAGCCAAGGAGCCTTTCATGGTTTGGACCGATCATAAGAACCTGGAGTATCTTAAAACCGCCAAAAGACTCAACTCTAGGCAAGCCCGATGGTCTTTATTCTTTAATCGCTTCAGTTTTTGTCTTTCCTACCGTCCAGGGTCTCGCAATGTGAAACCTGACGCTCTATCACGACAGTTTCTCTCTCCCTCAGAGGAAGAGGGGCTGGAGGAATCCATTCTTCCTAAGACCACCCGAATCTCCGTGATCCAATGGGATGTGGAGGAACGGATCAAGGCAGCCCTAGAAGAGGAACCTGGACCCAGCATCTGTCCGGATACTCACCTGTTTGTTCCTCTTCGTTTCAGGAGTGATCTCCTTCAGTGGCTCCACGGTTCCAACCTGACCTGTCATCCTGGCATAAATAGAACCCTGGAAGTGGTAAAGAGGAGGTTTTGGTGGCCCTCTTTGAAGGAGGACGTAACCAGATATGTTAACGCCTGTTCTGTCTGTTCCCAAAATAAGTTCTCCAGAAATAGGCCTGCGGGACAGCTCCGGCCCCTGCCCATACCCCACCGTCCATGGTCCCACATCGCTTTAGATTTCGTCACGGGTTTACCCCCATCTGAAGGTAACACGGTTATCCTCACTATTGTGGACAGATTTAGCAAGATGGCCCATTTTGTCCCTATGCCTAAGTTACCCTCTGCTAAAGAAACTGCTCAGTCTGTCCTGCAAAATGTATTTAGGATCCATGGGATACCTTCTGAGGTCACGTCCGACAGAGGCCCACAATTTACTTCCTCTTTCTGGAGGGAGTTTTGTCACCTCCTTGGGGCGTCGGTCAATCTCTCCTCTGGATTTCATCCTCAGACCAACGGCCAATCTGAAAGAGCCAATCAGGAGCTGGAATCCCTGCTTCGGTGCGTCACGTCAAAGGACCCTGGACAGTGGTCCAAGCATCTCCTGTGGGTAGAATACGCACACAACTCTCTGATCAACTCGTCGACTGGCCGGACGCCATTCGAGGTGGGTAATGGTTACCTACCTCCCCTGTTCCCTGATTCGGAGATTATCTCATGCTCTCCCTCTGTAGAAACCTTCCTCAAGAAGTGTAGGAGAGTGTGGAGAGACGCTAGGGCCTCCCTGCTACAATCTATTAAGAGACAAGCAGTGCAGGCCAACAAGAAGAGGTCTCTTGGGCCCACATATAAGGTGGGACAGAAGGTCTGGTTGTCTACCAAAGATCTTCCTTTAAGAACTGAATCGAAGAAGCTCTCTCCTAAGTTCATCGGTCCATTTTCTATTGAGAGGATAATCAATCCCGTAGCGGTAAGACTAGCTCTTCCGTCGTCCTTGAAGATTCATCCTTCTTTTCATGTTTCCAGAATTAAGCCTGTCTCCGTGAGTCCACTAATGGTTCCCTCTCAGTCTCCTCCTCTCCCCAGGATGATTGACGGTGCTCCAGCCTACACGGTCAGAAGACTACTGAAGGCCAGACGTTGGGGGAGAGGCCTTCAGTATCTGGTGGATTGGGAGGGGTACGGTCCGGAAGAAAGGACTTGGGTGCCGGCTCGACAGATTTTGGACAAAAAACTCATTAGTCAGTTTCATGCCTCCCATCCTAATCAACCCTCTAACTCCAGACGCCCGAGGTTGCCCCCCGTTGACATCCCGGACCCCTCATCTAGTGACGAAGAGTCAGAGATTCCCATGGATGAAGAGGAGGAGGGGATGTCTGAGCATCCAGGAACTCGTTCGCCAGATGATGGAGCGGAAGCAGAAGAGATGACCTGGGAGGAGTACGAGGAGGAGGGTGTGGTGATGGAGTCGGATGTCTCTGAAGAATTCTAGCCCTCCTCCGGATCCCCCACCGCCCTCCCATGTTGGGTTTTGTGTATTTTGTGTGTTTTTGTTTGTGGAACGTCGGGGGACGTTCCTTGGGGGGGGGGTTCTGTCATGTTCTGTTCCTTGTGTTTTTGTGTTTTCCTGCCCTGTCTCTGTTCTGTGTCTGTCTTCACCTTTCACCTGGCTATAATCATTGATGCACCTCACCTGGTGAGAGCAGATGTAGCTCATCAGGTGAGGTGTATATAACCCGCTCTCAGACCTGACTCTGTGCCAGATTATCATGACCAGTCCTCTGATTATCCAGCATTCTGTTTCTTCTGTGTTTCCGTGTACCAGTCCTGTTTCCGTCCGACCTCCGTTTTCTGCCTTTTACTCCTGTCTGTTTCTGAACCCGATCCGGATCCTGTTAAGCCTCTCGCCGCCTGCCCTGACCCTGGAACGTGTACCGACTCTGAATTCTGCTGCCTGCCCTGACCCCGGAACGAACCCTGACTACGAGCCTTGTCATCTGCCCCAACGGTGGACCAGAATCGATCCGATTCCAGTTCCGCTCCCGGATCCAAGGAAGACCTTCGAGCCCGGCTTGGATAAGTACAGCCTAGCCTCTAGAGACTCGAACGAGGGCCTGTCTTCATCACTCTGTGCCAGTATTCTAACCTGTGTTAAAATAAAGCATTGTTTGGACTTTTACATACGTCTCCTGTTCTGCGCTTGGGTTTTTCGTGGTCCGTTACAATATATATATATATATACAGAGAGAGAGAGAGAGAGAGAAATATTGAAATTTGAATTTAATTTTGTGTTACTTATAACTTAGTCGTGAAAACAGAGGGACACCTTGAACACCCCACACACACACACACACACACACACACACACACACACACACACAAACTGATTTGGCGCAGTGCTACTAAACTATGATTTGCTGTTTTCACATCTGTCAAAACATAGATAAATCAGTTCGAGTGAAATTGTATCAAACATGTCTCATATTTTTATGAAGGGAAAGTTCAATGGTTGTATGTATTGTTAATGTTTTATTTCCCAGTCCTAGTTCCCAGTGACACCATTTACATATGTAACTGCAATGTAAATAATATTAATATTTACATGCTATTTAATTTGTGAATGAAAATGTTTATATAAATACCAAATTTAGATTTTTTTCTATTTTACATTTTTATATATTTTCTCTTTCTTTTCTCTTTTTGATTGCTTGTTGTATGTTGCTCATGTAAGTTTTATCTTTGATGATAGTATTGGTCTGAAACTGATAGGATTATATTGTTGCTCCATTTTGTCCATTCTGACTGTCAACAGGATGATTAAAAAAACAAAACAAAACACTATACACCTAATTTCTTTACATTTAGTGGAACGTTACGGCCAAACTCCAGAGGACAAACTAGGTTTTTGTATTTAAAAAATATATAATTTACAGGTACATTTTTGTTTGTTTTTTTTGTTATGAATGGTATTTTCCAATCTTTTTATCTTTTGTCAGTTACCACTTTTTATTTTATTGATTAATTTGTTTATTTATTACATATTTGGCATTCTGTAGACAGTATTTGGTTTTTTTTTATAAAGTTGTGAATCTCTTATCAAGAAAGATGGACAAAAAATGCATACCTGGGTCTTAGTAGTTTCAATTTTGGAACTGATAAATAAAACATAGCACAGGTTGAAAGTATTTTCTACTTTTTTTTATCACAGGAAACCCAAGAAAACTCAAATCCCCCATGGATTGTGATAAAACTGTTTCCATATGGCTGGTAAAGTTTGCACTGTTGACACTGTTTCCTGTTTTTCTCTGTATTTATGTTCACATATTACCAAGACTTGCAGCTTCACGATCATCTGTTCCTCTGGTGAAATTCTGTATCAATAATTGTTTTTTCTCTGTGAATTAGAGGCGACACCGTCTTCTCTAAACAGAATCATTGCCTGATAACTGCTGAATTTCTAGAAACTTATAGTTTTGTTTTGATGTTTTTTGCTGTTTCATCAAGAATTGCAGTTGTTGGTAGTTACTCACTATCACTATCCTCATTCATATTGTACAATGCTGGAAATTATATTCAGCAGCTTCAAAAAGAAGCTGGAGAAACTGCCAGGTCAGAACAGAAGACGAGTGATTGTGCTTGAAACGACACTGCTTGAGTAAATCTTAATATGGGAGTTACGCTGATGTGCATATTTTTCTTTGATCAAAGTTCATGTTATTTAATCCAGCACCAAGAAGATTACACTGTGGGCCTGCAAATGATTTTTTTCCCCCTTTATTTTTCTAGGTTTGAATGGAAACACAGGGAATTATTCCAATGGAATCAATACAGCAACCAAACTAATTCTACACTAGCATGTTTTTAGAATGTTGTATACTGTACCAAGTTATGAGTTTTCAGTTCATCTCTTTGCATAATTCATTATAATAATAATTAATAATAATAAACTAATCACCAACTGCCAGAAAGTAGAACAGTTTTTCTTGGTTTCAATTAGAGTTAATGAAAAGTGGATACAACTGACAAAAGATAGAAAATGTAGGTTACAATTAGTGTTTTGTTTATGATTTAAACCTTTCATGCATAGTATTCACTAAACTGCCCTACAAAACAAAAAGGCAGTAACTGTATTTTTTTTTTTTTTTTGAAAATTAGTTAATGTTTTTTGCAACATTCAAATCATGTAAAAAAAATATCTCATTTCAAATGATCAAATTGGTGGGTGTTTGCTGCAAAAACTAACTGCAAAAAGTATTTTCCGCACTATAAGGTACACTGTCAATGAATAGTTTTATGAAGGTTTTTCATATATAAGGCGCATTAAGTGAAGTCAAAATCATGAAATAAAAAGTAAAAATTATGAGATAAAAAGTAAAAATGATGATACAAAATGTAAAAATGATGATACAAAATGTAAAAATGATGATACAAAAAGTCTAAATTATGATATAAAAAGTGTATTATGCAGTAACAATACTGCCTCATGTCCAATAATCTACCAACAACTACTGAGGCTGAACAACAACAGAACTTTAAGGTAATTTTCTCAGTTTGGTGTCTGAGCAGTTACTGCCTTTTTACTTTGCAGGACAGTACAGGGGTTTATTTGCATATTGTCTCCATGAAGTGAGGAATAACTAGAATTATAGTATACATCAGACTTGGTACATTAAAATGTTTTTATTTTATAGACTTCACACAATACATGAGTAGATATTTCTAAAATGAAACACACAATGTCCAGCTGAGTGGACATTTTTGTAACACCATGAAAAATAGATTCATAAAAAATTTCAATTGCATTTTTTTTCCATTAAAATAGAAAAAATCTTGATAAAAGTTCTCATAATTCATCTATGAAAGAGTTATAAATATTGAGGAAATACCAGCGTGGACTACTGGCCTTGGCAGACGTCTGCGCTTTCTGAATCTTTTCTATTTTTCAATGTCCCACTGTTTCTCGGTTCTATTGCAAATATCTATCAAGGGATGAAATGATTCATTAGTCAGTTTTTCAGTCATCCTTTGATTTTTCTTTTCATCGAAATGGTTAAAATGTTCAGTGTTTTTAGCTTTATAATTTGAGCACTTGGTAGTCCTATTTTAATCGTGTTTGATGACGATAAAAACATGTAATCTCACGCTCATCAATGTTGAGATGACTCATTCCTCGAACTCGCTGGCTGCACTAACAAACAAAAAAAATACGTCTTTTCCTCCTTGTCAATACGTAGTAACCATAGTTACTGTGGGCACGGCCTTGTGTCTCCTTTGTGGCTTTCAACAGGAAACATATTTGATTCCAGGGCTCTTCCTGTATTGTCTCAGTGCTGTTAAATCCTTGTGTAAGAACATCAAGGTCTTGGTCTCACACATCATTTTCACAGGGATAAAAGAAATTCAAGGGCTTTTGACATGGCTTTAGTTTCAACACTATGATCGAGCCTCTGTAGAATCCATGTTTACAGGCTTACTGCATGCATCTAGGGTTCTTACAGTCGAATACAAGCAATTAATTATTCACCCCGTCCCTCTCTATCACAGCTTCCCCAGTTCTCTTTATCTCTCTCTTCTGTCTCTTTCATTGAATTCTTTTTTCTTATAGTGTGAGAATGCAAACCTCCCTTTGTACTGAAGCTTAGCACAAACTAAGCTGACTTTGTGGAAGGCAGTCCTTTAAGTGAAGCATGGGACCTGGTAATTGTTTCTTTCATCTGTCTCGTTAATTCTTGGATCAAAGAAGATGAGGCAAAGCATGAATGGGACATTGATTGCAAACCACAGCTAAGAGCTGGATGGGTTAGCATCCCCTCAAAACCACCATCTGTGCCTCGAGATCAAGAGAAAACAGTTTATGAAATCTGTCTGTTTTATGTCAGTTTCAAATGTACCGCACCAAACATGTTCAAACATGCTTGAAATGCTGTTTCTGCAAAACCTCTGCACTTGTTCCCAGCCCTTGCGTGTACCTCTGCTGTTATCTTACATTGCTGAATTAAAATTTTTTGTTCAAGTAATTGTGCTTAAAAATTAATGCAGGTTTTGAGAGCCAGTCTACTGCTAGCATTCATCATGTTCTGACAGCCTCCCCTGAAGATTAAGCATTCACACTCCACGCCAGAGGAAAATAGGGAGGAGCCCAAATGAGAAACAGGGTCATTAACTTCAGGCTCCTCGGCGGAAATAGGTGTCTGATTGAGCAATTGGGATTTCAGAGGAGAAAGCTTTGAGGAAAAACCTTGATTCATACAGGGATGATGTCAGAGATTTGAGTGTTTTTGTCAAATCTGGATCATCTGGATGCTTAGTGATACTGTGTTGAATGGGGAGCAGTGTGTTACTTTGTGTTATCGAACCACACACTAAGCTTTTAATGTTGCCTTCATCAGGTAAGATTACTATAAGTTCTTTGCACAGCAGTGTTGTAGCCTAACTTCTTTCCAAAGTCAATTTATTTGAGAGAATTAGCTGATAAACAGTGAAATGATGACATTTGAAACAAGTGCTTTCAATTTCCACTTTGCTGCTGATGAATATTCAAATGAACAGAAGATTTCAGAAGCTCCATCCTTGTCTTTACTCTCAAACACTTTTCTGCCTGAAACTTTTTAGTCTGTGAGTCTTAGAAACCAACGTTTCAAGTGTTCTGGTAAAAAAAATAAAAGACTTAAAGACTTTAAGACTTTTAGGATTTAGCAATCTGCTCTCAAACTTTTCACGCTTAGTGTCATGTGTTAAACATTTTACTGTAAATATAAACTCTAATTGATTAAATTGTACATGTGAATCTTTAGTGTTAGATGGGGTCATAACATCTCAAGGACGTGTTCCCTTAAATGGATTCCCACTGGTGAACATTACCAATTGTATCCACTACCCTGAACTCAAAGGCCTTAAACGTAGCGTGCTAAGAACTGAATGTTCAGGCTGCACCTTGTACCTCAAACTATCTGAAGCTTTATGGTGGATCAGAATATACACAGCTCAGTCGTTACGTGACTATAGTGCATCTGTGAAAATGTGACTTTGCAGTGTGAAAATGTATTTCTCCTGTACCTCTATTTTTATGTGTGTAGGATTTCTGAGTATGAATTGTATTTTTCTGTTATGCTGTGTTGCACACTCTCTCTGTTGCACACAATCGCTGCTGGAGGCTGCATCGCACACTCACAGTTACATCTTTTGGTCACTGAACAGCATCACTGAAACAGCTGGCCTCAACTTAATACTCTTATTATGCCTTAAAATAAAATCTAAAAATTTAATGATGACTGAAGTAATAACTGAATAACACACATAGTTTCATGCAACTTTTTTTGCAAATAGGAACTGCTACTGCAACTCGCTTTGGTTGAGTATTGTATTTTCTCAAATAAAATAAAAATAGGAGTTACAAGTGACTGGGAATTTTGACTTTTTAATCTGATGATTTTTACTTTGGTGCATGATTTTGACTTTTTGGCGCATAATTTGGCTTTTTTTATCAAATAATTTAGACTTTTTAATCTCACAAGTTGAAACTTTAATCATTGATGTACTGTAGATGTTGACATGAAGAAATAAAATATAACTTTCAAATACAGGACAAGTAAAAAAAAAAAAAAGTGGTTTGCACTCTTGCCTCACAGCAAGAAGATCCAGGTTCGATTCCTGGACCTTGTCATGTAAATGCAATGTACACTCCTAATACAATAAAGACATTTTCAACACTTTGTTTTTCCATATAATGCATTTGAAAAATTACCATAAGATATGAGACGTTGCATTTATGTGTTACTTTTTTAGCAACATTATCATTTGTTGCAACTTACAGGAAGACATGCTTTGTACAGGGTGTCCCATGAGTCTCCAAACATAGGAAAAATAAATGTTTCTTGACATAAACCATTTTTATTTCCATAATATGCTCTATATGATTGTCATTTCAAATGTGTTGCTCTTTATTCAAATGCATTCTTTGGGTTATCTGAAATATAAAGAAATACATGTTAGAACTATATATATATGTATAGAATGTATTATGTCTCCTATGTATAGAGACTTATGGGACATCATGTATATTAAAAGCAATAGGGGATTTCTGTCCACTGAACTAGAGGCCTTTTATTTTATAATGTTTAAAGACTGTTTTTGTATTAATTTGTAGACTTCCAGTGCAAATGAGAGTCGATCAAAACATTTTTTCTTTCTAACCAGGTTAATTTTCATTTACTAAATGCAGAATAAAGGCCTAGGTCTTACACAAGAGTGCTTCAAGTAAAGGCCTGGTACGTACATTTGATGAAATCCGATAATTAAATAATGTCTCATAGAAGCCCTCACATGCCTCCATGGGAAAAAAAAACACATTATCAGTGTCATGCTTATTGTACCATGGAGGGGCTAGAGTGGGCAAGTATGGACAGATTGCCATTTCATCATAGATACATTCAGATTCAGATTAACACCTACAGGCAATTTCAAGTCTCAGTTCACCTAACCTCCATGATTGCAAGCACTCCAGATTTAGTGGAAATAATTACCTCTGCCGAAGAGGATACGTGACCACCCATGTCTGTCCATCAGTTTGTCTGTCTGTCAGCGGTATTAGACCAGAACTACTGCGCTGATGTTCATGAGTGTAACTGGGTAAGGCACAAGTCAAGGACAAACCCTTAAAATTTTACAGCAGATCCATAAAAAAGTACAACTTTGAAGACATTTTTAAAATATTCCAACACTGCATGATTGAAAAACTATAGAGACAGAGATTCTGCAACTAGTATATTCATACAGAAAGTGCTTAAGATTAACACTATTGCAGTTAATAGAGGAAACAATCTGTAATATGCACTGTGGACTATTATCTACAGCTGGTTTCACTCAACCTGTTCATGATGGGATTGTTGTGTGTTAATTCTTCTTCAGAGCTCTGGATAAAAAGTAGTCAGAGTCACATGGATACATCTATATAAAAGGGAGAGCAGCTATTGCGGTGCTGTGACATTTTAATGGTTTGCAAGTAACCACTAGGGAATTCATAAAAAAAATAAAACCTAAAAGCAGAATTAGCAGCAATTATGATACTGCTGATGATAAGGTATGTGAACAATGTTGTAATTAAGGTGAAATTAACAACTACCAGCAACTAGAGCATCACTCAACTAGTTACAAGTAGTTGATGATTAATCTAGTAGACATTTTGTTAATAATAATTATAATAATAATAATACTAAATTGCATTTATAATACACTCTCAAAGTGCTGCAGGGGAAGAAAAAATAGTTTGTAGCATGGCATGCAGTGCTATGATGAGTAATGGATCAATGTCGCTAAATGAAGTAGTTTAGAGTGACAGTACATGTGCACTAGTGACCAGGAACATAAAGAGAAGTAGCAGCATGGAGACGACTGGAGTGAGGCTAACACAACAGAAATAGTCAGGGCCGGGGTCAGGCATAGGCAGACTAGGCGGTTGCCTAGGTCACCAGATGTCCCACAGAATTAGAATATTAACCCTTGTGCGGTCCTTCGTAAAAGGCACACTGGCTGTGTCCTACAATCGGGTCTTAAAAACCCAGATTCCAAAGTTCAGTTCCATAGACTCATCACCCCACCCCCCAAGGATATATTACTGTTTTCAGTAGTAAGCAATGGCATCCTACAGTACGTATAAAAAGGTACATTTGTGAACCACCGGGTCTCTTTGACCTGAAGGACCGCACAAGGGTTAAGCTTCTGTATTTTCCAAACTATAAGGTGCACTTAAAAGACTTTAATTTTGTCACAGTGCACTATATGGATTCATTCTGGTTGTGTGGGAATTTTGACTTTTTATCTCATGATTTTGACTTTGTCGCATAATTTGGCCTTTTTATCACAATTTTGACTTTTTATCTCAGAATTTGAGCACTTTTAAAGTTTGATTCAACAGAATAAGAGTGTGTTTTGTTCCATGTTACAACTCAATAAGGTTGAGAGTTATTACCTCCACCAAGGAGGTATTAAAGTTCGGGTCCGTTTGTCTGTCAGTCTCTCAGCAGGATTACGCAAAAAGTTCTGAATGGATTTTGGTGAAACTTTCAAGAGGAAGAACCCATTAGATTTTGAGCAATGAAGGTCAAAGGTCAACAGCTAAAACACATCAGTGGTAATATCTCAGGATTCAGACAAGATAGAATCAGTCTTTTGCATTCACATCGTCTCACCTTCAGACATTAGATGGGTCAACACCTATGGCTTGATCATGTTACGTTTTGACGCCATATGAAGCCTTAGCGGACATCTGCTGTGACTGATTAGCTTCACTTAATGTGCCGTATAATCCAGTGCGCCGTATAGTCTGGGAAATACGGTAAGTAAAGCATTAAATTTAACAATGGTAGTGATTATTCATAGACATGCAGTACATACTCGATCATATGTAGGACACTATGTTTACAGATGCTCATTTCAAATTTCACAAAAGGGAAACAGGGGTGTTCGCCTCAGGCACCACATTGACCAGAACCGACCCTGTACACAGTCCAAAGTTAGGTACTGTAATTGTTCTGCACAAAATGCACTTTTGTTTTTCAGTAAACACATTTATTTTATTGCTGATTGCAAAACTTGAGTAGTTTGTTAAACAAACTTTGTTAGGAACAGTAATTGTTATGCACAAAACTCACTATTGTTTAAGGGGGAAATGTTTTTTGTTTCTTTTTTCCCTGCAATATTTGTTGAATATTGAATTGAACGTTAAACAAAATGTTGGCATGCATCAAATATTCTTATTAAAGGAAAGAAAATAGAATGTATTGCTATAATGAATATAAATAAGAGCCATTTGGGTTTCAGTTTTGTTTGTTTTTTCGCACTTCATTGTCTGGCAAGTTGACTAGTCATTACAGGAGTGAGTGACAATTCTACTAAACTGATATAGTTTTGAAAGCCATTACAAAATGCTCATACGTATGCTACATACCACACTAGAGCTGCACAATGAATTGTAATGACAATATCAGATAGTGCAATTATAAAATTACAATAGGGTCTCATTTAGAGGTCTGTATTTAAAAAGATGAAGTGATCTATGGTGGAAAAAAAAGAAAAGGCATCTTTTATTAGACAGTGATACTTTAGGTTTAGTGACACTAAATAAAGAAGTACTGTAGAAAACATGGAAAATGAGACTTATAACATGTTTATGTTGGTGTATTTCTTATGCTGGATGACAGATGTATATTTGAATTCACATTTGAAATGATTAATCTGGTCCTTTTTCTCAAACAAAACAAGTTGCTTTAACAGTTGGAAAATACTATTTCACCAAAGCGTGCACGTCTGCATCTTATTTCCCATTGTTATATTACAATACCACCATTATTGTAAATAGATTTGATTCATACTGTATCTTTTTTTCTTCTATATAGTTAGTCTTTGATAGCACTGTACTTAAATAGCACATTGAGAGAGAAACAGTATTTCTATATGTCCTGTACATCCAGCGAATAAACAATGGAAATCTTTGAATTTCACTGCGATGCTGCTTTTATTATGACTCATAATGTGGTATACCAGCTCACTGTCTGAAATCACACACTGAGGCTGTGTAAACAAACAACACAAGTTTAATGAAACAGTAATATATATGAAAATACAGTGAGTTTAAGAAGACTGATGAATACAATGCAACGCAGTTCATTTGATAAGATAAGAAATTGTCTCATTGACATTAAGTAAAACCCTGCAGCGTTCATTAAAATATGTAACACTGCACATTCCCAATTTATATAAGAGCGAAGAATGTCTGACGAGTCACACAGTGTATAAATGTGTACGGCTGCACTGTGGCTTTGTTTTTAATATAGTGCACTGTATATGCGCTGCATGTCTTGTTGCTAATAAAGGTCCTGTCAACCTCCGTCTGTGTTTGCCAGGGGGCTGCTTTGCTGTGCCAGTGCATAATTGTACAGGTCTCCCTTGTCAGCTCTCCAAAGCTCCCTGGGCTCGACATGAGGCATCACAGCAAGAGAACAAGGGTCACAACCACTAGACATATCATTAATCACAGAATCTGAGGGTTTTAGCCTGGGATTATCCGTCCCTAAGGGGCCTGAGTCAGTGATGGTGTCCTCTGTAGGTGCTGCTGCTAGAGGGAAATGTCAGTCTGCTGGTGCCTGATAGACTCAGCTTTGGTTGCGGCAATCTGCAGAGAGGATGAAAGGGCTGAAACATTGATTTCAGTTCAAGAAGCAGGTGGTAGAAAAAGGCAATATCTGTAAGTCAGAAAAGCCCTAAAACTAGCAGTGCATTCCCAGATGAAGGGAAATATAGTCAGATAAAGTGTGACGATGCCCATGTGGATGCAAACAAATAAAGCTCAGATTGTAGCCACGATGACTTAGGTTATTTCTCTATCTATTATCATCACCTTTATCTTGTCTTTCATCCAGTCATCCTGTATCCTAGCCAGGAGAGACAGCAGTAAAACATCCAATAGGTTCAGTAAATAGTTTTTTTTTAATAGAAGCTCCTCAGTCTGATGATATACAATTATTCCTACACATAAACCAGAAGCTTAATATAGGTGAAACAGAAACAAGTGCCATAATTGAGATTAGACCATTAACATGTTTTTGAAATTTTATTTAAAGGTGTGTGAAAGCAAATAACGTGACATTAATATATAATTCATACAGCATGCTCTCATATGATGTATATTTGATAAGTATGTGTTTAAATACTGTATAATACATATTAATGTCATGTTGCATGACAGCAGCTGTCTAAAGGTCTACAAGTGTGTGCGTGAATTACTGTATGAACAATATGGAGTTTTTTTTTGTTTTTTTTTTAAATATCAGCCATAGCTAATGACTGATACAGGCTGTCGATATTTGTAAGCCCATATTTGGAACTGATATTGAAAAATTCCCCAAAAAATATTTTTTCAGTCTGGACTGGAGTCTTTTTAGTATCACCAAGAACATGTAGATGATGTGAACTTCACCTGTCAGTAAATCATGGCAAAGAAAAAAAAGAAAAAAACGAGCATATCTGCCAACCGATATATCAGTCTATCATTAGCATGAATGGGTGAATGTCTGACCACGTAAAATGCTTTGAGTATCATGAAGGTGGAAAAGAGTGATATAAGTGAAGCCTGTTTATCATTTAAATGTCTCTTGCTTTTGTGAATGCATGGTGCTCCCTGTTCTGTAGCCCGGTGTCTGTTCGGGGTGTTCAAGGTGGCTTCAGGATGAGACGAACAGGTGCCCAGCTTCCTGACCCCGCCCCCTAAAGAGAGGGGTTCAACCGCCCCCAAGGCTGTTGTCTTAACCTGCGTGATTAATGGTGCATTAACAAGATTGCAGGTCTTTGAGCACATCACGGCTCTCACATTGCCTCTGCATTATTAATGTCAGCACAAAGAGCCTGTTTAATGAGCCAGAACTCTCTCAGTGGATGTTGATTAGGCATGCAATGGGTGTTAAGTCTCACCCTTCTGAATGTAGCTACAATTCGTTCTTTTTTTTTTTTTTTTTACCCTTTTCATACATAATTTTGGTCATTTTCATCTTATTAACCCAAGTTTGTGTGAAAATGGAGGCAAGACAGTGGCAAGTGACAGAGGCAAGGTTTTTCATTTGGGTCGAATTAATAATAAATAGTAACAGGAGGATGCTACCATGTTAAAATGTTCAGATCCTTTTCTTTCTTTTTTTTTTTTTTTTTTTACAATCATTTATTGCAGGATTCCCTTATATAGACATAATTGCAGTGCTAGTGTGGTTTTGCGGGATGCTTTGAAGGAGTTATGTTTAGAATTGATTTTCCAAACTTTCAACAACAGGAGGAAGTTGCACACAACAAGACGTCTACAGCTATCAAAACCACCAACAAATTAACTCAATATATCTACAGACTGTATGACTTTCTGGATGAAGAGTGAAACTTAATGTTTAAAGAGGTCATATTTTGCTAAACCCACTTTTATTTGTCTTTGAGTCATTTATTTGTTTATTTGGACCCTAACAGCAAATATATTTAGAATTTGAAGCCTCCACATGCTTCAAAACTATCTGTATATCCCTTAATTTGTTCTGTCACTAACTAGTTACATCACATTTGTACATATAAGGTCAAGACTTTTGATGAACATAGACTACGGCATATTTGTTTGTCAGCAGTAGTGGTTGTCGTCCATACTGAAAATTAGGGTTACAACTATTGTAACAACTATTTGAATACTCGACAAACAATTAATCAATTAATTGGATAGTTATTCATTTTTTTCTGAAATTTAGCATGAAGTTGATTTAATTATGTGGTAAATGATAATAAACACAAGATAGCTATAATGAAAAATGCATGTTTTTTTTTAACATACTTAAGATTTTTTACAAAAATAAAATAAAAATGAAAAATAAAAAATCTAAAAGTGGTTATGCACAGTGCTCTGTGTGCATGTCTGCCTGTTTTGGTGCCTCTTTTCTTCAAACTACTTGTACTTCAATTACCTCCGCCAAGGTGGTATTAAATTCTGGTCCATTTGTTTGTCGGTCAACAGGATTACACAAAATGTTCTGAATGGATTTTGATGAAACTTTCAGGAATAATAGATAATGGGTTAAAGAAGAACCCATTAGATTTTGAGTAATGAAGGTCAAAGGTCAAGGTCATAGTCACACTAAAGGTCAGCAGCAAAAACGCATTAAGTGGTAATATCTCAGGATTCAGCAATCAAAAGTCCAATCAAATTTAAGGTAGCTAAAAATGTCCATACACTGTAAATTATTTCCAAACCCTTTTGAAAACCTGGAGAAAGCTCATACTGATGGATTAGTTTGAAGGCAAATTTCTTATATTGTATGTCTTATATTTGGTGTGAAGTCATTTGATGTGAGTTTTCCTATTAAAGTCACTTTTTTTTTTTTTTACATATATTCCTTTTCTAAACTGAAAGGATTGAAAAGTGTTTAATTTTAAGTGAAAATGGTGTTACTCATTTTGAACCATTAGAGTCCATTGCATCAAACAAAAAAATTGCAGCTATCTGTCATTATTTGATCTTTTGTGATGGGGGTGGTTTTGGATTTATTTTTTTGTATTTTTTTTTTTTTAGCTCCTTAGAACAGTCAAAGAGATATGCAGCTGCTTGGTTTTTAAGAAAAAAATTATGTTTTTTTTTTTTTAGATTGTATTTTTAGATCATTTATTTAATGTAAAAGAGAAAGTCATTTATCTCAGGAGCTTACAGCTTATATAGTATGTCCTCTATTGATTCTTTTGTCATCATTTCATTCATTTAAAAAAATCTCATAACCTCTGATGTTATTCCATAATCATATTTCTTAAAGCACAGAATGTATGAGCAGTTCTCATGACTAATGGTAAGTTGAGTAGGCCGATGTGCGTTGGACAAATATTTATGATTTGGTACAGGTCCAATAGATAATGTATGTGTACGGTTTGTATGTGCGGTCTTCCATTTACAGCTTTTCCCTACATGGAGCAATTTCAGTATGTGAAGCAATCCATTTGCCGCTGATTAAAACAAGATAGATTTTTTTTCTCCCCAGCTGTTGTTGAATCTTTATAGCATGATGTATTGGCGGTCATACGGTAAATAGCCTACAGCTAGGTTGATCATTTTAGAACAACTAGGTTATCTTTGTTCCTGTTAGGTTAGTAAAACATGATCACAGCAAGGCCAAATAATGTCTGCTGCCTCATTATCTGTGAGCTCTGACAGGAAAAGCGTGGGAAGGAGAGCAACAGGCATGGCAATCACAGTCATTGACCAGCATATCAATTTAAGAAGACAGGATGCAAGACATCACTTCCACAAGGTTAAAACACACTAATAGACCACCAAGATTATATATATATATATATATATATATATATATATATGTATGTATGTATATATATATATATATCTATATATATATATGTATATATATATATATATGTATATATAACATATTTGTAGTTTCTATACATTTGTTTCTTTTTCTCCTTTACTCTTTTTAGTGGTATAAATTTCTCTCTGGAGTATATTAGCATGTTTTTTGTTGTGTAACATAATTCAGCAGCTTCTGTGTAATGATGCAACACCTTTGGATGCAGAACAGGAACTAGTTTCTTGGGAATATTTCAGTACAATACACCAAATGAATTCGTATGGTAACAGTTGCTTTGACTGGCCATTATTATCCTTTCAAACAGTCCCAATGTTGCGACAAAGCTAGCAATTAAGAAACAATCTCCTTAAAGACCGGGCTACATTTCTGAACACCTCTAATTACTGTAGAGAATAAACCTGTTCTATCTGGGGTGCTCCTATTAAAGGTCCGCACCGTTGTGATTGCTGTGAGGGTTAGAAAGGCTCTGAGACTGCAGTAATCATTTAAATTTTTTTTTTTTTTTTTTTTTTTTTTTTTTTACACTACACACATAATCGGGGATGTCTTTGTTTTTTGTGCAACAAGGTGGGGGGAAAAAAATTACTAAAAAAAAAACAAGGACTCACCCACTGTCATGTAATAAATATTAATGTGAATGGTCTCAATTCAGTAAAAATGTCTCTGCCGCACTGTTTTTTTTTTTTTCCTCTTCATTAATGCATTCATGGAACTGTGAGTGAAGATGGGCACAATGACAAAAAAAGGAAAACGCTGCGAGCATTGTTGTTCATCTCTTTGAAGTGAGGTTGCTTTGTAATTCTCAGCTCCTAATGGTTTCTCTTGTCCTTAAGCATATGGGCCACAGTGATCTTTTTCTCTTTTGTCACTTTTCACCGGACACTGGACCGTCATCAGTCTCAGTGTCTGCAGCAGATGGATGAACCGTCCTGCCGCACACACAAACAAATACAAGATGCTTGTTTAGTCAACTGGCACACCTGATGAAGTGAACTATGTGCCTGTTTGTGCCTGTATGTGCATACGATAAGACTTCTGTGGTTGGGCTCAGTCTATTATCTAATGGCTTCATGATACCATACAGCATCAACATTTTAACAACAGTAAATAGTATATTTTCTATTCCACCTTCACGTGCATGTGCAGTTCATACAGAGGGAAAACGATGTATTTATATATGGAAATAAATGTGGATATGGATATTTAGATCCTGGGTGTGATTTGCTGGGGGGGGGGGGGGGGGGGGGGGGATCATCCCCACCTCTGGTTTGGGATGCCACCGTTAGGCAGGATTTATACTCTGAAGCCAAGTCACCTGCACGCAAGTGTCCCAATGACTCCCAAAAAATGTGACCCACCACAGGCAGTGAAGCAGAAAGGACGAGAAAAGAGGCCTCTGATTGGTCCATTCTACATCCAGGGCAATAGAGAGAGGGATAGGGGCAGGAATAATGGGCAAAGGAGGCAGATTTAGCTTAATAATCAGTGACGAGTTGGCCAAAATAGCTGGTGAATGCAGTAGTAGCATAGTAGCTAATGCTATGAGTTTACATTGGGCACGTTTACCTACTTAGCGCAATATACTGTATGTACTGTCATGGTTAATACTTTCGGGTTTGTTTTTTTTCAGTAAACACCTATGTAGGTGTTCTTTTAATAGGAACATTTTGTCTTACTAAATGCAAAATTTATCATTGTGTTGCCGTGACACCCATACAGTTATTGTAGCACTTAGCCAGTTGCTAATGCGACTTCCAGACAGGGACTTCGCAGTTTCTAGCTGTCAGATTTACACATGGAAACATGGTAAATGGCTTCATACGCTCAATATTGCTCATATTATGCTGTAACAACTCTCATTACTTTACAGATACTTTGAACATAGTTAGCTGCTCTGTTACTATGGTTATAGACTGTCACATAACTCCATTTCCTGTAAAATCAGCACCTTTTAATTTAATTTTATGAAGACAGGGTTTATGGATCATGGTCAATTTGACACAGGTGTTATACAATTGATTTCTAAACAATACTAAGTCAAAGTTTAAGGATGAAAAAAACTTTCACAGAAATCGAGGTTATCTAATCCATATTCTGGGTGAATTTATGAATGAGATTTATATGTTTCCATAGGTGCGTACGATAAAAAATTATACAGTAAAGTCTCTGGGAAGCATAACTATGTGTACGGTAGCTATGTACATGAGAATTGCATCTTGTCTGTGATTCTACTTTGAAAAATCATGCAATTTCCACACTTCATTAAAGCCCAACGGGTTTAGAAATGCAATTTCAGCTCAGGAACATGCATTCGACATCTGCTCGTCTTCCTCAGAGACAAGAAACCCACTCTGAAACTTTAATGTTTCATCAGATCCTATCTGCCTTAACATGTACTGGGAGAATCCACATGCAAAGAGACCATGTGAGGAGACGGGTGCAGAGGCTCATCGCAGTACTGTAAAGGTAGGGCCGTGTTAGCATAGCATGCCGTCAAGTAGAATAGACATTACTGACATGGATTTTTTAGACATTAGCATATTTGACAGTAGAAGGGAAAAGAGGAAAAGAGCAGAGCGCTAATGTGCTTGCGGTGACATTTCTCTGTGGACCTGCAAGATGAACTCTCTTAACCCCTTTAGCTTTTTTCATCTCCAAGAGTGCAGCTGAGCATGGGTCAGGTCACCTTCCTTATCTGTCATTGAGACACTAGAGGATGAAACTTGGAAAACAGAAAAACTACTTGTTTTTTTGGTGTTTTTTTTTAAGTATGTCGGTATAGATCTGCTGTGCTGTTTTATTAAAATAAAGTTACTTTCAGTGGCTCTGAAGGCTGTTGCTTTTCATTCTATAAAAGGTATAACAATGGGAAAAATGTATGGCAATGGCAAGCGTAAACCTGGAGGACAAAAGGAGAGATTCAAGGATACGCTCAAAGCTTCTTTGAAAGACTTCTCAATTAGGACTAACAATTGGAAATCCTCCTAACTGCCAAGTCTGGCACAGAACCATGTCAGACGGTGCAACCTCTTCAGACAGCAGTAGAATTAGAGCAGCTATTGACAAGAGACGGAAAAGGAAGGTCATGATCAACAACCCACCATCAGGTGTGAAACCTGTGGACAATTTTTCCACAGGCCTCGTTAGCCATATACGGACACATAAGGTTGAGCAACATCTTGATCATCTTCATTTATGAAGGATGAACAATATATATATATATATATATATATATATATATATATATATATATATATATATATATATATATCAAGTTACTCTTTCATGGTCGTGTCGGTTGCTCAGAAAGACACACAAAAATCAAATTTTTAATCTTTAGCAACTTTTGATTGAGTCAAGGAGGCTTTGACCCAGAAAATGAAAAACTCTCACCCCTGTGAAAATATGACATTCTTTTGGTGACATCGCAGTTTAAAACAGCTGTGTCAAAAATCATGTTATCTGGAAGGCAAATTTTTCTATTTTATAATCACTAAAGTAAAAGGTGTAATCACAAAGAATTTTATCAGTGGTGAAATGATTTCTCTAGAAAGTCGCCAAAGAAGAAAGATTAAAAGTATAATATGCATGATATTAAGGAGGCCTGGCTCATAAAGTATAATGGAACATAATAGGAAGGACGAATTTTAGATGTCCTCTTCAGCAAAGGAGAAAATGTGCTCCAAACCTTAAGTAACAGGTAATTAATGACATCCTAGAGGTATATGGTGGTGGGATTGATGTAAGTTCTTCATCTCATTAGGGATGAGTTTGTATTTGTCACTCAATAAATCAATGCTTTTATACTGTTAAGAGTTTTACACCGCCTTAATTGATTTCATTTCTGCTGGATGTGTACACCTTGTTCGATTAGGGAGCATGAGTGGATATGAAACACTGATGAAACATAAGCAGATCGCTTAAGAACATAATGGATTACCTGAAATGACATGACAGTTATGTGTGTTTTTGGGTTATTTATGCCAATGTTGCACAAGGAAAGTGAAGACAGATAGGAAATGTGAACAATGAGAATGTAAGAATGATGCACAACAAATAGCCCAGGGCTGGAATTGAACTTTGACCTCAGTGGTGCACATTCTACCAGTTCAGGCAACAGGGAAAACCAGACTGTTATTTATATATAACATGTTTTGTGTGTGTTGCTGAGGAACTCATGGTACAATTTTGTAATTATGTAGTACATTAGTGTCTACTAAAATAAAGGGGTTGTGTATCATCCTCTATGGACTGCAGATAAATCATGTATTAAAAAGAAAAAGACTGAATATTGTATTATTCAAAGTCATTCATTTTGGCATTACTGTAAATTACACATGAATTACACATCAAAATTAATACAAAACTTTATATAGATAATATTTTTTGATCATCCATTGAAGAGTGAAACAAACTTCACCTCTTTTAAATTGTGTTTGTTTCTCACATTAAAAGAATGCCTTTTAACAATTTCAAACCTGAATGAGTGGGCTAAAAAAACATAGAATAGATTATTTCTCTGTGTAACCATTAGTGCATGTGTAAAAAAAAAATAAACAAAGTAGAAACGAGAGAAAAAACATGAAAAAATTCTTTTACTTTGGAAGAAACATATCATAATGTTTTAAGTCATTAAATTAGTCTATCTATCATTAATGTCACACATTAATGATAGATAGATAATGATAATGATATTTAAGTTTTTTTCTTGTATTGGTATCTGGCTGTTGCATTAGCCAAGACTCTTTTTTTCCCTGCTATGAATTATTGACAGGCAAAGTTCACGGCACCTCCGTGTTCTTCGAGATACTGTACTGCTGTCCACACTGAAAAAAATAACTTAGACTTAAGCTATTCCACAGTAAAAAAATAAAATAAGCAACAAAATGAACAAAAACTGCCAAAGTGATCAGTAAAATGAACAAAAATGTATGTTGAACTAACAAAATAATATGTAACATGAACAAAGTATGACACTAATAGAACACAATTGAAGAAAAATAATAAAATAAAATAAAAAAAATTGGAAAAAGTCAACAAAAATAAGCAACATCATCAACAGAAACCAATAAATATTCACAAAATATCAAATAACAAAGGAATAAATGACTAGTGTTGTAATTTGGTTCCAGTAGTTTGAGTTTGGGCTTTTTCTTTTTTCCTTTTTGACACCTGTACATCAGTTCCATCAACAAAATTCTCAGTAAAACTTAAATTTTTCAGAATTTTTAAATTAAACCATCCATTTAGAACGTGTCAGCACTGACACATCAGGGATTAAAGAGTTAAGAAGGTTTTCTGATATTTGTTAGAATTTGACAGAGAAAAAAAACTTCCAATTATCAGTGACCTGTATCAGCTAAAGCCAATGTAAAAAAAAATAAATAAATAAAATAAAAAATCTGTATCAACCCCAAAAAATCCATATCAGTCAATCACTATTGACACTGGGTATACATTTTTTATATGTAGTAAACTGTATTATTTTCATTTTAGTTGATAGAATAATTTAATGATGTCAAGTTCCAATCACAATTTGCATAAAAATGACATTCTATACATTTCATAGCCTGTACGTTTTGACTTTATTTCAGCAAAAAAATGCTCCTCAGTATTTATAGCATATATTTGTGCCACATCTGTTTATCTGTGATTCTTTAAGTTTTATGACTGTTCAGACCTTATACCAGCATTCATCCTGAGATGCATAAAGGCATTAAAAAAAAAAAAAAAAAACACGTCCAGCTCTAAGTGCATCTGTTCACACCAGGCATTAGAATCCACCACCAG
Source organism: Siphamia tubifer (assembly GCA_020466265.1). Lineage (NCBI taxonomy): Eukaryota > Metazoa > Chordata > Actinopteri > Kurtiformes > Apogonidae > Siphamia > Siphamia tubifer. Next base: position 15,311,398 of record CM035789.1, read on the forward strand.
ATGATCACTTCTAATCGTATCTCACCTCCCTGCTTCATATGCAAAAAGCTCATCTCCAGACTATAATATAACCCCCACAGACACATCCAGTTTAATAAGCTGGCTTTGTAATGTGTCTTTACAAATGTACTTCCTTGAGCTGCTTAAAGGCGACCAGCGGCAGTTTTTAAGGTGGTGTATGTTCCGTGACACTGCGACTCATTCAGCATACCTTAAATATCGATATGACAACTATGACCTTTCTGTTTGTTTTTGAAATATGCTGTAGAGCTAATTGAATGTCTGAGTGTCTAAAATATGTACAGGATTTTCTACCGGCTTGTTCAAAGTGTGAATATTTTATTTCCTGATTGTGAAAAAAAACAACAGCAGAGGCTTGGTGTCATATAACAGGCACCACATTAACACATCTTTAGATTTACATGGTCTATTGGTGAAGTTGTTACCCTACCCCCCCCGAAAAGGGATAGGACTATTGTGTAGGAGCCGAAATGTAGTTTATTTTAGTTTGAAATTTTTTTATTTAAAAGGGTTCAAGTTTATAGTTAAGATAAATATTGTTTACAATTTAATGATTGGAAAAGATTTAAAATATTATTTACATTTGTACATTTAATTTAAAATCTATGAGGACTTTTATTGTGAAGTTTAATAATCCATGACGTACTGGAGTGGTTGCCATGGTGACAGGTCAGTAGGAGTCAGAACGGAGATTGGAGCGTAATAGTTTTTTGACCTGGCCTTTTATTTCTCTCTTTTTCTTTTCCCGGACACGTTGTTTTGAATTTTAAAGTCTTGTAACTGTCTCTTGAGTTTTGTGACGTTCAAGTTTTCATGTAAACAATTAAGTTTAAGAAGTGGACTTTTTTTTTTGTTTTTGTTTTTGTTTTAGTGCAAGATACAAAGGAGTCTGATGAGCATCAAGCTAGAGTTTCAAAAAAGAAACTAACTTGTTTTTGTTTGTTATTTATGTTTGGGTTTAGGAAGACTGTATTATTTTTTTATTTATTTCAGTTTTTATGTGTGTGAAAAAAGGGAAAAAAGTACATTATTGAGAAAACACCTGAAATATTTTTGCTTTAATAAACAAAATTTTCTTTTTAAAAAAAAGGACAATAAGAACCTACATATTGTTTTTGGTTCAGTTTATTTATTTATTTTTTGTCAGTAACTTTATGCAGACACTACTGGACCAATTTCCACATAAAGTTCAGGACATGTATGAGGTGGTCCAGAATAGGTCCCATTATATTCTGATGAATGTAGGTTAAAGGTCACGGTCACCACTACTTTATTAAGAAATTTAGGCGAAATTGAGTGGAAGTTTAAAGGGTTAAGAAATGTTCATTTATGGGGAAAATAATTATTTGGGAATAATCACAGAAGTAGTCCTGGGTCTTTATGGTTTAAATACGATGCCATGTAAATGGTCAACACTTATATAATTCTTTTCCACCTTCATGGTGCTCAAAGTGCTTTACATTAGCTTCACATTCACCCATTCACACACACTCATACACCAGTAGGTTTCTAAGGTCTAAGGTCAGTCCAACTGGGGGCCTATGTCAGGGTTCAGTGTCTTGCCCAAGGACACTTCAACATGTGGACAGCCAGAGCTGGGATGCAAACCGCCAACCTCTCAGTCATTGGGCGACCCACTCTACCAACTGAGCTCCAGCCGAGGAGCTGAGCAGACAGAAGTAACACCAGCTCAAGACTACCCCAGGCTGTGGACAAATGCATCCCAGACCACGTACAAATGTGTATTGAAATGCATGTGTTCAGATATTGCATTCTAGGCTTGTGCATGTGATGGGAATTGCCAAGATAGATTTGAATACAAGGTGTGAGCGCAGGGCCTGAGAGAGAATCTTCTGAATGTTTGTGAATTTAACCCCAAATGATTTCACTAATTAGTTCCTCCTCCTTTTTCCATCTCCTTATCCTGTCGTTGAAATCACATGGTATAATATGAAAGCTCTCTACTCTCCGTGACACGGGGATTTGACATGCAAGGATTTACTCCACAGGTTATCCTATTTCTTGATGTAGAAACATTCCTGTGTTCAAATATGAAACCGTTCAAAGTCATGGAGACACAATCCCTTAGGAATCCTGTATTCTGCTGGATTTCCCTTTTACAACCTGTTACCCTCCTGCTTTGCATTTTGACATGATGCTCTGCATTTTCATGACGCGCCGTGTGCCAAAGTGTGCAACCATAGAGGAGCTTTCATGTTTTAATATTTGATATATCCTATGGGCTCCAATGTATGAGGATCAAAGATGAAGACAACCTTGAAATGCCTCCCTCAATTTATACTTATCAGTGGCAGGAAGTAGGCTAAAAGAAAACTCTGACAGAGACTGGAGGAGAGAATGGATGGTGTATAAATAATAGGAGGGGATTCACAACCTCAGACCTCATACTGGCAGCTAATTAAAGCTGTTAGGCCTTTATTTATCACTTTTGAGCTTGTGCTTGTGTTCTTTACAGCTTTAAAAATCCTGTCCTGCCCTTTTTCAAAACAACTGCATGCTGGTCAAATGTGGGGTTTTTTTTATCCTTACACAAAGACTAACAATGTCTTTTTCCTTCTATATTGAGGTTAATTAGCACGTGTTTACAGAATTTTAACTATGTTGTTTAACCTTTCTTTAAAGTCGTGCTAAGCTGAATTCAAAGTCACAGTTAATTTAACCCTCTGGGCGCCCAAGTCGCAAATTTGCGACAAGCGGCGGTGCTCTGTTTAATCCACTCTCTCATCTAACTGCGATTTGAATGCAGTTCATACTCCATACTATTAGGTGGCAGACATGCAAATCTGTCTCCCGAGCACAAATTTAGGCCCTGCCCCCATGAAAAGTTTTCCAGGAAATGCCTTGGTAAATAACCGCACCTCGAAGCGCTCGCTCAGAGCTATTCCGGAGTATTACGGAGGCGGCTGCTCTCGCATTGCTGACTAAAGTTATACATCAAACACACGAAATGGCAAAAAAGAGGTTCACGGTTCATGAGGCATTGTGTCAGGTCTTAGCTGACTCGGATTCTGAACCTGAAGATCCAACATTTGATGATTTTGACCGAAGTAGTAGCAGTGATAGTGAGGAATCTGACCAGGGAAACTATTGCGTACAGTGTCATTTGGACAGATAGAATAGAACTGATTTCTGAGTGACCCCCTGAGGCATGTGTATGGATGAATATTTGGCATGTTTGTGTAGTTCTTAGGCCTACATGTTTCATTGTTTTGAATAATATTTTGAATCAGTTCTTTGCCATGTAAATAATATTTTGAATTGTATTTTGAATCAGTTCTTTGAAATATAAAATCAGTTCCTGAAATATAAATATCCTCAATCAGTTCGTTGAGCTTATCAAATTTGCTCAAAAGCTAAAAAGGATTCTTAGCTAGAGTTATTGATACTCAAATATGATATTTCAACCCTCTTGATAATATATGAAGTATTTTCTCTTTTTTCCATGCATATTGTCTAAAATTACCTTATTTTATGGCCAGACACACAAGAGAAATTTCAACAGAATTCCGAGCAGTCAACATATGTCATCAATGTTTTCTTGGATGCTCACTACGGATGCATCTAAAGTAAATAACAGTATTTTAAGCAACAACAAGGTCACAGACACTCAGTAGATGACAAAACATTAAATTTGTAAGCAAAACATCCCAATTTGATTGATCCAGAGTCTCTCCCACTGTGAAATTCCTTAATTTCAGCTGTCCGCCTACTGATGACGTCATGATGATGTCATAATATGCAAATTAGATCTACAAAAATATCTTAAAAATATACTTTAGGTCCTTCCTGCCCTACAAATTTGTAATTTGGAGCAAAGCTCTATCTCTTACCACTTTTGTGCAACAGCTCTTTGAAATATTCATGTAAAAAATATGTCAACATTGAAAAAAAATGGGGCGCCCAAAGGGTTAAGCTAAAGTAGTTGTTTGTTGTCTTAGAAAGCATTAGCCAAAATGAAACTGTTCATTTCAGCCTCAAATCTGTGTCTTTTTTTTTTTATTTCATATTATGATCATTATGTGTGTCATCATTCTTTTTTCAGACCCTTGATTTGCAAATTCAGTCGATCCACATGAATTCAGTGCCATGTTGCAATTTTAAACAATCACCGCAACTTTCCCGCAAAATGTGACCAATCATTTGTGACGTCCTGAGTTGCTCCTCCCTCCTTTTCCAGTTTACCTTATAGTACGAAGCAACATGTGTGCCACCAGCAGTTCACATTTGACAACTAAAATGATGCACTAGTACCGACAGGTGCATTTTTCTGCTGCATTTTTATCATCCAGGTAATATTTTATTAGTCATATTTGAAAGGTTGTCTTAATATCTCAGTGTCTTTGTTCTATTTTTGTCGGAAACGGTCTCTACTACACAGTACTAGTAATATTTTTTATTTTTTTGAGTGGCTGAGATATTTATATTATGTTTTATAACTTCATGTAGTGTTGTGAGGTCATATGAACTTTAACCTTTGAACCAACAAGTGCATTTGGAAAAAAAAAAAGTATTTTGTTGCATTCTGTAATCTTCATAATTGTTTGTTTGCCATCTCGGTAAAAGGTAGTTTTGACTTTGAATTCATTTTCCAGTAACTAAATATTTGAAATATTACTTAGTTGCGATTTTCCCTTTATGTAATTACAATTATTTATAGCAACTTTCACAACAAAAGCCTAAAAAACACCGCAACTTTCATCGCAATGTTTCGGAAAAGACAAACATTTTAGGACACAACAATCTCAAAACAGGCGAAATCCTGGAAGGACTGTTTTTTGAAAAACCTTCAGAAAAAATGTGTTGTAAAGCACCAAAATAAATGAAATATGGGACATCTTCTCAAATATTATGAGAACTATAATCTTGATTTATTTATTTTTTTAACAAATAAAAATCAAAAGCAAAGATTTTCAGTGTCTGACAGTTCATTTAGATTTTTGCCAGTAACAGCTGGGTCAAAGTCAAAATAAGACTTGAATATTTAGAGTGTATACAAGGAGCACTGTTAGAGACAAATCAGGAGTTAATGGGTTAAGTTTTAACTGATGAAGGATCGTGATCGAAGATGAAATCACCAACCACTAGGGGCTAAGAGTTTGCAAGCAACAAACTGAGAAAAGAACACTTCAAAAAGAATAATTATCAGCAGAAAATTGGAAATAACCGTCACCAGCTACACAATATGATAATATGAAAAGATTTGGGAGAGTTTGGACAAATCTCGTTGCATAAAGGCTATGGAGGAAAACCAATGATGAATGTGCGTGACCTTCAAGCCCTCAGGTGGCATTGCATGAGCTACCGTCATGCTACCATGATTAATATATTTGCAAGGGCTCAGGAATACTTTGGAAAACCATTGTCACTTAACACAGTGTGATGCTACATTTAGACATGCAACCTGCATTATGCAAGAAGAAGCCCTGTATCTATTCTATAAAGAAATACTGAGTTCCCTGTGCAGTGGAAATTGTGCTGTGATCAGACGAGTCCACATTTCAGGTTTATTTCAGGTTCTGTATGTCGAAAATAAGTTACTGGGATCGGCCAAAAGGTGCCATAACAGCATTTGTGATGGTGTGGAGGTATAGTTGTGTCCATAGATGATGGATATATGATAGATAGACCTGTATACATTATTAGAGCATCAAAAGTTGTCTAAAATAATGATCATGCAATCAAGTATTCACTCCTGTGTGTATCATGTGACTAAAACAGACAAGAACAGACAGAAAAGAATTAATGGAATACCTACAAGCTCTGCTCAATGTGGTGCCCAAGGCGAACACTGGGCAAACACCCCACTTTCCTTTTTGTGAAATTAGAAATGAGCATCTGTAACCATAGTGTCCTACATCTGATTGAGTATGTACTGAATGTCTATGAATAATCACTGTCAATGTTAAGTTTAATGCTTTATTTACAGTATTTTCCACATTATAAGCTGCACTGGATTATAAGGCGCATTAAGTGAAGCTAAACAGTCACAAGCACTCTCAACCTTGTTGAGTTGTAACACTTATTCTGCTGAATCAAACTTTAACAGTCAAAATTATGACATAAAAAGCCAAAATTTGGAGATAAAAATCCAAAATTATGCAACAAAAAGTCAAAATTATGCAATAAAAAGCCAATATTATGCGACAAAAAAGTCAAAATCATGTGACAAATAGTCAAAATCATCCAATAAAAATCCAAAATTATTCCCAGTCACTCAGCACAAGCAGAAATAATCCATATATAAGGCGAACTGTGGTTTTTGGAGAAAGTTAAAGTGTTTTAAGTGCACCTTATAGTCTGCAAAATTAATAATAATAATAATTCTGTGGGACTTGGTGCCCCCAAGACATCCGGTGCCCTAGGCAACCGCCTAGTCTGCCTATGCCTAACACTGGCCCTGCCTACAAGCATAGTTTTTGTCAGAACAATGACATAGATATTGATGTAAGAACTGAAGTAATTTAGGTTATTATCAAAAATGGATATATATCAGCTCTTAAATTAAACTCTTATGAGCTATTTTTGTTATTATTATATTTGTCTAAATGAATGTACCTTTTTTTTAGTTATATTAGGCATAAAATGAACAAGAAATGAAAAAAAAAAATGTCCACAGCTGTATGTGTCACAGTACCATTGGAATTAAAGAATAATGTAAGGTTTCAAGTATGTTCTCATATGTTCACATCTGTTTCCAATATGAGAACATTTTTGAAAACAAGCATTAGACAGCGGTCACAATGGTCCGTTGAGCAGCTGAAATCATGCACACAATAAAAACGTTTGCAAATTCCACTACTACAAGTGAAAAAATTAGTCGTCATTTCCCAAATGATTACAAAACATAGCAAAATATAACAATTGTGCAACTAAACAGAACCCTATCCCAGCTTATTTTCATATACTTTTCCAGCTAATGATTCGAAGACATAAATAAATCACTTCTTGTAGAAAATGTTGAAAGTATTATCTAGAGGGTTTTTTTTTTTTAAGTCTATATAAATGTTAAAATATATATTCAGTACTGAGACCAGTGTCTTCCTTCAGAGCAGCTTTAATTCTCTTAGTACCGTCATACCTCTGCAGAACTCTGTGTCGAGGGATATTTGACCTTCCACTTATAAAGAAAGCCTCCAGCTGTTTGAGGGATGAAGGGGGAGGGTTTCTGCTTTACACTCCACACTTAGAACATCTCATAAAGGTTTCATATGGCTGTGTTTGTGGAGTTCACCAAGGCTGTTTGACTTCCCTTGTGTTCTTCAGTGCACTCTAGAATTAGTTTTTCCATGTATTTTCTGACTTCACTGTCTTGCTATCATAGCTTTTATACTATTTATATAGAAATTAATTTAAATTGATATATTAGTGATATACTGTAGTTCTATTATAATTAATTTATCATAGAATATATATTTATGGAGCTAATTATTATTGATGTACATATATGTATGTGTGTAGGTATGTGTCTTTGTGTGTATATGGTATAGACATGTATTTATATTATATGTTATGATATATTATACTACATGATCAGAAATATGTATTGTTATTGCTATTATTATTGTTGTTTTGAGGTGAAGGGGTGGGGTTTTACTTCCTCCCACTCCTTTTTGAATGTGCAAATTAAGCATTTTTTCATATATATGTTTTACATATACTATATGAAAATATATATGTATATATACGAACAAATATATTTGTTCATTGCATATTTAAAATGAATTGAAATGAATCTGTATTTGATCATTAACAGCAATAAAGTGTCCTCCATCTTCAAATTTTTGCGCGAGTGTTGTTTAATAACTTGTCTTTTATGCATTTAAGTGTTTTTGTGTGAACAAGTACATGTTTGTGGTTAAATAGATGCTTCCTAATTGCTATTATAAATTCATAATTAGACTTTGTATATATCGGCACCTTTGCTCCAATATTGTTTTGACCTTTTTTCTTCACATAGCTTTGATAATTTGCAGTTAATCCACTTTGTCATTAAAAAAATGGTGTGATACTTTCATAAAACTCACACACACACACACACACACAATGTTATATTCACCTTTCTGTTTAATATGACTCACCTGCCCTTGAAGCTCTGATTTATTTACTTCAAAGTTCAAGACATTTTTCATCTACTGCCTGGGTTATTTTGTCACTCCTTTTCTAGTGAAGTGTAAATAGAGTCTAATTGGCTGCTTTTCCCTAAAGACTTTTGATGTCGTTCAGAAATGTACTGCCTGTTTTGTATCATAACATGAATATCTTAGAGGGTTATCTGTAATCACTCCCTATAATAAACTTTGTAACAGGATAATTATGTATTTTAGGAAGAATTTGATGATGTGATGGGAATCAGCCAGCTTGAGTTTCACCTTATGAGCACTGAGGAAGGTTAAATATGTTAGTTTCTGCAACTCTAACATCACATTCATTGAAGTGAACATTAAAATGAGTGACAGCTACAGTATTTTCAAGTTTTTTTTTTGTTTTTTTTTTTTTTTTACTTATAATGAATATATCATTAGCCTCATTGCCTAAGTCAATTTTTGGTCAAATTGATATTTTTGCATAACTTTACTCCCCTACCACTGCTGCATCATCCTGTCTTTCTGTCTATGTCATTTCTTATCATCTACCTGAATGTTATGTGAAAAAAATCTATAAAAAATATGGATGTGACTTTTAGAAAATGTGTTTTTTCTCGTTTTCCGAAAACACACAAAAAAAAATTACTTAGGCAATTATGGTATGAAGCTGACGATATGAATTTATCCCCATGTTTAGCTGAGCTAACAGATAACTAGAATGAAAGTGAAAGAGGCTGGATATAAAATAGCTTCTTCTGTCTTTCAGCTTTAAACCAGGACCACAAATAGTTGCTTCTTTGTGGAAACTCTGAAAACCAGACTGAATCCATTGAACTGTCAGTTGGGTGAACTCTGTACAGCCCTTAGAGCTTCAAAGCAGAATATATATCCTGATGCTTCCCTGAGGTGCTAAGCCCACTCCTGAAGAGAGCTTTTCACATCCTTTTCCAACAAGATTTTAAGACGCTTAAAGATGCTGGTCATCCGGATTGAAATATGACGTGGCCTCAGTTAGTAAATGCGAGGGGTAATCAGATGTTTTTTGTTTTTTTTTATTTATTTAACTTTTATTTAACCAGGCAAGTCATTAAGAACAGATTCTTATTTACAATGACGCCCTGCCAAGAGACCATAGGGAAAAGGGTAGAGGGCTGCAAACTAAAAACAGATTTAAAAAAAATTCACATAAAATTATGGTTAAAAAAAAATAAACATGCAACAGACAACAAACACTTCTAGAAGACAAAACACAGCAGACAGCAACATATAGCACTCGTACTGGAGGGCGGGGTCACATATACTGGGGGAAAGGGGTTGAATGGTTATTGTGGTGAGAAGCATTAATGTAAATAAGATGTAAAACAATGAAGACGTAACAAATAACTGTTCATGATAGCTTAGTTTTTGCATGAGAGAAAACAAGTGCAATTTCATGTTTTTGGAAGATTTTTAAATGTAATGCCATGTCTGCCAAAAACTAAACATGATATGATTCCCTGAAGAGCGTTTGTGGCTGAGGATTTAACTGCTCTGCCATTTTTAATCAGTCTAGGTGGCAGGATGGAGACAGAAAAGAGACAAGCTCGGTCTCACATTGCCCCGTCACCACTACCAGCTACAGTAACCATTCAAGATGACGAGTGTCACTGTGCTAAGCCAATGTGTTTTTTTTATTTATTTATTTTTTTTCTGAAACCACAGCCTATCTGCCGACTTCGGTCATTCCGGAAAGCTCTTCATTCAAAAGGTCAGCTGTGATACAGGAAAGAAAAGCACAAGATATTAACCCCGGAGCTCTTTTAAAACATGAACTCTGGAGGACAAGGTGCGTTGAGGTAGAAATCATTCCTAGTGTTCGTCTAACATCAACCTCCCTGGACCTGAGTGTTCAAACTAATTGGTTTGTTGTGTTGTTTACTTGTGGTGTATTGTTCTGTAAGTTCATATCCAAACAAAATCAAGTCACTATATTGCCTCTTGTTTCTGTGAGTGCTCTGCATTCACGCTCGATCATTCAATCTTCTGGAAAGCTCTGGGGATTTAAAGAGCAGACATTTACACTCGCTACCTCCTCTATATAACCGTGGGTCTTCTTTCTTGGCACTTACTCAGAGAGGAGGGCAGGGACCTTTGTGTCCGAACAACCCCTGGCAACACGCCTCATTACATAACCCATGGCAAAACTGAAGAACGGACCAAAGATTTTACTTATCTTTTTCCAGCACAAAGTTAAGTGGCTAGAAATATATATATAGTCACATAGTGCCACAAGTGGAGTGTAAAACATTCTGCAGTTGTGATATCGTGCTTCATGTGCTTTGATTTTGTCTTGTCTCAGCTGGTTATTTCCTTATGCAGCTTCCAGCCGTTGTGCAAAGCAAAGCTAATTGCCCTCTGGCTCTGGCTCAGTATGTTAACATTCAGACATGAGTTGTATTGATCTTCTATAGCTGCTGATAACAAACCACATGAGTTAACATCCCAAATATTCAACATGTGCTTTGGCAGTCTCAAAAGAGAAAATAGAACTGACCGGTTTTTAACAGATGTTTATTTATGTGTTCTTGTGCTGTTTGATAAAGTGCATGTGAGATTAAAAAGGAAACATGACAATAAGAGGAAATGTAGGTTTGGTGATATACTTATGAGAAAATAGCTGGAATAAGGAAGTCTGAACATCAGGCTTTTTACCCTTCCTAGTACATACAGTACCTAGTATTAGCACATACATTAGGAGCAGTGAGCTGCCACTAAAAGCCCTTGGGGACCAATCCTAGATTTGCATCAGCACTGTGGTCATGAGGATTAACCTATATGTACCTGTTTTTAATGGCAGGGAAACTATTTGGTCCTTGGAGCTATTCGACAGTGTGTGTTTTCCCTTCCTGCATGTTCACGGCGTCAATTTAAATGTGTGTTACATGTCAATAGTATTTCTGTAATATGCATACATGCAAGAAGAAGTTAAATGTTGTGGGCTGTTACGACCCAGATTATAGTGGAGTCTAGGGGTAGAATAAAGGGAAGTAACAAAAGATGTAAAATGGATAAGTAAGATTTAACAAACAAAATCAGAGCCTGCACTTAAACGCTACTCACAACAAAGAGAACAATAAACAAAAAACACCAGGAAAACCACAAAAAGGCCACACACGGCACAAATAACAATGAGTTTTACACAGCTCATAATGCACACAGCGAGGAAGAACTGCGGCACAATCACAGTCTGGCCAGAGCAGGCAAACTAACCCTTGTCCGTAACATGGGCCCTTCTATGAAATTAATTATCTTGTCAATCTGTCAGAGGAGGGGTGGGGGTCCAAACATAATGAGAATTAAACTGAAGGTTAAGGTGCTTTCAGTGGTCATCTCCCAACTTCTATGCCACACAAAGTTTTTATAATTTCTAGCCTGTATCCACTGTATCCCTTCTTCTGAGATCCAAATCCAGGGCCCCATGAATTTGTCATGCCCCCCCCCACCCCCACCCCCCCCACACACACACACACACACACACACACACACACCAGCACCACCTTTATCAGTATCCCAACCTACTTGCCATGTTTGAGAGTGATGGGCGTTGGCTCTCTTACTTCATCTTATGAATAATATGGTATCTTAGCATCTCCAGTGAGAGTTTTATACGTACATAAGATCACACGAAAGTGACACTAACCATGAAAATAGCAGGTGCATGGAGACAACAGTCTAAGATGTAAGCAATGATACGAACAATTAGCACCCTTTTCAGTTGAGAGCAACATGAAAATATCGGTTCCCTGTTTGTTAATTAGCAGAGTTGCCTCAAAGGACTCGGGCCATTAAGTCGAGTTAATTATCAGCCTGTGCCCCATGACACAGAAGAATGACTAAAGAAATAGGAGGTATTGCTAGTAACCTTTGCAGTGGATGAGGCATCGGCCAAGTGTACATCAAAAGCAAGGTAACTGTATTTGTAGGAGCACAACAAGAGACAAACACCCACAGTCAGTGCTTTCCTTCATGCATGCAAGTTAGGCCTGAACTCATCGTCCTCACTGCACAATGAAAAGCACATTTCACAGACAGTACAGTAGCTCAAAGCCATATCGTGAGTAATTGAACTCTTACTAAGAGGGTCAGGCAAAAATAATGATGATTCTTTCTCTTCAGGAAGTCATTTCCTCTCTGTAGAAAACCCTTTTCAGCTGCAGCATATGATAAAAGGAAAAAAAATACTGTTTCTTACATCTATGACTGGGGAATGAAGAAAGTGTTTTTTTTTCTCAAATGGTTGACCTGTGTATTCATAAGAATAATTTCACAAGGACACATAACCACCAACGAAACAGATTAATGGAAATATATTGGAGTGACGTTTCATTTTCCTGCTGCTTAGATTTATGATTATAGCTCAACACTGACCTCCTTTATATGACCATAAAAATGCAATGACTGGAAGTAACCAAATTATTTTAATAATCAGATTTGACACATATGTACTTAAAAAAATTTGATTATTGAAAAACTGTGGTTTATAGGTTTGAATCCATTTTTGGCTTTTATTGGTGTATGTACAGTAGGCAAGGGAAATGTATTTGTATATTACATTTTGTGTACAGGACAATTCAAGGTGCTTTACATAAGATATATAAGAAAATGATTAAAATGCATTTAAAAGACAATTAAAATAAGAGACATAAAAACATTTTTAAAAATAACAATTAAGAATGTAAGTAAAAGCTCCAGTAAATAGTAATGTTTTCAGGCCTGATTTAAATGTTTTTTCTCAGACCTCAGGTATTCAGGTAATTTGTTCCACAGGTGAGGAGCAGAGTAACTTTGTTTGGTTTTGATTTTGTGAACACATAGACGACCTATGACCTCAGGGCTCTGGATGCTTCATATGGAACCAGCAGGTCTAGGATGTAATTGGGTCCAAGGCTGTTTAGTTCTTCATAGACCAGGAAGTAAGATTTCGAATTCTATCCTTTAACCCACAGGAAGACAATGTAAGGATTTGAGGACCAGTGTGATGTGGTCCAGTTTCCTGGTACTGGTCAGCTGTAGCGGCCTGATTGATTTTTTTGTTTAGACCAGTGAAGACACTATTACAATAATCTAATTTACTGAAAATGAATGAATGAATGAGTTTTTCTGTGTCTGGTTTGGACAGAAAACTCTTGATTCTAGTGATGTTCTTCAGATGGTAATAGGCAGACTTGATAATAGCTTTTAAATGGCTGTTAAATTTCAGGTCTGAGTCAATAATTACAGCCAGATTAATGGCTTGGTTTGTAGAGTTCAGTGACATGAACACAAGGTGAGCACTGATCTTTGACCTTTCTTTTTTTAGGGCTGAAAACAATCAGTAGGTACATAGTGATGGTAGACTTGCACTGTCATGTTACTGTCAAATCAAGCACAGATGAAAAATAACACAAACAAATTCAGATTAACTGGTACACATGCACAAACACAACAGACTATTTTGGTAGAAATCTAGGGATGTTCATCTGATTTCTGCTGTTATGTGATATTATGCTGTTTCACTTGAATAATTTGACAACCTCCCATTTCAGATAATGATCACATGTTGAGTGTGTTTGTAAATGGGCACTGGCTGTAATCTAGTTTTGCAGTGTCCGATGCTTATGCTCTGCTTTTCTCCAGCATCAACAGTGTGTCACACTAAAGACTGTCGTAATTGAAAACAGTTGTGTCATTTATTTTCAATGGAAAGTAAGTCAAGCCCATGTGAAAAGTTGCATCCCATATATTTCCTGAATTTTTACATAAATATTCTGTGCATGCACTTCTCTCAATTGAAACTTTTTTTGAGGTTACAAGAACATTTAATCAGTTCATTGTTGTATCCATGTGAATATTTGTACCATATGTTCTATATAATTACTAGAACCCATCAGTTTCTGAACTGCCACAGTGTTGGTTTGTCTTGAGTCAGAAGTGATCTTATTTGGATAAAAGGGGTAGACCTACAGAAGCCACAGAGGCCAGAGGTATGAAGGATTGCTTTCATTTTTATAGCGAATTAAATTGACCTTTTTACAGAGCTTCCTAAAACTGAGCACTCTGGTCCCATTTGGTGATTTTATATACACGATCACAAATCGCTCATCCTTTTTCTGCATATCCTTCATGTAATTTTATTTTATCCTTTATCTAAAATTCATTAAATAACGTTCGTTTTTTTAATTTTATACCTTTTAATTGTGTTTTGTGTCACTGTCACTTGACTTCAATGCAACGTAACATCAACCAACCATCGGTGATTTTCATGTCTGATTAAAGTAATGTACAGCCTACTGACTATAAAACTGTAAACTAACTAAGGACTTTTATAATCTTGTTAAAGAAGTATATTACCACAGTGGAGCTGTCTGTCAGAAAAAATGTGTTTTATTAAATGAAACCCAAACTGTCTGACTGGTCAGACAAGTGAGCTGTCATACAGAGCTGTCAATCAAACCTTGATGGAGCAGATAGCAGTCCCTTTTATTTACGCTGAGATCTGGTTAACAGAGGAAATATTTGAAGTAAGGCTTCAAATCACTTCTTTCAAGTTCCAGATAAAACATATGAGACCAGAATGACTCCTGTGAAAAATGATTGGCTTATCCCAATATATGTCCATGGAGCCCGTGTTGTGGTATTACAATTTTAAGATACTTCCGCAACACTGGTCTACAACTAAAATGCTTCCAGAATTAAAAAAATTATGTACAATTCTACCAAGTTTGAGTCTTTAAAAAAAAGAAATAAAATAAAGTCACAAATGCTGGTTGGATGAACTTTCCAAGATACAGTCTTGGGTCAAATCATAAAATTCTGAGAATGAATGAGAGGAAGGGTTTTACTCAACATGAATGTTTGTGTCACAGCAACTAGGTCTACGTCAAAACACTGTTTGTCTGCTATATTGTATTTATACATATACAATGCATATAACACACTGATAACATCAGCTAACCAGTATGTTTTGTCCTTTGTTTTCCCTTTAATCTTATTAAAGTATGTAAGATTTAGTACATGTAATCCCCAAAGCAGGCAATTTATCCAAAAACAAAACAAAAAAGTACAGAGTACATTCCATATTCGCCTTATTTTCCAGTTTAAGGAAGGAAAAACGAACAAAAAAAACTTCAAGGCGTTCCTGAGACATTAAATGTTACATGGCAAATTTAACTTTTTTGATTATCTTCTTCCTCAGATATAGTGTTTTTATCTTATTTTTTAAAACACCTCTTTTTTACAGTGTGTCTGATTGGTCAAACAGGCTGAAGTTCTCTCCTTATTATTGCACAAAGTCACTTATTCATCACTTTCTTTCATGGAATTTAAATGTGCTCAAATAGTCTGTTTCAAGACTAAAAAACTGTCAAAAAAGGGTATTAAAAGCAGCAGTTGTGCTTAAAAAAATCTCTAAATCAGTAACAAAACACACAAACTTCACTGAAACACAAAAACTTGTTAATAATACATATTCAACAGTAAAGTAAATTGAATGATTTAATGCAAAAACATCATATATTATAAGCTTGAGTTGAGTAAATTATTATTGGATGTGGCTCTCTGCTGCTGTTAACTGTGAGTGTTGTAAGCATGCGCGTCGCAGCCATGGGGGATGGGGGTGTTGTGACACCCCCACTTCTCCAACCAGATGATTTCATACACCCCACTTTTTCCAGAGTTTATATATTGTATCGTTACTGGATCCAGGAAACGGACAGAGTATAGTCTCACCTACTTTTTATTTCAGGATAAACCATTACTGTCGGTCACAATCACGCCAAACAAACAGTAATAACATTGCGGGGCTGTTACAATATCTGTGGTTTAAACTGTTTACCCGCCCGGGCGGCACAACAGCATCTTTAAATGAAGTGCACCTCAGTTCGCTGGTAATGTAAACTTGTGTGCAAATAGTCAACCAGTAAGTAATGAGAACTTTTGCCATTGTTAAACTAAGTTAACTAAACTATGTTCTGTGACATATACCCTAAGACAGTGGAGAAACATATTCTTAGTCGTCTCCCCTGACATGGACAAAACATTTTTGTAAGAAAAAAGAAGAACAGTGTCTGTAAAATCAGTGTCTGATTTTTTAAATCCTTTTTATCTCAGAATTTTGACTTTTTATCTCATAATTTTGACTTTTTTGACTTATGAATTGAATAAATGTTTGATTTTTGTTATTAATTTCGGCCATATATTACTTTTTTAATATTAAAAATATAATCATTAATGGATAATTGTTTGTTAATTTTCCGATGATAGACTCAGAAAACTTTGCTCATGTGCCCCAACCAAGAACACCCCCACATTTTAAATGGCTGTGACGCCCTTGGATGTATGTCAACAGAGAGACATAATGACCAAAATAAAGTCCATGGAAGACATATGATACTAAAGACCAAAAAAGGAAAGAAGAGCAACGGTGCTATCCTTCCTTTTTGCCTCTGCTGACAACTCACAGAGGAAGTTTCAATCTGTCAGAGATAGATATAATCTTCTACATTGTGACGCATTGGGGTGATCATGATGCCCTGTCACCGGTAGTCCTTGTCGTTGATTAAGGCTTTTCATCCTCCATTGAGCTTAACTGTGGACCACCCGTACTTTGTCTTGTGACATGCGTAATTTCCTCCCCACAGTCTCCCCATCTTGATAGTGGACTAATAGGAATTCTCTCCAGATTCGTTCCTAATGAAGACAGATCCTCAGATGGCCAAGCAGTCTCATTTATATTACCAGTCTATCAACTTGTTTTAAGTAGATTAGGCATGTTCTGTGCGACAAGCAAGGGGAGAAATGCAAGTGTATAAAGGCGATTCACAAAGGGGATTTTATAGGGCATTATTTTTGCTTAAGCCATATCATAGCTCAACTGAAATTCTGCTTGATCTCATAAAGAGGAGATGAAAGCGTCGTCAGAAGGGACCAAACATGTGATAAGATTGCAGAGGCTTCTCACTGAATACTGTGGATTTTCCAGTGGCGATGACAGGTTTAGGATAATAAAGTTGTTTCCACACTGCATAATCAAGTTTGTTGAAAAGAAATAAAGTGGCTGTGTAAATGTTGTGACTGTGGTTATGTGGGCTGCAAATTAAATGTGAAATTAAACGTTTTATTTTCAGCCTATGAGAAAAACAGAGTGAGAGAAATGTAAATTAAACAACCAGTAGTAAGATCAAGTAATAAATTATTTTTTAAAAAAGACCACATGGGGCAGAATGTAACCTTTAATGAGTCAACATAAGAAAAAAACCCTTGACACTTTGGTCTGTCACCTTTTGATGGTGTATATTTTCATTACTACAGGAGCTGACCTGCACAGACTGGCATTAGCCTCTAATGATCTAGTGCATCCCACTCAATAAGCTTGAGGGAACAAACAACTCTCTCTGGCAGAGCCACTGGTTTATGAGTTTATTAACCATCAGTATTTAGAATTGAATATGACATCATTTAAATATGAAAAATGACATGTATTGTTCTTTATGGGTCTGTTTTATACAGTATGTCCAGGTAAGTTGTTTCCTATTGTAGAACTTTATAACGCTAAGTATTTTTATAACAATTTATTTCCCGGAGATCTGTTTTTGGAGGGCATCTCATAGGTGATATTTCTTAATCTTAGGTTTTATGTTTTCTTTTTTCCAAGGCTTTTGCTATTTATTAATTTTTTATAACTTCAGCTATTTCAAGGGAAAACAACGGAGAGCAAAAATAGAAAGAACTGCTTTAATCCATTGTGGATCACTGTCAAACAGCACTGAACTTTGTGTAGGAGATATTAGACTAAAAATACTTTACTTAAATGTTCAGTAAAGTATGAGTGATTAGTTTGACTATATGCAGGTCATTTCTTCATTTATTTTAGCTTGTTTATACCTAAGAGCACTGGAAGATTAGAAGGTAAACGGGTCTGCGGTGTGACCAGTCGTCCTATTTATACTGATTTTCATGTTTAATCAGCAGGTCGTATCCATGTCTCATATCGTAAACAGGTTCAGTTTATGGCAGCTACAAACTCACTGTGATTATTACATTATACTAAGTGAGACAAAACACTGCAGTAATATTTAGAGTGTCATCCACACATAAACAGCTCTGAGTTTAATAATATATTTACACTTGCAGACTCTTATTTTTGGTTCCCCAAGTTGTCGCCTCAGCTTATCCAAGTAGCTGGAAAGTAGTGATTTATTTTGCACCTTGTGGGCAAATTCAGTGGTCCAAAATTCCAATAAACATCTAAGCTGTGCCATTACATGCAATCCTACCCATCTGTTGGTGAAGATTATTTGAGAATCCAACCCTGTGGTCATTTATGTAGAGTGCAACTTTAGAGCAGAGTGGTGTGTGTTGGACTTGCAAGATGCTAAACCCTACAAACACATTAACATCAAAGAAACTAGGCAATACGCATACATTAAACATCAGACTCTAGTTTTTTAGTCAAGAATGTTGCAGAAGAAAAAAAAAAAATGCTACTCACGGTGGGAACTTATACACAAGGTAATGTTGAACCCTTGATAAAAATCTATAAAATGGACAATCACGACGTGACTTCTTGATGAACTTTCAGCAGCGATTCTCCTCCTCCTCGTGATTGAAACAATGGTGCAGGATAGCAGGCGTCAATGGCACATAATGCATAACAGAGCAATGAATGTATGAGGTTTAATAGATCGTGAAAATGGTAGCGTGATGACAGAGATGGAGCATTTCATTAGAAAGCCTGAATTGAGTCTGTACGGGTGGTTGCTGTTGCTCTGTAATACACTGTGATGAAAGAGTGCCCACACAGTACACCTGAAAGGATGGCCTTTTGTTCCCTCAAGACCTTTAATTAAAGCTATTCACGTCTATTTTGGATGTGTGCATCAGGGAAATTTAATCTCCAACTTTCTTGCTTTAATTTTCTCTTTTCTGGACTGACTTATAAATGATTTAAGTTCATTCAAATTGATCCTAATACAGTGCAACAAACATTCGCTAAGGAAGAGGAAGAATTTTAACTGTGGTTGAAGCTTATTTAAAAAAACATTGGTCAAAAAGTAATCAGCGGGAGGAGGGTGGTTGTCATGAGGCAAACAGGTCCGACCAAGCACAGGAAGACAGATGAGCAGCAGGTTAAAAACACTTCACTAGAACAGGCAGGTGAAAACTGAAACATGAACAAAAACAAGGAGGAAAAGCTGGGCCGCTCTGGCATTAAGCAAGATAGACAGTCTGGCAACGAGAACAAGAAAGTAGTTGGGATTTATACGCTGCAGGGCCGAGAGGAGAGGTCAGTATGAAGAGAGACCAGGGAGACAACCATGACACCAATCAGAATACAAAGTACGAAAGCAGTGACATAAATCCAGCATTTCCACTTTTTAGTTGTATTCATGTAATATTAGAGCACCTCAAATTTGACCTGGTTTTAATAAACTGATTATTCACTGGATTCAGATGTGACTGAATACAATCAAACTGTCAAATGCACAAACATTTGAAATATGTGCTGTGTATTTATTATTTATTGATTGAAACTCCATATAGTCTTATTCCAAGGGAACGAAAGCACAAAATGTTGGCGGTGCCACGAAAGCGAAATCTAGTGGAACGTCCCAATATATCAAATGCACTCCATGCCATGTACTAATATTTCTCTACATGGATAAGACATCCAGGGAAGCATAGCCTAAGGCTTTGTAGCACTGCCAGCGTGTGTGTGTGTGTGTGTGTGTGTGTGTGTGTGTGCTTCACGCAGCCAAGTTAGGAGGCAACCAGGGTCGAGAATAGTGTTTGTATTGACCGAGGAAAGACTACAGAGCCCCCATTACAGTCATGTTGTAAACAAAGACAGGACACTGAGAATGAGTCAGACGTATCAGAAGTATCTCAAGTCAGGAAACAAATATGGTTCACAACACCTCATTCAGTATGCTTCACATGTCTGTCCCTGCAAATCTGGGGGAAATACCACATGTTAGGATGAAAGCAAGCTTGTAAATATCGTAATAATACGGCTGCATACATTCCGTTTTTTTAGTCCAACAGCTTGCAGGACATCAGTTTGTCTGTCCATAAATAATTTTTGAAGAATCTTCTTCTCTTACTTGTTGTGGTACATCTTTGGGGTAAGGTTTACCAAGTTTGTTTAAATAACTGGTAAATGTTTCTTTTTGATAGTTTTTAATAATTTTTTTTTACTTTTTAAAAAAAATTTGGTAAATTTCAAAGTACTAATAGAAAGGAAGTCACATATGGGCTTTGATTTAGTGCGATGACCTTTGGCTTTGAGTGACCTCACAGTATGCTGTTGGACTACAGGACCCTTAGTCCTGGCTTTATTTTTTCATATAGAATCAGAATAGGTTATATCAGGGCCGGATCTAGACATGGGCATGGGCATGATCAGCTGATAATGTTTTTTGTTTTTTACCTTTTGCTTTTTTTGTACTAAGATGATCCGTTTGTGTTACTGAGACGTGCAAGAATAAACGACAAACAGAAAGGCCATAGCAAGTGGGTTGAATATGGATGAATTTGTGAGGGCTTTTGTCCAGAAAAGCAGAAGACTGATGTTGTAATTATTGAGCCATGCTATGCTACAAGTCACATAACTAACAATAAAGACACAGAGAAGTTGTGGTGGCTATGAGCAGGCCTCAGGGTTACTCAAGGTTAAATGTGTTTTTGTACTTTTGTACTTTTGTATCATGTACTTCTGGCTTTTGTTATTAGACAGGATGTATGGTCCAGCTGCAGGGAAGGTCCGGCCCCCGTGGGGAATTATGTAACATGTTTTGCAGCATTTCTTTCCACTGTGATCAGTGATCACAGTTGACCATTGGGATCCTCTCAAGTGAATAATAACTGGTAACATTGAAAAACTTGGAATGCGCTGTCTACTTTAGACTAGTATTTGACCACACCCTAAAGATAATAGGTTTTCCGAAGTTCCCACATTGTATTCTCAACATTTTTCTGGATGGTTAGTAATGCATTTAATTTTGCTTTATAATAAATATCTATATACCTGGTTATCTACTGATCAAAACATTATAATAATAATAATAATAATAATAATAATAATAATAATAATAATAATAATAATAATACACATCTAAAGGAGGAGGCATGAAGGAAGATGCCTAAAATATGTTATGAATGAACTTATTCAGGTTTCTTTCCTCCTTTTTTTCTTCTTTGTAGTCGCCCGTGAACATTTTGAGTATATACCTTCTTTAGCTGCCATTGGAATCAAGGGTGAATGAAGAGAGAAATTCCACATATTTCTAATCGCCCATACACACGATCACTTGTTGTAGCAATACAGCAACACAAGGAGGAGCTTTTTGGTGATACGTCTTTACACGCCGCAATAATAGACGAGTAGCCTAAGTCAGGATTTAATGTCTTGCCCAAGGACACTTCGACATGTGGACAGCCAGAGCCGGGACGTTAACTGCCAACCCTTCGGTCATTGGACGACCCGCTCTACCAGGCTGGTGGACCCCGTGCAGTGCTTGTTTAATCCCATGCAGGGCGCTGTGCAATAATTTTGGTAGTTTGGAGCACTTATGGGAGGTCACCACTGATTCAGTTTGATGGAGTGACAGTTTCGCTGACTAGACTGCGCCAACAGTGCGCTAAATGTTCACCAGATGAAACCAGGTCTACTTCTGGTGGAATTGGTCCATTGACAGTTTGGCTGACCGGTGAGCAGAGCGAACACGTTACTAGAACCTCACAGGCAGGTTTCCAGAGTGTCAGACATATTTCAATGCAATAAATAACACAAACAACCACTATTCAATGTAACGATTTGAGTCAGCCCCAAAATATATATCTATATAGTTTTCCCTTTGGGGGGTGAGGTAGTAATCCGTATACTTCCATGTAAGTTGGTACACTGTAAACTTTTCAGATTTGTCTCATACTCTATATTACTAAGTACTTTTGGTACAGATTACTATATTGGTGGTATGTTGTGGGATATTTCAAACACAGACTATATCTTTTGCAGGCATACTAACTATTATAGGAAATGTCTAGTGTAGTAAATATAGTATGAGGTAGGTCTGTGGAGGACTGTTAGCTTTCACCCACACAACCTCCTTTTCCTTAGGGCAAAAACTGAATAATAAATTGGACATAAACCATATTTTTTTTCGAATAAACACACACCTTCTATAACGATGCTCCTCTCTTCGCCTCCCACAGTCCATCTAATCCACAAACGAAAGATCAGTGTTGCTTTATATACCAGACAAGGTCACTCAAATCATATTCAATTGGATAAATTTATGCAACCTCTCGAGTTGAAGATGAACCCAGCAGTATATATTTTACAGAAGGAGAACAGAGAGAGATTTTAATGTAAAAATACCCAAAACCTATATTGTTTTTTACAATGTGTTTAAGCATAAAAGAAAAGACAGAATGGCTCAGTGACATGGGATTACAAATGTATATTATAGTCAAAGTGTACAAAGCACATTTTATACACGCTATGAGAAATAGAAATAAAAATACAAATAGCTCAATGGGGACTGTTTTGTTGAAGCAGCCCACAGGTGTCCAATCTGTGTGTGTACATGTTAGTAGTATGAGTAAGCATGATTGAATTTCCCGCTTTCAGGTGTCAGACATGAAAGCTGGAAGTGGCAGACACGATATCCCATATCGCTGCCTCTGCATTGGAAATCAGGTTGGGGTGTAAATACAGACATCTCATTACTGGTGAGCTGAAGTGTAGCAGTGAGAAAGGGCAAGGGCAATGACAAGGATTCTTAGAGTAATGGGCTCTAACAGATCAGCACACCATTAAGTGGACCTATGGTGCAAGTAGTAGCCCTACAGGCTCATTACAAAGAATAATACAAACATGCGAGACTACTAAAACCTCTAATGGCAGCCTCCATTTACATGTTTCCATTAATGTTAAGCACAATTGTTTGGATATTTTTGAGAAGCACAGGAGTCTGCAATAGACCAAGCATGTTTGCATAACACATCTTTTATTGTATGCATTTGTTTTAGTTTGAATTAATTATACCGCCTTAACCCAGAAAGACCCAAACAGCCACCAGCAACACAAACCATCTACTGATCTAAACTCTTTAATATCAGTTCATCCACTAACTCTACCAATACATTTGCATGTATATGTAGAATTAGTGGATAGAAACCAGTTACAAATAACTGGTTTAAAATCCAGTTCGTCATCATCATATATGACCCGTTTGGATGCTCACAGGTTCCATAGTTACCACGGAAACACCATTTTCTTAAAAAATATTGATTCACCAGTAAAATCCGTGGACATGGAGTCAGATCAATGACAGTTGATGGACACACTAGTTTCTGTATTCAGTAAGCAATGTCTTTGTTAAAAAAAAAAAAAAGTTACTTTTCTTTATTTTTGTCTCCAATTATATAATTAACTTTCAATTGACTTGAACTTTTCATGAACATTTATACAATCTGTGACTTATAGGAAAATGTATTGTAACTCTAATTGTGTGTTTCTAACTTATACCTTTTTCTATTTTTTTGTAACTCACTGTGAATTGCCCTTTGTATAAATCATTCAATACAAATATACCTTTCTTGCTTGAAAATACATGATTTCCACCCCCACCCCCAAAAAAATGCTAAATACATAGGATAATCAATAGAAAAATTGGTGATAAATCAGTTAAGGGTCAAAGTAATGTGAGAACTGCCACAAAAATAGCACTAGGTTTTTATGGATTAAATTAACTTAATATAAAGATATCTTTGCAGCACATGGAGAATTGAAATTCAAACTTTATGAACTATTTGGGTCCAAATACACAAACAAATATAGCAAAAACTAATAAAAGTAGGTTTAGTAAAATATTATGCTTTTAATTATTATTCAATTTGGCTATTTATTATTAAAATTGAATGGATTGCTAATACTCCATTTAATTCATTCTTAATTTGTTCCATTTTATAACTAGATACATCACAGTGTGGTCAAGACTTCTGATGAATATTTCTCGGAGTATGATATTTTGTATTTTCCATACTGTAAGCCAGCCACTGCATCTTCCAACACTGTAAACCTACAAACGACGACGCAGATAATTTATGTTTCATGCAATAATGATTGATCCGGCTATCAAAGAATATGAACCAATGAGAAGCTGGAGATGGGGTGGGTGGGGCTTGTG
Organism: Siphamia tubifer; assembly: GCA_020466265.1. Taxonomy (NCBI): domain Eukaryota; kingdom Metazoa; phylum Chordata; class Actinopteri; order Kurtiformes; family Apogonidae; genus Siphamia; species Siphamia tubifer. The sequence continues at coordinate 15,335,732 of CM035789.1, forward strand.
GTCTGGTAACGATGGTAATTGTTTGTAGTCTATACTGAAAATATCTCCACACATAGAGCTGATTGCGTAAAATGTTCAATTGTTGCTTGAAATAACTAACTGAAGTGGCTGAACAGTTTTTATAATGGACATGAAAAACTATCTTCCTTTGACTTTATTGATGGAACACTCTGTTTTGGAATTGTTTTTTTTTTTCAATGTTAACTTTGCTTCTGTCACGAACAAAATGGGAGGATGGTTAATGTTCGATTGACAAATACTAAGAATTGTCACCTTTTTTTTATTTTATGCAGCCCATTAAAAATGTCTGGCACCCTATTAATCCATAATTGACCCTGTCTGATGTTTGTGTTTTATTTAATTTTTTTTCTTTTCTTTACATGTATTTTCAGTTGTTTATAACTCATGGGGAAAAAAATAATAAAAGGAAAAAATAAAGTAAAAAAAAAAAAAAAAAAAAAAAAAAATGAAGTGGCTGAACTGGACAGAGTAACACAGCAAAAGACATGGGTCATTTTGATTTAAAGGGCCAGCGCTCCAAATCACCTGTCTCATGTCATTACTCAGACATAGGGTTGAAGGAGGACCTGTGGAGTTTAATTAATGAAGAATTTATTTATGTAGACCACAGGGAAATGTTTTAAAATGCATAATTCTATTTTTTTTTAAAAAGCCAAATATTACACCTTTAAAACATGCTCAGTATAAACAGTGATATCAGATCACTTGTTTGCATCCGTGCATAGTCAATTAGGGAACTAGGATTTGAAAGCAGTGTCACTATACTTCCTCATACTGATCCTACGCTTCCATGCTGACTTTGTTCATGTTCGATTGTGGATCCGTGCAAAACAAGAAAGCATGGGATTGCAATTAATCATGTCCAGTGTCTGCCAATAGTGATACCTATATTGGTGTTTAAAGTCAGTGCCGGATAAAAGCTTCATGCATTCATCTTTTCTTCAAAGCACTGGCAGGCTAATGAGAAAATTTGATCTGAGTGGTGGATCTATATGTACTGGTGGAGACGCTGAAGCAAAATAAGATTACAGCATTGGTTCACATTGTTTGTATGGGATTTGCAATGAGTGGCTCTGCTTTTACAACCTTTCACATCATAAAAACGACACACATTTAGAATCTGTTTTGAATGGCGGCGTACGGCTTTATATTAATTTACAGTTTTCTGTGTCTCTGCAGTAAACTCACGCATCACATCCAGCTGCACATGTAATTGAATATTTCCATGTGGCCCTCTCTTTTGAGCCAACCACTGTGGCACACAAATTGTAATCAGGGCCAGGAACAGTGCACATAGAGCTGGGTGGCTGTTGACTACAGGATTTAGGAACTCGGCTGTGCCTTCCCATTGCTGCTGGCAATAGATTTCTGCCAGGCACTGGTGTGCAGAACAAGAACTAATCTGGAGTGGTCTGTTGCAGCTAAAAGGAACTGGCCCTGAAGTCATGCATGATGGGAAGAGTAGGGATATTTTTTCCACTCATTTTTTTTTTTACCATTTTCTGCTGTAGACCTATGTAGAACATTTCACTTTTACTTGTCTTATCAAGAGTCATGCAGTTCGTAGCAGACTACTGCTGAATCGATCGTTCTTATCAGCTAATATTTTCATCATCCCAATGTCATTGGCTCTTATCCTTTTTAAATAAGGTGCAAAACTACATCTATGCTCGTATGTGTAATCTAATCTAATTTAATAGTAAATTATGTTCGCCAAGGCCACATGTGACCGTGGACAGAACAGAAGCAATAAGGGTTTCTTTTGGAGTTTGTGGCTGTGATGTGTGATTACATAAAGATTTCATTTTTAAAAGCGCTGCGGGGTGGGTTTGTCTCTTTAAGATATGCTCGCACATATGAATATAGGATAAGAAAATGCACACATTGTGAATATAAATGAAAAATACAGAATGAAGCAGTCTTTTGGAAAGCATTATACAGAGAAAATCAAGGACAGTAAATGTCAGCATCAACACACAATGTTGCAAGTCAATACAAAGCTTTTACCTTTTGAGACATGACCCACCGAGAGGCATCACAAACCCTCACACCACATATGGAAACATGAAGAGGCAATATGCATGAATTATACATACACACATGACCTGTGTATAATGTGCATTTGAGGTCCACTTGAGTATTCCTATAAAACTACAGGAATCTAGATAACATTTTAAATCTATCTAAAACCAAATGCAGTTTGAAGGTAACCTCTGCACATGACACAGTGGATTAATATCTGCATCTGGAGGGGAAAAAAACAACCTCTCAAATTAAAAAGAAAAAAAAAATCTGATGTAGTCTGCTTTTGATAGTTTGGGTTATTCTGTCTTTGCAAATGGTTCAATCAGTGATAGGGACATATTTGTGTTTTCTATGGGAACATGCATAGAAAAATATAAAATGAAAAAAAGCAATTATCAGGTGTAGAAATGACACTGATGAGAGAATAAAACTAGACCAACCTTTGTTGTGTAACCTCTCACAGAACAGTAACGCATACAAAAAGAGTCTTGAAAAATGAGTCTTAAATACAGAAAATAGAAAAATATTAATCTTTCCTGCCTTTTTGGAAAGTGGATTGATGGAGAAAAAAAACAAAAAGATACTTTCAAAGAAATTCATCCCTAAGTTGAATCAGTTACAACAATGGTAATTGTTGCTTTAACTCGGTACTTGTTCTGATAGAGAAACATTGTTTAATTACTATTCAATAATAATTAGTAAAATGAACAAACTAATTACATAGTGAAACTATTCCTTATATGGAAATGCAGTATAGTTAATTTACTACTAATTAATTTTATACTATATCAGTTTTGTGTATTTACTATGGGCCTCCATTACTTTTTCATCTTATTTAAGTACATTTTGCCTGTTAAGAGATGACAAATCCAAGCATCATTTGAAAATGATAATTAAAAGCTATAATTTGCTGAGGAGAGCTTGTAGCCTTATCGCCTTTTCAAAGAACTGCAAGGGCACTCGGCGAGAGCACACCTCCACCAAGGCCCCACAGTCCTGTAATTCAATCAACGCCCTATCTCTTAATGCCCGAGAAAGTGATAAAAAATTCCAGACTCAGCCTGTTTCTTTTCTTTTTTTCTTTTTTTTTTTTTTGATCCTCATTCAACATTGGTCTTATCCTTCCACCAGGTTTCATTAAAGTGTTTGCATAACAAGTAAAAACAATCCCAGACTGTCCTTCGTGTTGGTAATAATGACATCAACAATTTGTCAAATGTCGTTTTTATGAGGAACTATCTTCTTGAGATGGAAAGATAATTTGCTGCATTGTTTGTGTTGTAATCTTGTAAATTAAGTAGAGTGTCAGTGAATGTCATCTCTGATTAGAATCAACAGTCCTCTAATGAAGATCTTCAACCTGTAGGCGTGTTGCAAGCGCCCATGCACTGAATCTGCACTCCCAGACTTAATTTGCACTGTGGTTCTTACACACTAGAGCGTATGCACTTGCAAAACGTACTCCCAAAAAGACATTAAAGCAAAAACAGCCACACTGTGCAGCCTTTCGATGAAAACAATTTTACCCAAAGACACATATGGCAGAAATGATTAAGCTGTAAAAAAAAAAAAAAAGCTTGTTAAAGGATTGCCAAAAAGGAGAATCAGCAGTTTGGAAAATAGGATTGTGTCAAGAGTGTAGAAAGGATCTGCTGTTGTTTTGGAGATCATCAGACTGTGGTCAATGCGGCAAGGCCACACAGACGGACCCCTGATGAACAGATGGAGGAGCCAGGAGGAGCAGCAGAGGAGGTGATTCTGCATGTGGACGCTATGATCAGGAAACAACACTTATCTACAGCTCCTCCAACACACAGAGGAAAAAAAAAAAAAAAAAAAAACAGCCGAGAATACTGCCTGTCTGTCTATCTGTCTGTCTGTCTCCACTGCTGAATGCCCCTGTTCTTGCTTCCAGCTCAGTCTGAAAAGAAAAGGAAGAGACATCGACGGAGGAGGATAATTCATCCCAACCCATTCCTCTAATGTCACCCTAACTCACAGCAGCTCAGGAAATGAATTAGAAAAGACACAGAAAAAGACAGTAAACATACACTGATTTTTCCAGGCGAAAAAGCAGGACATTATCAGGTTTGGAACAGATTACAGTATGAGCAAACTCATTTGGATGTAAAGGTCAGAAGTAAGCAATTTTGTGCTGACAGTCACTCTTTAACTCTGTTTACTGGGTCTTTTCCAAGCTTTGCACCTTAATGAGACAGTTCATGTTTCTGGGAGAGAGTTGTTAAGAATAGAAAATTCAAAATACAAGGCGTCGCTTGAAGTGAATCTCACATAATTAGACATTTAAAGGGTTTTATGATGCCAGCGTTATTATTTATTTATTTACAATTATTTATTTTCCAAAGCAGCACCTCCATTCAAGCTAACCACAAATTGCATCTAAGATTGGCAGGTCCTAAAATGAACTATAGCCTGAACTTTAACCTCAATGACCGAAAACCGAACTGACTCATTTAACTGGTGGATTTTACAGCTAGGTGGGGGAGTGCACAGGGAACCTCAAGGGAATACCACAAAGGGGGATCAGTTAGAAAAGCAGGGTTGTCATCGCAGATTTTTCAATCTATTTAGAATTTTTTTCAGACAATTTAGTGAAACCTCTATTTTATTCCTGAAGTGCAGTGAAAACCACCTTCATCTGAAGTTGAAAAGCTGCACAATCATGACGTAAGCACTGTTAAAGCTGTGATTTAAAAATAACATCTAACAACATCAACAGTGAAATACAAAGATACCAGGAAGAAAGGTGATCATTGTAACATGATGGGGAAAAGAATTTATATTGACAGACAGAATAATATGACTGCTTTGACCTCTATAACGTAAAACGATCGGGTTGTTATAGCTCAACCAATAAGGAATCCCCTTCATATAAAAGGCTGATTTAATAATGACATATACAATAATGAGGTCCAGCGAAGTTGGAGAAATCTAATCACATATACATACATTCCATGACTGATACAGATACTGATACATTTCATTGTGTTCTTGCCCAAAGGGAAAAAGCTGGAATAAAATTTGCACTACACAGATTCAGTAAGTTTGTGAGAACCAATAAAAGCAAAATGAATGTGGACATGGCGCTCAGAATACAAACAGGACAAGGTGTTGTTGCAGTAAAGTGCTTGTTTTCGGCTTTTAAAAGATCGATTTGCCTATTTTTTCAGACACAAAATAGCGCTTGCATTAAATATTTAATAGCTGTGATTACAGTGCTGAAGTATTTAGAGAGAAATTGGTTTATTTTAACCAACTATATATGACTTTAAATTATTCTTTACTCATTAGGTTTGTATTTTTTTGTTCATTTTTTTTGCATCACATGATGTTTTGGATCTGAAGAGTACCAACTCAGTTTGATCATTTTTACAATTGAAATCCAGCGAGGCATATTAAGTAGATGTGAATGTTAAACTTGGGAGATCGAGAGGGTTATAAAGTGGAAAAAAGCAGACTGCTGTAAGAGGGGGAAAAAAAACAGCTAAAAGAGCAAGACCTGTGCACCTCTATGTGGTGCAGCAAATCCAGAAACATCTAAAATAATGTGTCTTAGAATAAAGATTGAAACTCTCTAAAGAAAGTCTTTATTTTCCATTCTGTCTGTCAAGGGGTGCACATTTTGAGTGTGTTCTTTAGCAAGAAAATGTTTAAATGAATTGGAACAAAAGTCTGTTGTATCTTTTAATCAACATAAAAAAAGAGCAGCAATTAGTGGATTCTGTGACAGTGGATGCATAATGAAGTGAGGCGTCACTGAGCTGTATGACCCACCAGGGCGTCATGTCTCTGATTAAATGCAAAGATTGATTGCCACCAATTCATTTAGTGACATAAAAAAAAAGAACCAATGATCAAATTTCTGCTTGCATTGATTCTAAAGGATGGTGCCTACGCAGCCCATACCCACCGATTTAATTGATTTGCATGAGTTTACAATGGACCGTCTTCATGTGTGCATTTGAGAAACCTACTCCTTTGCTTAATGTGAGTCACAACAGCCAGCTAGGGGAGTGGAAATGAGAGAGAGAGAAAGAAGAGAGAGGAGGGCTTGCAGAAGGGGCGCCCATAGATAGACGCCTATGAAGGGGCTCATTGTGTTGCCAAGTCCCCCCCACCACCACCACCACCATCAGCTCCATGAGGCACATCACTCACATGCCTTCTGAAAAAGCCTTTCACACACACACACAAAAAAAATGTGATTCATCTGTTGAGTGTGATCAGACTAAGCCCCTCCAACACTATGCACACACATTATTAGAATAACACACAAATATTCACGCGTAAATAGTTTCTTTAAAGTCAGTATGGGTGAATGGCAAGACAGGATGTGGATTGTTCCTACTTTTTTTCTTCTCGTAAGCATCATAAGCACAACAACTTGTTATTATTTAACGCCAAAGCACACCCAACATGCCTCCAAGTAACCTAATAAAGCAGACTACTGTCATATTTGTGCAGCATACTCTCACACACAGAACAGCTGCGCAACTCCACTACATGCCCATCATCACTCTCCACAACCCATTTATCCTTTAATATGACAATGCAAAAAGAAAAGAAACACTCTCACCTTTAAATCCTGTTCTTTTAAGTTAGTCTGTGGTGGGGAAAATTAACTTCTGCAATGTCCGATGCTGTCCAGTTATTTTTTTTTTTTCTCCCTTTTCTTCCTGTGTCTTTGTTTGCCAGCTCCAGCTCCAGCTCCAGTTAAAGCTCTGGACTCGCCTGTTAGTGGAACGTGGCTTTCCTATCCTTCCAAGCACACAAAAAAACAGCAACACACGTGTGGGGGATTTGTGAAAATGCCAGGATAAATTGATAAATGTTAGAAATCACTCCCATTTCCAGTCCGTGAACGCATCTCCTGTTTGTCGACCAGACGCTGTCCAGTACCATTGGTGCTGAATGGATGAGACTCCAGGGGTTGCGTAGATTTTCTACTTTTCTTCCTCTCTTTCTCCTTTCTTCTGTGTGACTGTCCAAATTTTCCTTCCCGCCGCGGGGAGGATTGGAAATGATCTCTCTCCCTTCCTTTTTTTTTTTTTTTTTTTTCTCCTCCCCCGTCTTCGAGCGCTACAAATTAAACCCCCTATAACCAATGAAAAGCTTTGACACTACCGGCAATACATTACAGTGAAATTTAGCAGAATGGAACTGGCTACGTAAAATCGATGCAGGTGGAAAATTACATCGAAATCATCTGCATGTTAAAAACAGATCAATGAGTTAACCCCCAGGTCGACCCTAATGAAACTTTCATTGGGAATAAGCCAAAAAAAAAAACAAAAAAAAACACTGACGCTTCCAGGTTGCACCACAGGGTTTTCTCTGGAAGTCATTGTAAGTTTTTTTTTTGTCTATCATCACCAGTAGCCAAAGGATGGGACGCCCTGTTGTGAGAAATGATTCGTGTGTGATGCTGTGGATCTAAAAGTGCACTTTTTCTGGGTTTTTCATATAGCACCTTCCTCCAACCTTCTCCGCTGTCGTCATCCGGCTCAAATTGTGGTGTATATATAAATGTATATATATATATGTGTGTGTGTGTGTGTGTGTGTGTGTGTGTGTGTGTACATTCAGGCTGAGTAACTGGAGCACGGTGCGAGAAGAACACTCAAGAAATTATTTGGAGACATATAAGGAACGCACTGAAGCGTCTCAGTTACGAGCGCAATAACGCAAATAAAGTGCATGCTTGGCTGCGCTGGAATCATCACTGTGCGTCATTATATAAACTTGTTGCGTCTGATATTTATAGGGATTTTTGAAGGATTAAAATATGCATTTCCAAAGGGTGCATTGAGTTAAACAAACCCAGTTTCTTAGAAGTATTTGAGTGTAGAGTGTTGAAGATTTTGATGCCACCTCAAAGCACTATTTCATTCTTAAGGCGCCGACTAGTGCTTCTTTGGCTTCACTGCTGCTGCTGCTGCTGCTGTTGCTGTTGCTATCTCAGTGTGAGTCTAACTGAATGGATCTAATGAGTCCACCGAGTTCTGCACCAGAAATTGCATCCAGGATACGCATGGATTCATAAAGTTCAATCACGGGCGCATGACTTGTTCCCGACGTTTATGTACTGTTCCATGTGTAAAGATTACCACCGATTATCCCTTGGGTAATTTAGAGTTGTTCATTAGAATCACTTTTCTTTATATGTTTATCATTACCGTACTGATTGCTGTTATTGATTGTAATCAGTTGCCTTGCGCCCCTTTAGTAATTAATAAGGAAAGTCGCTCCTTTACGCATCCATCTCCACTGGGAGTGTCAAAAGTCTCCACAATCAACAACAACAACAACAACAACAACAACAACAACAACAACAACAACAACAACAACAACAAGAGAGGAGATATGAAACCATTTAGGATCCCACACCAGTAAAGACTTTAATTATCATTTCAGATGTGAGGTTATTGTGTTTTTCAAATGGTGAAAATGTGTTTGGTGCAGATGTTACCTGTGACAGATGAAGTATCTGCACTGGTAGATTTATTGACTGTGCTGCTGAGGAAATATACAAGCTTTGTTTTAATATGGTACACAGTAAATTTTGCAGTGTTAAATCAACACTTAGAGAGTTTATTGAACTTCTTCTAGAGTGTATTTGGTCCCATTGTCTCCAAATTAACACTGCAAAATCTACAGTGTATGATAAGGTAAGGTAAATAGAAAAAAGTGTATATGCTGTTATTTAAATATTGTGGTTTTTCCATTTAAACCACATTGTTTTTCAATTTAAAGTTTTATTTACTCAAGACAATAGAAATACATAATTTGCACACACAACTCTGATTTTGTTAATATACTCTCCCTGTAAAACCCACTGCTACATTTGACTTCATTTTTAGCATATAAGTCTTCTGAAATAAACAACTTTGCATTATTATTATTATTATTATTATTATTATATTGAATTTTTTTATTTTATTTTTTTACAAATTTTGGCTGTTAATGCTACAGTCATTTTTTTACAGTGCTCTAAAGATTTCAATCTGGCCCATGAGATTAATTCAGTGAAGTAACACTTCACTGAGATGTTAACGATCATGGGTGTCAAAATTATTCTAATTCATCAAACAAATATTGCACAATTTAATCTCAAATTAGTCTGAAGTATAATAACCTCTAAATTTCCAATTTTTTTGGTCTTGATTTTAATGTAAAAAAAAATAAAAAAATTAAATTACATGAAAATATTTACATTTAAAAACTATCCTCTCATTAAAAAACCTGAACAAATATAAACAGATCTCACAAGAGAATTGCACTTTTAACAATATTATGCCTGTTAATAAGAGCGCTGTGCCAGTGGAGGTTCAATGTGTCATACACATATCTAAACTTAATGCAATTTGACGTTTTCTCTTAAAATAAGTTTGTAGTTTACATTATTTATAGATTATTGTGTTATTTTATCCCCGAACAGAGTTGAAGTACCATCGGGTTAACATGATAACTACAAAATTATTGGGTTTACAAATTCCATAGTTTCCATATCAATGGACATTATATAGAGGAAGACCTAATTTGATTTTGGATTTTTTTACCATTTCTAAATTACCCACCAGGGAGCACTAAAAAAGTTTAAAATGACTAAACACTCTTTTGTTCATATCTCTGGAACTATTTGTCTGATTGACTTCAAGTCAAGTGCAAATGAAATGACATCATTACATCAGAGCTGTTTGATTAATAATTGCGGGCGTTCAAAGATATATCCCTAGCTGTCAGTTGTGATGCTATGAGCCTAGTTAATTTACTGGTTTGACCCTCTGGAGATTATATTGGGCTGTATGTGACCCCTGAACTAAAATTAGTTTGACTCTCCCAGTTTAAGATTAAATTTATTTACTTCGTCAACAAAATCACAATAGAAACATTTCCGTTTCGCCAATATAATGATGAAAAAGGATGAAATTGTGTTAAATGAGCTGTTGTTTGTCAGTTGTTTTTTGTATTCATACCACAAATAAATGTCTTTTACATCGTTTCTGTCTCGTTGAAGAACAACTCAGATTGCAGATTTATTTACTTTGAATATTTATACATCTCCCTCCATCCCTGGGGCTGCTCCCATTTTTATCTCTATGCCTACATGTGTAAAAACCAAAAAGCAATATGATCTGAGCTCCCAGAATGTCCTACAAATAGTGGTTCCCAGATTTAGAACTGAGTTGGTCTCGATACGCTGCCCCTTTTTTTAGAGAATGATTCACAAGCCAGGATATTATTGAAAATAAGAATCAGTTCACAACTAACTTACTTGGTTAAATGAAGGTTAAATAAATAAATTAGGAAGGAAGGAAGATCGATCACATGTACTTAAAACATTTAGAACATGTGATTTCAAAGGAATTTAAGCCTATTGTAAAGAACTGAGGAGTTGTTGAACATGTCTTTATTAATCATCTCATCCATTCTCTGAAAAATGTCTTTGTTGTATATATAAAAAAAATAAATAAATGAACAAAACGAGCACAAAATCAGACAGAGTGTAGTGTTTTCATTATTTTTTGTCTTATATCATCAGTTAAGACTCTAAATAATGTCAGTTCAGGAGCAAAAATCAGCCTTTAAATTAGAAAAACAGTGATTCAAATTTATTGTCAGAATAAACACATTGACTGATAGAAAATGTTATTATCTCTGGATTATTTAACTTCAGGTGGAAGCAATATACCCTCTGTTTCCTCCCACTTATACCAGTAGAGCTTTATGAATTGTTTCTATGTAATGTCTGGTTGAGGTACGACTATATCAGCGGTTTCCATTGTATCAGTATTGTTGCTTTATTTCATTATCATCATGTGCTTTATAAATTATGCATGAAGTTACCTGTAATGCATGTGAAAATGAAGTCACCCTAACAAAGACAAGACACTTTTCTCATCTACATGTGTAGTTCTGTTGAAACAAAGCCATTAAGAAATGAACAGGCTGTCATCTAGAACATCTTGGAGCATGTACTAGCATCCCTGTGGCCACAGTGGAAAAACACTGTGATAAACAACTTTGGAAAGCCTCATGCTTTTTTTTTTCTGCACTTGTTAGTGCAAAATTCATGAGAAACTGCCAAATATGAAAAGGGTTGTCAGCAGTTATGTTTCTAAGTTAGGGAGATTGGTTTTCCTATGTTTCTCACAAAGCACAAGGTAATACAGAGGTGCATCATTTGTTGTCATATATCTTGATACTATTAATACTTTTTTTTTTTACAGCCTTCACAGTAATTATAGTAGTGATATACACTTGCAATGATAAAATCACTAACTCAATTACACCAAGCCCAAAGAACAAATGCAACAGATTTATATAATTATGTAAGGTGTTGTATCTAAGATGGGGTTTTTTTCTTTTCCATTTGACTGGAACAATTATAGGCTAAATGTTTTTCTTCCCCTGAGAGCTTTCTAACTTTGCAATAAGGAATAACACAATGAGCAAATTAGGCTGTTTTATACATTTTTAAAAAAAAAAACATAAATGTAAAGCTAACTTTAATGGTTCATAAACTCGATTATTGAACAAATCATAGAGGAGTCACAGAGGATTAATAAATAATCTGTGCTGTAATAAAAAGGACACTCGTTTCATTTTCACCTTGGACAGTCACATGCTCTTAGGGGTACATGAAGTAGTCTGTTGTTCCCTCCCCATGATCCATCCAAATTGTGTGGGCAGCTGGGTTTGATTAGCTCTCCTGTAGTCCTGCAGTAAGACTCACAGAGACTAGATAGTGATTCAGTGTCAGTGAATGCACAGGCACACCCTTGTTAAAAAGCCAAATAAATATAAATTAAGCTGAATTGTGTTCTGCTACGGCTTTGGAATAAAACAGGTAATTGCTGGATGGGGTGTAATGTTGATTACAGCAGTTACAGACCAAATGAGACACCATTATTTGTAGGTGCTCAGTATTCCTGCTCATATGTATGGCTGTCCATCCCCTGCCAGGGTTGTGATGCAGTGCAGGCTGAAGAAACTGGCCTAACTGGGCTGCCTAATGAAAGTACCAAGAGAGCTGCTCCTCACAATCTGTCTTAAACCAGAAAACCTCGACATCATTGGATGTGGACGTGCAGTGCTCTTGACACAGCTGTGTTCAGAACAGGATGTGCGTAATGTTAATAAGTCATAGATAAAAATACATGTCAAAATATACATGTTTACAAATGCATGGATGTTTATTCTGACACTGAAACCTGGTAGGAGGGAATCACTGTGTTTTAATGCAATGGGTCGCAATTTTCTTAGGGCTGCATGTGTTTGCAGAACCCAAATTTACCAAAGTAGCCAAGTCAAGAAAACTTTATTATTTCTAACAGCAAATTGTTTGTTCAGCCAACATATCTATGCGACATGCAAATCAACATTCAGCACAAACAACAATATAAAGTAATAAAAATATATATATATTATGTGGATGCTACTACACTACAGTGGAAGCTAATGGGGATCCCCAATAAACAAATGAATAAATAAATAAATAAAAAATAATGTTGCATGCTTTGACTCTGCACATGTGCTGTGGATCTGTAACTTTTAATGTTTTTTAATGTATTTTTTAACCATGTTTGTATTTTAAAGCAAATGAAAAGTGTCAAAAGAGCTGAAACACCAGTAAGTCTAAACTGTCCTGGTCTTATGCTAATATTTACATAAACATATTTGTCTAAACAATTGTGAAGACAACCATAAGAACAGACGCTACATAAGACAGTTGTGCATGAGAGACTATATGCTGTTTAACATGAATGGCAAATAAACTTCCTCTGTGAAACGATCCATTGGTTACACGTTGTTTTTGTGAAACCCGAACGAAAACAGCACCTTGTGATGCAGGGACAGTTTGTGATGAGTCATGTGAGTCACATAGTTTACAGTGTCACTGAGCCATGTGATGGTGTGCTTCCTTGCAAGTTGTAAATATACTGAAAAAAAAAAAAGAAAAAAAAAAGTTTCTTTTACAGAGAAAACTTGGCAGCTGTCATTGTCAGACTAATCCTGTAAAACACATCAAACTATAGAGATTTACAGATTAATATGTAGATTTAACATTTTAAACATGTAGATTTAACATGGAATGTAAACTGTAAATGGACTGCCTCTGACATAGATCTGCCTCTGACATAGATCTGCCTCTGACATAGATCTGCCTCTGACATAGATCTGCCTCTGACATAGATCCGCCTCTCACATAGATCCACCTCTTACATAGATCTTCCTCTTACATAGATCCACCTCTCACATAGATCCGCCTCTTACATAGATCCGCCTCTTACATAGATCCGCCTCTTACATAGATCTTCCTCTTACATAGATCCGCCTCTTACATAGATCTGCCTCTTACATAGATCCGCCTCTTACATAGATCTTCCTCTTACATAGATCCGCCTCTTACATAGATCCGCCTCTTACATAGATCTGCCTCTTACATAGATCCGCCTCTTACATAGATCCGCCTCTTGTGTTCAATGTGAACAGTCAAAGCTGGGATTCAAACTTCCAACCCTTTGATCACCAGGTGACCTGTTCTACCAACTGAACTACAGTCAACTGTTATTGTACATATTTGAAATCTTGAATTGTTTAATGTTTACTTCTTTTTTTTTTTTGCTTTTTTATTTAAAAACAAACAAAAAACCAAATAGGCTGTTATGTCAACATTATGGTTTTGCAATTTAAACGGTACCACATTGTTTTTCAATTTAGTTTCATTTTCTCAAAACAATAGAAATACAAAAATACATACTCTTCCTGTAAAAAAACTACAGCTATGTTTCATTTAATTGTTAACACAAATATCTTCTCAGATTAATAACTTTGCATTGTATTTTCACTTGCACTTTTTTAACGTTGCAATTGTAGAACTTTTTGCTGTTAATTCTATGGCAAGTTTTTACAGTGTATTTGTTAAACACAAGTTCCTGTTATATGTTATGTTTTATGTGGTTCTATAACTCATGTTCTGCCTATAGGGGAGAGTAGCTGAGTGAAATGGGTGGAAAGAATATTTCAGTTTGACACTGAATGCTCTGTGCTGCTGTCATAGACACTGAGCTGTTTCACGTACGTGTTAATTAAAGGGAAATACTATGATATTCTCTTCTCACATACATACATTAAAAACAAAAAGACTATAAAACTATGCGAGTGAAAATATATGAATATGAGAGACAGAATATATGTATGTGAAAGCAAATACATATATATAAAAGTGCCAGAATGAAATATAACCTAAACGGCCCCTCATATAATACCACTGCCTTCACATAAATGTATGGTGTATTGAGACTCCAGAACTTTAACCAATGTTCATCCTCCTGTAACTTTGTTTTACCAAAGCATCATAGTATTTTTAAAATGACCTTGAAAAGCCATTAGCGTGGGACTTTTTCCTGTGTCTGTGTGGGTTCTCTCCAGGTACTCTGGCTCCTCCCACCATCCTTCCTGATTGGTTAATCAGTTAATCTAAATCACCAATAGGTGTGAATGTGAGAGTGATTGTTTGTGTCTATATGTCATCACTGTGATGAACTGGAGACTCGTCCAAGGTGTACCCGGCCTTCACCCATAAGTAAGGGGCTCCAGTGACCCCCCTGACCTGACTGAGGATAATGCAGGTTCAGAAAATGAATCAATTCATTCATTTATTCATTAAACATTTAGCTTTAGGTGCAATTTTTTCAGTTTAGAGTAATCAGAGTCAAAGTAAAACTTAAAAAGAAGGAGAAAGTAAAATTCAATGCATATTTTAATAATTATCAGCAAATTACCTGAGGTGTGCTCGTAAAATGAACATACTGTATAGTTTAGTTGATGATTGTCCTGGTAGAATTGACTTATATTTGCAAATAACACCCTCTGGTTTTTTTCAGTGCACATCTTTTACACTTCTTATTTCACACCGTTTCGATAAGGTTGACAGTTCTCAAGTTTTCTCCTGTTTCAAAGGGAAATTCAATTTCTTTGATTTGATGGAACCGTTAAGTTAAACAGTGCACATGTGAACTGACATTTACATCAATTTTCTTTCCATAAATACTTTCAACTCAAAAACTTGACAGATATGACTGACCATGATAAGAAGTGCTTTCAATGTCATATGTGTTTGTATTATATGATTCTAGAATTATATCTATTCTATTAAGAAGCAATAAATGACTATTCTTTTCTGTTTTAAAATGGAATACATTTCTATTCAGCAGTCTCTGGCCAGATAATTATCCATTTGCCTTAAATGAGAACATGTTTTTCTCCACTGTTGGTAAATGTGTTCACACATATCATTCTTACTAAAAGGGTTAAAGTGGCTGAAAAAAGGCATTGATCCAGTAAATCAGTTAGTAAACAAAGCTGATAGTTTGGCGTCACTGCACAGATCCAACAGATGACAGTATCCATCTGTGATTGCACCTCACTGTAATCACAGATGGATCAGTAATGCGCCAGCGTTACATAACCCACATATTAACACAAATTAATGAGGTTCTACAGGAGAGAAACGTTAAAAAAAAATGTAAAAAAAATGACACAAGGTGAATCTTTACAGTGTCTTGGGCAAAGTTCATTGGTAATACACACATTCTGTCAAAACACACACACTGTGTAAACAACAAACAAGACAATTAGGTGGTGTGAAGTGGAGATGGAGGCTACAGTAGCAGCCGGGGTGGGACGGGTGGTGTGAGCACGAGGACCGAGCCGCACAGTTCTGGGCGTCGGGCCATGGATCTGTCTGGCCCACTGTCCTGCCTGGCAGAACCACAGCTCTCCACAGATGTAAATGTAACTTTGCATTAAGCTTTTTCAACAGCAAACTCTCTGCTCTCAAAAGTGTGATTTGTATTAGTGACTGTGTGCATTTTCTACAACCCAGCCTTTTGGCCTGAGGTTTCAGAAGGAACATTTTTCTATTATTGCTCTTTTAGTGCAAAGCTGTCAAAGAATAACAGGAATCAACTTCCAGAGAAGGCAGCAGATAAAACAGTGTCCTCATCAGAACTGATTTTGTTGCAGTGTTTGAAATGATTGGATGTTAATACTTATCTGTGCGGCAGCTTATTGTAACAAATTGTCCTTTTAGTTTAAACCAGGGATTTTAAGCTCAAATTAATTTTAGTTGAGGAGCCATACATGCACATACCAATTTGATATCAAGTGGTCAGTAAAATAACTAGAAAAGGGGGCAGACCTTCCCATTAACTATTTCTATCAAAACCAGCCATATCTATCAATAGTGAAGAATCCTTAAAAAAAAAAAAAATGCTGTATCCAGATGGTGATTGGGATCACCCCTAAAATGTAATCACTTGTTGCTTTTGTCATTCTGTGAAAATGTTATTGAAATCTGTTGATAACCTTTGACTTATGTTTCTAACAGACAGACGCACAGGGCTATTATTTTTGGTTGTTTTTTGTCTGATTTTTAGCAACTTTGCACAAAAAGTACGGCACCTATTTCCATAACATTTTCAGGAATCGTGTAGAGTGGACCAGAGTATGTATGTATGTATGTATGTATATATATATATATATATATATATATATATATATATATATATATATATATATATATGCCAGACCCAACAAACCCCACCCCCCCTTATACAAATTTTACCTCATCATTGTGAAAACACATGACCTTTGATCTACATTCACCAAAATTTACTGGGATCTAGTCTGGACCACCTTGCATCTTTCCTGAAAATTTCATGGAAATCGGTCCAGACAAACATACAAACTGAACCAAAATCATTACCCCTCTCCTCAGGACAATAAGTTTCTAATGTACTCAATGTATCACTGAACACATTTTTTTCCTTTAATTCATTAATTCCACCCATCTTGCAATAAAGAATGTTAAGGGAAGTTTATTTATTTTGCCATTCATCAAGAGTACAGTATGTCTCAAAGGACTAGAGGGACTGAGGCTACAAATCAATCACACAACAGCACTGAGTAAAACACTATGCAGTGAAATAAAACACAACCAGCATTAGGTACAACACAAAAAAACCCTGAACAACTAACTGAGAGGATGACATTAACGTGTTTTTATATAGTGTATAAGACAAATACACAGGGTTAAACTGTACTAAATGTGCAGCAAGTCTGCAGAATTTATGGCCGCAAGAGCTATTTATGTTTAACAAGTAGCCGTTTGTTTGTTAGTGAAAACCTGAAAGCACCAAATATCCAACACTGCTGCTGTATGTTTGGGGTGATTCATGGAAGCATAATGTGAAAAAGCAGTTTCAATTTACATTTAATTAGTTTTGTTTGTAATAATAATATTACAAACACTTAACTGGTGCCGTTGGTTTTTAGCATTTTGGTGTTAAAAACTGTAGGTTGTGATTTCCGTCTACATACTTATAGTTATTGGATCTAAATTAAAATCAGGATGGAAATTGTTATTAAAATTGCTTCAAGGCTTAATGAGCAATGCGAAGTAATTACATATTAAGGTTGCAATTATTATTATTATATGGCCACTTGGGGGCAGCAGAAGCAAGACATGTTAACACCTTGTAAGTTGTAATGATGAGAAATGTATTGGAAAATAGTTAACATATCCAGCAAATACAGATAATATTGGCTTTAATTCAGATAAATTTTCATGAGTAGTGTTTTTTTTTTGTTCATCATCTATCCTCTTACTTTCTGTTTTGTGTTTATAAGTAATAGATTGTAGGTTTATCAGGCTTTTGCTGAAAACAATGAATGTTGAAATGTTGAATTCACCATTTATTAACAAGACATGGATATATATGTGTGTGTGTGTGTGTGTGTGTGTGTGTGTGTGTGTGTGTGTGTGTGTGTGTGTGTGTGTGTGTGTGTGTGTGTGTGTGTGTGTGTGTGTGTGGGTACTTTATACATAAAGTTGCTATCATGCTTTTACTTCATAATTTGTAAAGTAGCAGCACATTTGATAGAAAAACAAATGTCAAAGCAAAGGGGCATCACAGTTTGTAGTAAAAACTCTTCTTATACTTAATATCTGTGCACTCATTTGTCTGTAATGAGCTTTCTGCTTCAGCTCTCAGGGTTTTATTCCAATGCATTGAACATTTCATACATACATTAAAGCCAGACATCAATGAAAACACTCCAAATACTCCTAACCAAATCGCTGTGAGATAAAACTGCAAAAATGAAATAGATAACGGCATCTCCTTTCACTTTGAATTACACTCTCAAGTAATTTTGGTTTCTAACTTGTAAGCTTAAAATGTTTTTAGCTCCTTATTCACACATAGTTCCTCTCACTTGATTAGTAGAGCGAAATCTTATTTTAATGCTTGTTAAGTTATTAATATAACACAGCTTGGCCTCAAGAAAAATAAACAATGAAAAAACCAAGGCTTAAATTCTTAATTTCTACATTTAAGTTTGACCCATATCTATTGAGTGAACTTTGAAACAAACAAAAGGTGACTTTAAAATTTAATCAGCAGCAAAACTACTGAATAAGTAACGTCTGACAGAGTGTGTTTCGGAAGTGTTGAACAGATGACTCCCGGTGAAGTGTAGGGTTACTCTTTCATTTTATGAATCATCTTTAACATTTACCTTTGTCCCTGGAGGACAGTCGGCTATACAACTGGAACTAATTACACAGAAGTACAACATGTATTAAAGCTGCAAAAATGTTACTAGACATCAGAGCTGGAAGTAACTTAGTAGAAGTACTTCCTTTAGTAGATTTTTTAGGTATCTGTACTTTGCCTGCATATTTATTTTTCTGACAACTTTTTAGTTTTACTCCCTACATTTTTGTATAAATATCTGTACTTTATACTCTTTATATTCTCATAATAGACTCATTACTTTTTTAGACAAATGTGACAGTACAAAAAATAAGTCGTAAATCACTAAATCAGAAATTGTGACTTACTAAATCATAATTTTGACTTTTTATCTGATAATTATCAATTTTCTTATCTCATAATTAAGACTTTTTTCTCATCATTTTGACTTTAATCTCATAATTTTGAATTTTATCGCATAATTTATTTATTTTTTAATCTCATAGTTACTCTTCTTTTTTAATCTCCTATTTATGACGGTCTTGTCTGTACCGACTAAAATGAGTACCATAACACAATAAAACACATCATCTACAGAGTAATGCAGTTTTAAAGGTTGCTTAAGTATTTCATAAATTATTTCGTCCACAGCAAAAAAAATGCACTTTTACTTTTGTACTTGTTACAAGAGAGACGTTGTACTTTTTTACTTTTACTTAAATAAAGAAGTTGAATCAGTACTTTTACCAGTTTTTCCACTTAAGTAGCTGTACTTTTACCAAAATACAGAATGTGAGTACTTTGCCCAACTATACTAGACATAGAGAAGGATCTGGAAAATGTTACATGAATTGGTAAGAAGTCCGTGCTAACACTGACACATTAGACTGGGTATGTCTTAAATACTTTATTTAAAAATACATTGATGCAATGGTAAATAAACAATTATATATTGTTAAAAACTTGAAATAAAATATTTTTTCTTTGTCTTATGAAATGATTCTGATGATGTGATTTAGTCTTGATAGCGAGAGTGTATTTACATCCAGTAGAAGGTGATTACTGATGTGGATAAATAGGAATTAAAAGAGGAATGTGCATGAAAACTAACAAAAAAAATCCAACTTCATGGGCAACCCTCCATCCATGGGGGTTGACATTGTAATTTCATGGATTATATGATGTCAGAGCATGGAGCTGAGAGTACAATGATCAAGTAAGAGTCATTCCAGTGCATTTTCACTGATAGAAGTTTGGGGGGAAAGGCAGGTTAGGTTGCCCGGAACACAATCCTGTTCGGATTAGGGTTAGGGTTAGGTTAGGTTAGGTTAGCTTAGTTTAGTTTAGGTTAGGTTTGGTTATCTTAGTTTAGCTTAGTTTACCTTAATTTAGCTTAGCTTAGGTTAGGTTAGCTTATTTTATCTTAGGTTAGGTTATTTTAGCTTAGGGTATCTTAGGTTACCCTAGGTATTTAAAGCTTTACATGTGACAATAAAGAGTAAAGAAAGTGGATGAAGTTGAAAAGCAAAGTTATAGATCGTAATCAATGTAAGGAAAAACAAAAAAAAAATGACGTGTTAGCTTATTAATTTGAGCTCCAACTGCATCTGCCAAACTGGAGCAGAACAAGACTTTTATGAGGTGTTTCACATGTTTATGCACCGTGTTTCATTTGTCAGCCCTTTATCTGTGCTGTCAGGTTCAAGTGAAGGTAAATAAACAAATGATTCATGTAAATACAGAGCTCAGCATGAAGGGAAGCAACTGCTGTCAACAGAACAGGAACTTAAACATGATTCAAGTCATTTAAATGATAATCTACAACAGGTAAAAATGGACTGGAAAAAAAAATGCAGTGGTGTAGTGGTCAGCATTTCCATTTCACAGCAAGGTGGTTCTGGGTTTAATTCTCAGTTACTAGCTTTTATGTGTTTCTGATGTCAGCCCAAATTTTCAGAAAATGTACTAGATCTGAATAAAAATGCCTAAATGTTACTAAAATTACTTTACAAAATCTAAATATGCAGATCAATTAATCAAAATGTTTTTGAGGTATTTAGATTCAACACAGTTCTCACGACACGATTGTGTTGCCAGTGACACATTTTTATATTCACTGTTTGGACTATTAGCTGTACTTTCTATTTTACTGTATAACAAAAGAAGCCTGCATTGGCTGAGAGGTGGAAGTGGGCGGAGCTTAAAGCAGCAGAGTGCAGCCTGTTATGTTGTGTTGTGTTGTGCTGTGCTGTGTTATGTTATGTTAGTTATTTTTATTATTATTATTTTATTCCTGAATTGGAAAATTAAATGTCTTGAAATAATAAAATAAATATATTCTATTGTTTCAAAACGTCATACTCGCGGAAGCCTAAGTCACGCCCTTCTACTTCCGGTCCATGGGTACTCCGCTCGCAAAAACAATGAATGGGAGTGAATGGAGCTTGTCAAGCTAAATTCTGATTCCGTTTGACAAATTCTCTGAAATTCACATATGGTAGCAGTTAATAAGAAATATTTGATGTGGCATAGGCAGATCACCTGTTTTTGATTGGAAGCAAACGTGACGTTAGCTTTTATGTGGGTTTAGGAAGAGACTACAATGCGTCGCGTATTTGACGTCACATACGCGCCAGACGTGTAGTCCACATTATTAACGGATTTTACTCGCAAATGAATCAGCCGTTGGTTAACAGAAGCAGTTTAACCGCAAATAAATAATTATAATTTATTATGTGTGATTCAGGGCACATGACAAATCAGATATGATTTTCGCATTTTATTTCCCCATTTATTAATTTTCCGATCTTAGGCCTAAGTGAGCCTTCCGGAAGGGGCGGAGACTTAAGCTCCCTCCGCCAAAACACTGTCCATTTGTCGTAACTTTCAACCTTTGCAAGACCGTGAAGAAATTGAAGGAAAAAAATATCTTAACACCTCTGGTGAGGGACATGGACCCGAACCGAACCTGTACATAAATGCACCGGGGCTGTTGGCGAACCCGAACGCACAACGTACTGGCTCAGAGTGTGGAAAAAGAAAATGTAAAAAATGTGACAAAAGCCCAAGTTAACTGGACCATGAGTTGCTTTGTTTTACACTGGACCAGTGTAAAGGTAAGAAAAAGCAATATATACAGCATTATCTTCAGAGATAATTATCTTTAGAGATATTAGAGATTATCTTCAGAGATAAGATAAGATAGAACACCTTCAAGAGGGTTGTCAAACCAATACGTCCACACATACAATATATATATATATATATACTTTTTAATAAATGCGGGTGTTTTGTTTTGTGTTTTTCATTTTAGATGTCAAAATGTGGCGTAAGAGAATCATCCAGAGAGCTACTTGTCTTATTGATGAAACTTGTCAGTCATACAAGTTTTTACCTTAAATAAAACAGCATGCATCATTGTGCACATTAATTCTTCTGATTAATGATTTGGGGATCTTATTTACATTGTGGTTTGTTTTGAAGTACAGTTTTAAGAACACATGAGTTAAGGAGCAGCTAGGGGTCTAGGATGTCCAGTGGGGTACAGAAGCCTCATCCTTTTATCCACAGATCAGGAGGATGGGGAGGAACAGACAGTAGCGTTCATAAGATGATTTTCCCAGTTACTCATTAATAAAATCACATAATCATTTGGTGCTGAGTGGTAATTAAGTCCTATTCTGT
The DNA here is from genome assembly GCA_020466265.1 of Siphamia tubifer. NCBI lineage: Eukaryota > Metazoa > Chordata > Actinopteri > Kurtiformes > Apogonidae > Siphamia > Siphamia tubifer. The sequence continues at coordinate 15,358,027 of CM035789.1, forward strand.
ATTAATGCTTCACTTCCCAACCATGGTATGAACTCATAAGTTTGTGAAAATTCAAGTCATATTTCATTTTCAAGCAACTTGCCCTCTGAGACATATATATTTTTTAATTTTTACCAAAATTAGTTATTTTTGCATCATCTCCTTTATCCATTGCTGCAGTTTATCTAGCACGAGGATGTTGTCTCATATATTGTGTGAATGTAATCCAATTCAGAGAAATGTTCACAGCTGCAGCCAAGAGTCTTTGTTATCCACTGAAACACTCTATCTGGAGGAAGCCACCAAAACCGCCTGTACAATCAAGAGTGTACGGAATAAGTCATGTTTGGTTTTAATCCTCAGAAGCAGTTGCAGTTGAACACAACTACAATGCATTTTATAGCAAATGAACCTGTTCTGTGTGGGAGAGAAGGCTGCCTAAGACGAACTCACAAAAATATTTACACATGAAAATGATGTTTATTCAACAGGATTATCAATGGCCGACTGAAGGGGAAAAAAACCCTTTGAGGTTATATTTGAAAAATATGCACAGATTTAGCTACTGTCTGAATGCATGTCTCTGCACAGTTTGCCTACAGCGTTTCATAATCGTGCAAAACCCAAAACTAAACCCTCATGGTCACAAAGAAATGTTTAAATAGAGTTACAGCTTGGACTAACCATGCAAAAAGTGCATTGAAATTTTCAGCTTATCATAATTGCTTCTGCCTTTAATCAAATGAAAGCTTCTTTTGCAGATGCAGTGTTGACAATAACTTAGTTTGTGTTCTTCTAAGCCAAAGGATGTTTCACATACACCACAAAGTTATTCATTTGAGCCTCTGGTCTCTGACTCTTGCTGATCTGTTGCTCAATGCAAACAATGGAATCTCTCGCCTCAACCTACTGACTGTAATGTTCCATGTGCTCTTCTGAAAACCTGCAGGATGGCAACAATTTATGAGCTATGAAATGGTGATTTTTTTTGTATTTTTATTTTTTAACGTACTGCAAAGAGTGAGAATAGGTTGAATTAATAATTACCCGCTAAATAAACACACCATAAAAATAGAATAAATGAAATTTGGAGGAATTTAATATATTTAAGTTGTATATTGATGTGATTTGAATCAGTTTTGGTATTAAAGATATACTGTGTTGGCAGTAATTGTTTTAAGTCCTTATGTTAGATTCTCAAATTTCTACCAAAGTTTTTTTCTTCTGTACATTTAATGGTACAATTCATGATTACATTTTTGTCAATTGTCGGGGGTTGTTATTGAGTGAAAATAATTAACTTGTGGAAAAGAAAAATCATTTAATGAGGGAAAAAGCCAGAACTTTTCTCTTCCTGGTACTCAGAAAGTTAAATAAGCTACATTTGAAACCAATTACAATTTCAGAATAAGTACATCCAAGTAATATTCAATTCTGAATAAAACCCTCTAAAATGTAATGGAGTGAAATAGTTAAAGAAATTCACATGATGGAAAAAAATTACCCTCTCTCTCTAAGATGTGCTGTTTGAAAATATTACAAATGTTGGAAGAAATGAAAGCAATATATGGACATTTTATACACTGTCTTCTACCTATAACGCTATATTGTGATCCTCTTTTCTTTGTAACTGTATTTAATATTAGTTTTTTTTTTTTTACATATGAAAAAATATCTTCACCACATTGTGGCTGTAACTTATGTTTGAGTTGGTAACATGTAACCCATTTATTTTTATTTTATTTTGTTTATTGGAATATATTGTAAAAGGTACAATTCACCATATGTGGAACCTGATGGCAATTTTTTTCCCCCTGACTTCTGTTGCCTGTGATGTTATACTTGTTGTACAAAATCATAATTAAAAACACAATTATAGAGGAAAAAAAACATAAAATGTACTAAAATTACTTGACCTATACAATCTAAACCGCCAGAACATGTAATCCCAATTTTTCACCCAATTTTTGGGTGAAATATTTCAAACCTTGAACTAACTTTGTTGCAATCATTTGAGTTTTTAGAAATAAAATAATTGCATTTAAAATATATTTCATATATTACAGCATACATGTAAAGTATGAAAGAAAAAGTTGTAAAATGGCTCCTTGTATGGGAATTAATTGCTCTGGAAGTGTGTTTGTATTGATTTATATGTGGAGTATTCAGTTGCGGAGTCATTATTGGTGTTTTCTTTTTGGTTGTTGTGTGTTTTTTGCTCTCTAATTAGCCCAGCTGTTCTTTTGCTTAATATAAACACAAGCTTGGATCCATTGCTTTGTGTTCAGTAATAAGCATTACTGTGGGAAAAGGGCCAGCTTCATTACCAGCTTTATTAAAGAATAAGGAACAGTGTTGCACTTTTCACCACTGATTCTATACATGCTTCATATAATGAATTCACTGTATTCATCTATATCCATTCAGTTGAAATGCAGTTTCAGACAAGGTGGTTCAATATCCCCATTCCTGTTTTCTACTGTACACAGCCTCCCTCTACTGACAGTCTTGAAATGAGTATTAAAAGCAGGATTTATTTTTTTAAAATGAGTTATTGAATGACGCCACAGTTTGTTCTGTTTTGTGCGGGTGTCTGGAAAGTGACTCAATATGTTTTATGTTATCATTCAAATACAGAGAAAAGAATATAAAGAAAAATGTCTACAAGCAAAACAGGATCAAACTCATATATACTTTGTAAGAGGGAATGCACAGTTAAAAAGAAATTCACATGGCTGCCGCACATTCAATTTAAAGGTGATGAATATACTTTCTATAAGGGCACAGTTATATGTTTTCACAGCCTGTTGTTTTTGATCAAGTCCCCTATCTCGCATATAAGCCACCTGTTCTACTGTGAAACAAAGACACAATAGCTATATTTATTCCCTTGTTCCCATGGAAATCTTTGCTAAAGCCAGTTTATTCCTTTAGTGAGGCAGAATCACACTTTAATAAGTATGCTTAACAACTATACAACATTCAGGTTATAACATTCAGCGTTTATTTATACCAACTTGCACTAATCTCTGCAAAAACAAAGCATATATTGGTTATATTCTGCATCAAGGTGAACTTTGGTGACAAGTAAAGCAAAAGGCAATGTAGACTCTTCCCCTCTGTGACCAAATCCTCCTCCAATTACTGGCTTGTCTCTCCTTTCTTTTGTTCTCATTTATTACATCAACTGTGACCTTTCTGGTGGAAAGTGGCAGCAGTCAAACTTCACTGTGTTATCATATCATTGATAGAAGGATGGGGGTCATTACTAGCTGTAGTCTTAGAGGGAGCTGTAATCTACCGTAAAGCTAAAACCAAAGCACGACTGTTGGGAGTTGGTTTAATTACTGACCAGGCCTAATTGGCTCCTTGTATGGGCTGTGATGCAAGCGAGATGTGACACTTAAGGCTAGATTTCCTCCGCTGTCTGCCCTTTGTGTCAGGCCCGTTAACCTTTCCCTTCCACCTTGTCCTCTGCCTTTTTATGTTCAATTAAAGACACTATTTAAATGAGCCGCAGCACTAAGAGCTTTGTCACGGGCCATGTGAAAGGAAATAATTGCACCTTAAATTACTATTCTGAGCAGGTTTGGCATGTGAGAAGTGAAAATCCTCGCAGTTGACTTTTAGTTAGTTGTTTTTAATGCTTGAATTTGCATCAAATCAAAGTTTGCAGTTGCAGCTACACATACTTGCATGTGTCCATGGTCTGGACATCACATATAATCATAATTAGTTGGGTCAGCAAAATTGTAAAAATGTCAAAGGAACAATACTTGAGAGGGAAGCTGAAATCGGCAAAGTAAAGCCGCGCTTTTATTTGCCCTTTGGGATATTGTAAGCTTTGGTGTACTGTACATTGTCAGAACTGTGTAATTAATCATACACCTTACTGCATTCACAGGGGCCCCTTTGGTTAATTGGACTGCAGCTGCAGAATGGACTAAGCGATGATTTATTCAGCAAGCAGGTGTAACGCCACCCTGCTCCCTTTCCGGGTACCCAGGATGGATGGCTCAGTCCTGCACCCCGCTACTCCCTGTGCTCCTCCATCCCTCAGGCCAATCGACTCCGAGGGCACATTTACAAGACAGGCGTCAGAGTGACAAAATGAGAACGGGGAAGGCTAGGGTGGGATCACTTATATTTCCTTTCTCCTCAGGCTTTTGCTGTAGGAGGAGTGGGGCAACAGACAAAGCTATTGACCATCTGCAGTGAGGGTAACGAGTGACCCCTTTCAGCCCTCCTGTTGGTGAGTTAAAATAAACATTAAAGCCACCCAGAGGTGAGGGCCTTCGTAGACACTCACTGCCCTCAGCACTTCACAGGTCTCTGTTTCATTTGCTGGCAGTACTGAAGATCACACCGGTGGTAACTATATCATTTTGAGCTTGCTGGAAAGTCTCGCTTCTGTGACAAGGCATTTTACACCATTTAATGCAAGGTTAGTGCTATTTGCTCCCACAAAGTAAAGTGTGTGTGTGTGCACTTAAGACAAACAGGCACTTTATTGTCAGAGTACAAAATGTCACAAGTGAAGAGCTAAGTAAAGCAAAACAAGTGGCTAAGAGTAGTTGGCATTCAGGTTTAATTAGACCTAAATGCAAGTCAGTCTGAAAGTGTGACATACCCTTTGTTTTTAAATAAGAGGTGTCTGTTTACCTGTTTGTGACCTCAAAGCAGAGGTGAGAGTATTGTTTTTTTGTTTGTTTTGTTTGTTTGCTTGTTTGTTTTTTTTGGGGGGGGGCATTGTTTGTTTGTTTTTTTCATGTTTATTTATTTGTTTCTCAGCAACTATACACAAAAACTACAAGACCCATTTACATGGAATTCTCAGGAAAGCTGTGAGATGATCCAGAATACATCCCATTAAATTTTGGTGAATGTAGGTCAAAGGTCAAGGTCGCCAAAAATGTGTTTTCTTAATGCTAAGAGCTGGGGGAAATCAAGTGAAATGTTTACAAAGGGGGGGTTTTGTGTTGCCTGGCACCACTTGCTTACTCTTTAAACAATTTAAGACATTTCACTAATAATTAGTCAGATGTGCTAATGGACCCTGCAGTGTATTCTACAGAAACAGACCATATACATCACCATTACAATTGCTTTCTCTTGATATAGTTTGTTTCAGGGCTGCTGGCGTACCATTACCCTGAGATAACCACACTTTAATAGTTAATGTAGCTGTGGAGCCCACTCTGCATTACAAATGGACCCATCCGTCTCAACTAGACCCCTGTGGGTGGCAGCACCACCGTCCATCTTCAGCAACTCAAATCATTCATCAATAGACAGCTATCTGACACCCAGTCATACAGGATACCAAACACTGTGATGTGGTCAAGGCCAGAGACGGACATCCTGGTGTCAGGGAGGGATCTGTCAACTGATCACCGCTGTGGGACGTCTCAGCTACAACAGCTGGAGTGCAGGGTCCAGGTACAGCAGCACAGATAAAACCACCACTTACTCTGTCTAGACACTGAACAAGGAAGTGTCTATGTTATTTATCAAAAGATTTAAAACACATTTACATTATTTTACATTTGTATCTAGAAGAAAGACTGCCAGCTATTTTTGCAGAAACTTCCTCATTAGGTTTTTCAGTCAAGTAAAACTTCTTTTTTTTTTCAAAATATTTATGTCTTCAGGGATTTTCTTTTATATTTTTTTGTACTTATTCTCTTTTATATATATATATTTTTAGGGTGCAGTGGTTAACACTTTTGCCTCACAGCAAGAAGGTCCCTGGTTCAATTCCAACACCAGTCAGTGGGACCTTTCTGTGTGGAGTTTGCATGTTCTCCCTGTGTCTGTGTGAGTTTTTTCCAGGTACTCCGACTTCCTCCCACCATCCAAAGACATGCACCAATAGGTTAATTGGTTCATCTATATAGCCCAAAGGTGTGAGTGGTTGTTTGTCAGTATTTGGTCAGCCCTGCAATGAACTGACAACTCGTACAGGGTGTACCTTGCCTTCGCCCAGGCCCCCAGCCACCCTAGTGATGATAAAGCAGGTTCAGAAAATGAGATGAGATATACATTATTTATACTTGTAGCACCTAGGATGACTTCAGTTTTCAATTGTGTTGCACCTGTACAATGACAAATAATTCTAATAATAATAATAATAATTCCCTACTGTGTCAGCTATAGCTAAAACACAATGTTGTGTCACAAATATACCGTCGAAAACGTTATATACTCTTAAAATGTAAAGTGTCTCTTTCTATTATCAGTCCAATTGTTTTTGCTCTGGTGGAGAAGTAGCACGGCTCTTCTTCCAATTTGCCTGCACAGAGAATGCCAGTCAAAATGCAATCAATAAGACAAATGCTGAAGTGACTCAACTCTGCAGCTGAGCCAAGCACCTGTTTTGTAGAGGAGTTTGTAAACCTTTTATCCTCAACTGTAAAGGCTGGCTCTTATTTGTTGTTGTGGTCATCACATCAGCACTCTGGAAGAATCTGCTCTTGGTTCCCACTGGAAATAAAAACAGTGATAAAACTCTACACGGATCGCCTCTATAGGGGACCAGCACAGATGTGGCCCAGGCCGCTGACTATCTCCAGGGACTGCAGCTGCCACGGCGGAATGTGACAGATCCAAAATGGGTAGGCGGGCCTCTTCCCTTTTGATCAATCAGGTAAGACAGAGAGGGGTAGCGTGAATTCTAAAACTCCAGATGCACTGTCACCAAGGTGACTCTCATCTATTACCCCTCCCATCCACTGTGAACATACGCTCATCTGTCAGACAGACAGTTCCTTTGCTTGCTCTACTTTAGTTGGATTTAGACCTGATGAGGGTCATTTGAATTAATTAGTGACTTAATTCACCTTCTTCAGTTTGTCATTTCTAGAGTACAGGCTTTAAATAAAAAAAAAAGAATATGACATCTGCTCTATGCGTTTATGAGTGTTAATGAAGAAATTGAGGATACATGCAAAATGGCTCCTTAAAATGACCTGGATTTTGCATAAGCATCTCTTTAATTGAACACGAACTTCTAAAGGTGATCAATGCTCTGGCTTTATGGTTCAGAAGTAATACTGCTAATGTGATTAATTTTAGTGATGCATGTTTACTGCATTATTTTAGTTCTGCAGAGATGGGATACCTCCTTTACCTTCAATCCAAGGGGCTGCTTTTCTCAGGGTAAGACTACCCTCTGCTGGACATCACCGTCATCTGTGCTCCTCTACCAGCAGGAGGGAGGCCTTGACAACAGCAGCTGAGGTGTGTTTTATTCCCGAGATGCATGGAAAGGTGACAACAACAAAAACACTTCAAGTGTCTGGAGAAAATCTGATAACAGTGGGGAGTGATGATGACATGGGGAGGAGGTGAGGTGATAATTGTTCTCCTTTCCTTGGGTGTAAATGAGCAGTAAATTATTTCTGAAGGAAAAGAAATATATTCTCACAAATACTGTTTATGTGCAGGGAAAGCCACCAGATGGTGTCAGTTCTCAAGGATGTCACATTTTCTGAAGCTAATCTCCTTCTGCCACCTATTGGTGAACAAGCAGACTGCTGTCCAAACCATCCAGAAATGGTTACATTTATTGTACAAGATCTAATAACAAAACTGAATTCCCTATAAATGCTAACAATCTCCATTTATCAAGGAAGACCAGTAGCTTTATATGCATGACATAGTGTTTATTTAAGATGATCTGTCCAGATTTGTCATAAATATTTCATATTTAAAAAGCTACAGTGACATTCATCTATCATCTTGAGAGTGTGTGCACCTCAGATGACCCTGACCTCTTACCTTTCCATGGAAAAGCCACACGAAATGAACTGTCATTCACAGGTAAAGACATCAAAACCTGCAGATGCTCCATAAATCACCTTGGAAATGTGTGTGTGTGTATGTGTGTATATATATATATATATATATATATATATATATATATATATATATATATATATAGCACAATGTGCAACATCAAAATGTAAATACTATTGGAGTCTTCATAGGCTAAAAGTGAAGATGAATTGCACCTCAACTGACATGTTGAGACGTTTGTTACTGAAGGAAATCTTAAATATGGCAATGTTTTCATCCTCAGAAATTGCAAACACTTGAGTCACACACTATGACTGATGCACCCGCTGGACACCAGTCCAAAAATCTCAGGATGTGGAAGGAGGTGAAACTTTTTGAAAGCAAGAGTGGAACCGTGACTCAGTGACCAATCTACGGAGGAGAAATTAGGTCGTTTTAAGTACCTCTATTATCCCATTCATATAGGAGTCTCACATAAATACAGTGCTGTGTTCACTAAACAAGCAGCACGCGCTACTTCCTGTGTTTGTGTGAGTCAGATACTACTCATGAACACACTGAATCAGCCGGGCCCCATCCCCCGCCCACTAACCTCTATCCGCCCCCTCACAGAAGTATAAAAGACACCCACACACATATTCTCATCCCCGCCCACCTTGCCTTTCAACTTGCTCCCACACTTTTCCTCTCCCCTCCCAGTGGATTTTCTCTGTGTCCCTCACTCCCGCTTTTTTTTCCTCTCTCTTTTTTTTTTTTTTTTTTTCCTTCATCTCCTCTTTGGAGGACGACAGGGAGGATGTGAGTGGCGTGTGTGTGTGTATGTGTGTGTTAGTCATGTTCAGGCTCATCCAGGGCCAACAGCAGCACAAGCAGGGGGAAACCCAAGCACAGGCAGGAATAGGATGTTTTGTCCACATCTGTTAGTTGGTTTGGCTGCAGACGCCTTGTGGTTTATACAGCGCCTAAAAATGGATTGCTAGAATGAGCTATAGAGCGTGCTGTAGGGGAGGACTGATGAGCATATAGTGGGAGAAAAAAAAGGGCAGAAGGACAGGCGTGGGGGGAAGGGTGAACATGCCAAAGTGGGTCAAGACCCCCCCATTGGTTAATAGGATTCTGTCTGCCCTGAGCTGCCGTGAGTTCATGAGGCAGGAGATGGCTCTGAAGAGGATGGTTGATGTGGAAGTGTTTGTATCCTGTAAGATTTGATTAGCATTTAAATTCTAAGTGGTTCACAGTTCAAGCTTTTTCTTGTTCCACAGGTTACGATTTAGCTGAAGAAAGAAACACACAAAAAAAATGTTAAATAATTCTGAGAAAAGCCTAAGGGAGTGGGTAGAAACACACCTGGAGCATTCAGTGAAAATCAGGGTCACACTTTTGATTACTTTTGTTGGTTCAACAAGTTTATCTCATCCTGGAAAAAAAAACAAAACACTAAACCTAAAACAAAAACGGATTATGGATAAAACTGCTGACTTTTGCATTGCTATATAGTGATAACACGGTAGTTTGAGTCAGCAAATGGTGCATCTTTAATCAGGAATTAATTCACAGAGTCCGATCATTATATCATCACCTTCCTAAAAGAATTACCTACATAATTCTTTTGACAAAAATGACCTTTTTTGCCCACTCTGCATATGCATTTGTTGTTTGTTTTTGTTTCCTAAAAAAAGTCTATATATTTTAGGAATAATTAAAAAAAATAATTCTCCAGTTTGTTTGGATAATAAATCTAAAATTCTTACTTTTGTTTTGTGTTATCATACTATCCAGTCCCCTCATCGGTCTCCAGGTGGTGCCAGTGGTTGAAAAGGACAACATTCCTCACACAAACACACACACACACACACACACACACACAAACTGAGTGGACCTATTTCCCTGTCTCCATCCACATAGTGAGGGGCTGGGTATGGCAGAGATGTGTGAGGGTGTGGGGGATGGGGCTTAAGTATTTGGGGAAGACAGAGAGGAAGGAAGTGAATAGAGTGAGAAATGGGGTGGGAGTGGGGTGGCATGCCAGGCAAGCACATGCTGAGCAGAACATTGGACTCATTGAGAAAAGCGCTCTCTCATTCATACCCTATGCAATCTCCTTTTCACTAACTCCCTCCGTTCTCTCCTCATCATGTATGTACAGTACATTGATATGTAAGTGCTATCTGCAGGCGCCAACAAGAGCTATGGTGCAGAAAATATGTGACATGTTCATTTGTGTAGCTTTTCACATGGCAGACGGGACAGAAGGATGAAATACGCACATATGTATTAAAAAAAAAAAAAAAAAAAAAAAACGGGTTTCAAGCACTCTACGTTCTCAGTATCTGTTTTCAATTGCGTAAAGGACCCATCAACTCCAGATGGGCACCTCATTTACATCAAAAACCCTTGTGTGAAAGTACCACTAGGTGGTTTGATTAGAGCGCAGTTTCAAGCTTCTTTTAGAGTACCTTCTTGCTTCGTCTCCTCTAAATACAGCCAGACCATGCAACACACATCACATGTTTTTCTTTTTCACATGTAAAGGCTTCACAGACTCCTGATAGGGCCAACATAAAGGCTCCATTCCTGGTGTATGACTGCAAGAGGCTGAGGTGCTTAACATAGTAGCTAAATTACTTATTAACTGACCCAGAGTTGTATTTAAGACTGAATGATCCACAATGCACTGGTGCAGAGACATGTGAAGGTTTGTTAGAAATGAAAACAAGACTTTTTAAACTGTGTTATCATGAGTTATCAGTTGTTTTTTGTTAACATTACATTTGTGGGCTGTTTCCTACAACTTAATTAGTTCTTTTCATTAAATAAGACAAGAGCTCATTACAGAATACATTGTGTACATTGTGAATAAGAAAATATGTAATGGTACAAAAGATAGGACTGTGGACAAATGCATCATGTTTTTGTGATTATGTAAAACTGTATACAATGCACAGCAAACACTGGGGCTGTAAAAAGTGTATTTCTGATCCTAAACTCAAAATATAGCTTATTTTTATACTAAAAAGAATACATTTGTCAAAAATATAATTTAAAAAATTAAGTTAGAAGTAATGTCAGTATCAACATTTCTAAATCACTTAGTGTGTCAAACTTGTATTAATTCAGGGGCCACAATCAGCCCAATATGATTTCCAATGGGCCGGATCAGTGAAATAATAACAGTGGAAAAAAAGTAAAATTACATTATGATAATGTTTACATCTACAATGTTTCCTTAAAAATCCAAATAACATGAACAACTTGAAATGTCTTCAGAAAAACAAGTGCAATTTTAGCTATATTTTGCCGTAGTTTGCCTCAATTAACTAACAATTACAAATTGATTAAATCATTTAGTATCAGGCAGAATATTGGTAAAGGTACACTGACTTCTCTTAAGACATTTCAGGTTATTCATATTTGTTCAGGTTATTTAAATTTTTTGTAAAAAGATAGTTTGTCAACATAAAGATTGTCATGTAATTATTCTTTTTTTACACTAAAACAGAGATAAAAATCTACAGGTTTCGTTATTTATAGGTAATTATGATCATATTTTACTTGTCTAATCCAATGGAGATCTAAATATTCTGTATGTGGAACCAGAATTAAAATGATTTTACACCATTGACTGTTAACATCTTCATTGTTATTCATCCCACAGGCCACATTAGACCCTTTGGTGGGCCAGATTTGGCCCCTGGGCCTTATGTTTGACACCTGTGACTTAGGGTATACATATAATAATAATAATAATATTTAGTGATGAATTTGAAAAAAGTTTGTAGCAAACTTCTCATTAAACAAACAGAATTTGTTTTGATGAGTTGTACACATTTACACATTTTATAGTATATACAACAAAAGTAAAAATGAATTTGTCTACTAAATTTTTCATACAACAAACTTAAATTTCACATCATTGTTTTTTTTTTTTTGTTTTTTTGTTTTTTTGTTTTTTTTGTGGTGGTCTTATCCCCCCAACCCCACAAAAATAAATTGCAAGAATGTAATTGGTATTGGCTGATGAATGTAACTCAAATCTGCACATTAAATTAGATTTAAGTATGAAATGATGATTTAAAGCTTATACACTTATATAGTATGTATATAATCAAAGCCTGTGGATAGAATTTCAACTTTATTCTTTCTATAACTCTATTCTATCGCTGAAATTCACAAAATATGCATTTGCATTACTTTAAAGTATTGAGTTGAATCTACATATTCTTTTAGGACTACTGTGTATTATTACCTTTAACTTACATAACTTGAGTAAAATCCTGGAAATAACTGTAACCTGTAACCTCAAGAGGAACCTCCTACCACACCTACACTCCACTTTTACCTGCTGTTTTATTTACACACCAGTGTTTACTTTCTTTAGCATGAAAACACGCTGTGAAATATTTGCAAATGGTCCTACAGGATAACATTTAAGAGAAAGCTTTGTAGCAGCTTGGAAAATGTGTTTGTTTATGTAGGGGGGGAGGTCACAGTTCACTCACCATTTTTTACTCATCTCTATGGAAACTGCTTTGACTTTTTTTTGGGGGGGGGGGGGGGGGGGGTTGAATGGCGAGCAAACTCGTGCATCTTCAGCCATATTGTATATATTTTATTGGTTACAGTAGAGATGGAAAAAAGTGTTGCACATTTTTGGGGTGTTTTGGGATCAACCTGAGGGGAGAGGGGCCCTAAAGGAGGGGGTGTGGGCTCCTCTAGTACTGTTGGTGGCCCATTTATCATATCTCCGCCCTCCAGTGTTTCTTCTCCCATGAGGGCGGCTCTTTAAATTGCCCCCAAAACTCCTCCTGGCTGGCGCCTTTTTCCTTTATCTGCAGGAGACAAGACGCACATGCTATATTTAGGACGTCGTTGGAATAAACTCCTCAACCTGCCGGTAAATATCACACGCATTTTTAAAATTCTATTATTTATTTTTGTATTATTTTTTTTTTAATTATTTCCTCTTTTGGTTTCGGAATTAATAAGTGTGTTTTTAAATACTGCACGAGCTGGGATTTTAAAGGGGCGGGCTGTGTGTTGTCTGACGAATAAAAAGCTGTAGCCTATAGATCAGTGCAAGGCTTTTTAACCGGGTATAACCAGCCAGGCTTAAAGGAAACATTTCACCTTATTATTATTTCCTACTGAAGGAGGTGAGTGCAAGTAAAGCGACGTCGACTGAGTTAACTTTGCATGCACGAGTCGCTTGAATGTGTTTTCCAGGAGCTTCGTAGAGGAGAGGCTGCACGCCGGAGATTTGAATCCGCCTTTTGTTGCTCTCGCTCGGGCTTTTTTTTTCCCTCCCTCTCCCGCCACCGACCGTCGCTTTCGGTTCAACCCCTTCACTTTACATTTCGTACGCTCCTTCCTTCCGCTTATTTATTTATTTATTTTACATAATATCGTTCGTGCAAGGTTGGAATATCTAAACCCCAATGGAGGAAGCGCATGCCGGCTATTGTGTGCGTAACGGCGGTAATTTCCCTCCACGGCCCCCGGCGTGCAGACATGCCGTGGAATAGTTTGATGTGCAGGCCTCGTTACCGAACTAGTCAAACCGAAATCGGGCCTGCAAATACGGTCTTAGTTGAACCGCCTTTGCAGGTCTGTGCAGGCCTCTGACCACCTACTGAGGCTTTGCTTTATCATCGGAGCCCTTTTGGTGTCAATCCCTTGTTTGTGCGGCTTCGTTGTACCATGTAATGGAAACAGAAATAGATCTGGAAATCGGCGCGGATTAATTGAGTTAAACACGCTATCTATGTGCGGTTCACCTCAGTCGTTTTCGTATTATTATTATTATTTTAATGTTGCGGTCAGTGAGTTTAATGGCCCCGGGTATTTACCGTGCGTAAACCCGACACTTTGTCTTCGCTTGTGCGTCTGACCAGTGTGATTTATTCCCTAGGTCTGAAAGCTAAGCAAACATGAGCGACAAGGGGACAGTCTCACCAAAAGAGAAGGAGGGAACCGAGAAGAGGGGGCGTGGAAGACCCCGTAAGCAGCCCCAGGTAAAAATCTCTGACGTGAGTAGTGCTATTAACATATTTTTTTCACCATTTTCATATTTGCTAAGCAAGTGTACCATTATAAGACGTTTGCATGCCCATTAAAACACCACTGACCCAGATCTGCTAGGGTATGATCCACCTTTTTAGGGAGTAGAATATAGCCTGTTTTTAAGTCCATATTGGTGCAGGTAAGATACTCATATGTGCATTTCACTGATCCTACTATGAAATGAAGACTCCAGACATGGCTGTAACCAGCCCCTTGTGACCATTTGCTCACCCTGATCAGTGTAAATGTAGACATCCTCGACACACTTCCTGTGAGTTTCACTGGATTGTAAGCAACCTGTAATTCAACACCTTTAAACCGGTTTTAACCCCCCCTCACTGCCCACCTCTGCTCGTCATTTAATGGATGACATGGCAGAGTCAAAGCGCAGAATGGCTCATATAGCTGTCACTCAACGCCCTGTGTTTTCGTATTGAATTGCTCGGTTGCTATGAGCTGCGGTTGTAAACATGGTGGAAATGCAACAGGAGATGAGTCTGCCATGACATAGCTCGCAGCCACAAATTATCACAAGAATAAGATGCCTTATCTTGCACTTAAAATACCTTCTCTCACTCTGCCCCTTTTTTGCATGTTTGGTTTGATAGCAGATATTGGGTCACATCACATCCAAATATGGCTCCATGTGTTGTATTTTAACCTGTAGTTCTACTAAATACTTAGGCAAGTGTCCATGGTTTGTTTTCATGCCAGACCATGGCAACCTGTGCCACTGACCACCTGTCGGCCTTTAAGTACGTGTCAGTTACACCGACCTTGAATTAGTCGACTTAGTGTCATGTAGGAGAATACTCACTGTTTGACTCGAACTGACAAATCTAAAAATAAACTGAAAAATTGGTGTTGTGTTTTTTTTTTTGTCATGCTAACATTGTGATTGACTGTCTTGGCTTTCCAGGAGGCCAGTGGTTCACCCACTCCAAAGAGGCCCAGAGGACGGCCGAAGGGCAGCAAAAACAAGACGAGCAACAAGGGCAGAGTAAGTCAATGTTGTCTGTCGAGTTGTTTAGTTTTTTGTTGGGTTTTTTTTTTTTTCCTTTCAACGTCATGTTCCTCATGTTAGCTAAGACTCATCCTGAATACACACACAGCCCTGTTATTGTAATAATAGTTGCCATCTTATCTCACAAGCATTTCCTTTTTGCAACCCCCGATTTCTGTAACTTAATCAAAATTTCAACAGTAGCTAACCTCATCCTTTTTAAAGGATGTCCTGTTGTTATAAGTGATTTATTGGTTGGCTACAATTTAGCCCCCCCCCTCTCGGTGTCAAAAATAGCCATGTTGAGGTTTCCCATTGTAAAGACCTAATTTTATTGCCTTACACTTTTTTTTTTTTTTTTTTTTGAGTGATGCTCGCTCATGTACTTCCTGTCCTCCAGCTTCCTGCAGCTTGTCATGCACAGTGTGGTGCAGGTGCAGAGGCCGCAAGATTGTTTCCAAGCTGACACTAAGCACCCCTCCGCCCCCACCCAGCACACAGCCCTAGTTCTTCTCTGCCTGTCGTCTCCATAGCAACAACTGATTTTCTCCTTCGCCCCAACCCTCCAGCTCCCCCGTGCGCTCTGTCGTTGCAGCTATGTATGGTAGAAGCAGAGAAGGAGCGGGAGAGAGGCTGCGAGTGAGCGCGCATACATGTATGATATAGATTTGGTAGCGGGGGTCAAGCCGTGGCGGTTTTGTCTCTGCTCAGTTCCACCAGCTGTCTCTGAGCCTCAGACCAGGTGGCCAGCGAACTGGAGTGCCCTGTGTGCAGTTCCTGTCGGCCTTCCAGATAATAGCCAATGAACCCAATGCCCCCTTTCCATCTGGCTTATTACAGAAGTACTACTGCCATCTCCAGGCAAATGGAGGCAGAGCTCTACAGAAATTAGTTTTGTCTTTTTAAAATACTGATCTCCAAAATCAGCCTTTGATGCAACCAGAGAGGTCTGCGTGGTCCTGTAGGTGTAGAGTGCAACACATGGAATGTAATGTCCCATCCAGCTTGTTGATTTTTTCCTTTCTCAATTGTATTCACAGAAGGCAACAACAACTGCATCTGCAGGGGGAAAGCGCAGAGGAAGACCTAAGAAGGAGGTAAGAACCCTCTGACCATGTTATATCAATGCTCACATTTGTTATGCCATTCCTCTCCCCAATTGAATTATGATTGGTATGACTGTCTGCAGGGTGAAATCGCATTTTCCTAATTCTCTTTTCTGCCCCCTTCTTCTTCCTCCTCTTTCGACAAGTCAATTTTTGTTAACTTATCACAGCCATTTTCGCTCTTGTTTTCATATAGGGTCCTCTTTTGTTGGTAATGCATACAAACTGAGGGTTTGTTAAAAAAAAATTCAAGTCTTGCGCAGCTGACAGTTTGTGATGTTTTTGTTTGTTTTTCTTTTTTTTTTTTTTTTGTTTGAAATACCCTGCAGAAGTAGCTGCCTGACCATGCACAGCTGGTCAAAAAGCATGTGTTTAATCTAGGAAGAAATTGCGGTCTTGTAGTAACATTCTGTCATGTGCATGAGCGGTTAGGGCGTACTCTAAAAGAAGTCTGGATTGCATTAGTCACAGAAGGGAATGACCCAAAGTTACCCTTCTTAGTAGCCTCTCATATTTTTATGAATGAACATCTTGGGCAGTAGTGAGTTTGTGGAAGAAAAAGCAGGATGTCTCATTGTGACTCACTGTTCTGAATCACTCTTTCACTACAGATGGCTCACTCATCCCTGGGGTGTTCTTCGTGCCATAGTGGTTTATCAAAGGCATTTATATTAACTTTTGTGTTTTGTTTTTTTTTTTTTCATGTCTGCTCTTGACATTAAAAATGGTCGTGTTGAGGCATGAGTCACAGGCAGCTATTGTAGCTAAATGTTGATGGCACTTGAAGCATTTAAATATTTTCCTGGTGGGTGTAGCTGAGGTCTGACTAAGGGCTTTTTCATTTTTATTTTTTTAAATCTTCGCTTTTTGCTGCAGGAGAAGGAGGAGAAGGCATCCCAGGAGTCATCTGAGGAAGAAGAGGAAGAGGACCAGTAATTCACAACGCATGCTACCTCACTCAACATACTGACTTACTGTTAACCCTCCTTTGGCAAGAGCTTTGTTGTGAACAGTGGTCATTTGCTGGAACTGGTGTTGGAGATGCAGCCCAGTTCTGGTTAATACAGTACATATATCATGCAACAGCACTGGATAGAACGATGGACCTTGCTCAAGCATAGATCTAAGAATTACATGAAAGGTAACAGCCCTTTTCTCTACATGTCATGTTATCACAAGTCTTTTATACTGGACAAATGTGTGCTCTGTGGAGCCTGGACATTTCCCCTTCCTTTCCTCCCAGTAAAGATGGTTTCTCTGCTTAATGTTACTTTTGTTGTACCTGCATCTGAGATGGTAGGGTATCATATAGATTTTTCCATGTTTTGTACTGGACAAAGGTGAATTTTACCTAAACTTACTGTTTTTTTTTTTTCTGTGTTTGTGTGAAGTGGTTAACCTATCCTTTTTGCATTGTATTCTAGACAAGTCGGGCTTCAGAGTTTAGGATGACAATAGGTAACTGGCGGTAGAAATGTCTTTGTCTGATCTAATCTATCCCTTCTCAACCTTAAATCTATCTCACCAGTAGAGCAAAGTAATCTTTACCAGTTTCACCCTTCTTCCTGTAGATTTAAGTTTAGTTGTTCTAACCTCCTTTTCAGTTTTCAGTGTGTAGTGGGGAGATTGTATTGTTAATAATCTGAGTAGTCCAAACATACTTACTGTTTTTGTTCCTCTGGGGTTACATACCATTTTAAAATGTGTGCTGCTTCTTCTTCTTTTTTTTTTTTTCCTCCATATGATAATAAAGCTCAAATCTTTTTGGTAGTGGTGTTTTTAAGGATAAGGTGGCAGAACTCTTGGCTGAGAGCATCCATGTCGTTTCTTCAGGGAGCTTTTACAAATGCTGTTACATTGCCGTCTTTGTCTTCACACAGTCCTCCGTTTTCCAAATGCTCGCTCAATCGCTCGTAAGGCGAACTGCTACCAGTCAAACAAGGAGTGTGATTGTAAAACAAAAAAGAAAAAAAAAGGTTAGCAGCACTACTATCCAACAGGGCTGTTTGTTCATTCCATCTAGCTCTCACTGCTTCACCTAGCTTAGTCCTTCTGTCATCACTTAGTACATTAATATACTTTCTTAATCTTTAAAGATGTGTTGTATGCTGTCTGCTACAGGAAAAATACAAGATGTGCGTGTATTTCTAAGTGTCAGGGAACTTTTGGTCACAGTCCACTTAACTGGGTTTTTCACACACCTAAGCTGCTACAACCTCAGTTATGAAACCCGGAAAACTGCAAACAGGTCATTCAAGGCCTGGGACTTCATACCTCACTCAACAGCTTACTTAATAATTACATTTAACTGGTTTTCTGTTGTTTTAATGTAACCTCTGGCATGAGTTGGAAAGGTGTCGTAATTACATAGTTTGTGTACTTTTTTTTTTTCTTTATATTTTTTTCACCTGACTGTATTGAGGTGTCTACGATGCCAGGTTTGTGATTGCGTTCATGCGCAGCACATCTTGGCTCATTCATAAACAGAACTGGCAGACAGGTTGTTTTTAATGTGTGAAGCAAGTCAGGGAGACCTGTCAGCTTGACAACTGAGTTCGCTGACTGTGGTAGATTAGCAGGTGTGTTTTTATCTTTTTTTTTTTTTTTTCCCAAAAAAAATATTCTTCTGGTGCACTGAAATGTTGGTTCTGATTTTCATGGACAAAATGTGTTTGTGATAGACTGGGCGCTCTTTCCACTTAAACTGATCTGTTGGCCACTGTATTTGGCACTACCACACACCCTTGCCATAATCATCATGGTCATACACTCATAATGCTCATCTCACCATTCAACATTCTCTTACTACTCTAGACAGTATCGGTGTCATTTTACATACAAACATCTTGCATCCGTTCATTTATATACTGTAAACTCAATAGGATGGGATCATTCTTTTTAATGTACACCGTATATAAATGTACAATGTCTATATTTCTATGGTGCCCTACAACAATTTGTATCAGAAATGGTCAATAAAGAGAAATTTTCTTTGTCATTGTGTCTCCATATATCAATTGATTCACAGCTGCAACTGACAAAGACATTTATTTTACAGCCTCAGTGCTTAAATCAACAGCATATTGATCTCTCACAACACAGCAAAAAATTGTACAACAGCCTGTAACTTCATACCAGTGCTTCAAATTTCACATTTACATCAGTAGTTTGATTCATACAGTGCAACCTAACATTAAAACTTCATTTATGTATTTTTTTTTTTTTTTTTTTACACTTGTGAAAAATAATATATGTAACCTTCATAAAGTTAAATTGTATGTGACTTGTTTCAGTAGATACACATTAACAATGATGGGAGCACCCAATGATTATGTCCGATAAAATGTCTTCACATTCAAAGTGGATTTAAACAAGTAAATGTTAAAAGTTCAGTCTTCGGTTGAAACACCTTTAAATGTCAAACCTACTGCAGCAAAACATGAATTGAGTGCAGGTCTCCACAAAGTTCCAACAGTTTCATTGTACTAAGTTTAAATTCAAGGCAAAGGTCAGAGAAGATTAAAAATTTATCTGAAGAAAAAAAAAATGGATTAAGTTTTTCCTGAGTGGTGGTACAGTCAGACCTATGGTATTCATCTGAACAGATTATTTACCTCGAGGTAAATCTGTGCTGGTGCCATTTCTTCTAAACAGGACATATTTAGGGCACTAGTCACGACTCATTTTAAGGATGTGAGGAGGTTGGTGTTATTTACTTCCATATCTGGCCTTTCATACCATTGATAGGACTCATAGGATTTGGCAAAACCACCATGAGATCCGGATGGTGCGGTGGATTGTTAAAAAATGTGAGCAATTAAAGTGGGCATGTTCAATCACTGGACTCCAAAATGAAACTGAAATGCATCTGAACGGTTGATTTAAAGCACTTTACATCAGTATGAAACTTTTAATACTTAACATTTTAGGTCTCAAACTGAAAATAATCCACACAAACCCTCTTGATGCAGAAATAATTGCATCTAAAAGCTGCTGACCATATCCAAACTATAACACTATTAAGAAATCAGAGTCAACCATAAGCAACTGCTCTAAAGCTATATCACCAAATACCACTGTAAAAATAAGTTGAATAAATACTCTAATAAATAACTTTAAGGTACTGCATCTGTTAGGCACAAAGGAATGGCATTAGAATCTCACAGATGAACAGTCACTGTCTTTTTCGCAAGGCAGGAAATACAGAAATGCTGATGCATTGAAAATTAAAGGGTCAATGGTTGTAGAAAATAAAACTGAGAACACAGTGCATGACTCCGAAAATTAGTGATCGCTCTGGCTGACTGTCATTTCCATACTGTAAATAATTTGTCAGTTCATCAGCATCATGCATTGACATCTTTGGTCAGCAGAGGGCGTCGTTGTTGATAGCTTCTGGCCCAGCCTTGTATAATCTGAGGACATAAAATGAAGTATGTAAGAGTGAGCATTTTACAGTTTTGTCAAAGGGTAAGACTTATGGGCAGTGATAAAGAGTATGTGTAAAACCAATCACATGTGTGACAGTGCAAAGGTGGCAGTTTACCGTTTAATTGTTGAAGCTACTATACGTATCAGCACCTGGGACATCTGCCATTATTGTAATACAATGAAAGTATAATCCAATTTGTGTTGCTCATATGATAAAAAAAAAACAACAACCCTGGAGCATTGATTGATAAGGAAAATGCCCTTGCGGAAGTGCATAATCTACAACCCACAGTGTAAGCAGATCTAATTGATTTGATCTCTTGTGAATTCATTCATCATGAGGTTCATATGAAAACAGATGAATGTTTATTCTATGGATTTTCCAGTGCTTCTAAACAGTCATGTTTCTTTCAAACGACAGAATAATTGGTCACTGTATTGGATAGTGGGAGAACACAAACAGAGGAAAAAAAAATTCACAAAAAAATAAAACTACCCTAATAGTGATTTGAGTTAATTGCCAATGAAACTGCACCACAGAATTGGACATGATGGCTCAGATGTTCCAATGTCTACAGATGATGAATGAGGGTACAACTTATTTAATAACTTTTAAGCGTGGGTAATAATGTCACCTTGTGTTCCTGATAACTAGGTGCATCATTTTGTAGTTTTAACCATGCTTTTGATATCACTTATCTATTTGTCTTCAGGTTTTTTGGACAATTTCTTCTACAAAAATTTACTACCATGCTTCAATCAGCACTATTGAGGCTTGTTCCTGTGTGGGAGTGTGTGAGTAATGAATTGAGCAACTGGTGCTTTTTGAGAATGTGTTGCAACCACACTTCACAAAACTCAAAGTAATATATCAACAGTAACGGACATGTTGCTGGAACATGACTTGCCCAATCACCAATTTGCATGTGTTCCTTTAACTACACTTAAGCTTTACACTTAAAAAACCCTGACTGATCATACCCTTGTGTCTTCCTCTCTCCATAACATCTCCTGTTCAGCTTCATTCAGCTCTTCTGATGGATCATACGAGTAAACTGGTAACAGCTGATGGCGCAGCCTGTCAAGTCTAAGGGAAAGAATTTTTTTTTTATTATGTTAATGAATCTCTTTCAGACAACAATGTTGTGCCATGAAATCAATAGTGAGTCATTTCATTGCACAAAATAGCTGTAACAGGAGCAGCAGGAGATGATAGTCTTACCTCCTTTTCTTACGGATATACATGACCTGAAAAAAACACAATAAAGGATATTATTACATATTTGCAGTGTAAGTAGGCCACTAAATTTGTCTCATCATTGCAAATTTTAGCCTCTGCCATAAAGCAATGAAGCTGTATTAGCACAGTCACAAATACAATTCTCTATATAACAGTTTGCAGACATTCTTCGTTTTCTACAAAACATTGTGGTGTGAATTTTCCTGTGGATACTTACCACAGCTGCTGCAATTCCAATAATGGTGATGAGGAAAAATGGCACCAGCACATAGGTGACGACCACATCCCCATCAGTGGTGCCAGGGGCCTCAGTGGTGATGTTCATTGCATAAGTTCAGGGTGGAAGGGGTTGACAGGGGGCTGCTTGTGTCAGGCCTTTACAAGCAGAAAACCCCCTCCCATTGGAAAACGCGGTGCAGTGGTTCTCTCCTCAAACTGCCCCCTTGTTGTTTATGCCTCATCCTTGGCGTTCATGTGACTTGCACATGGTATCTCTTCCCTCCCTAATCAGCAAGAAATCTGAGGGAACACAGTATGACAAGAATTTAGACGTTTCCTGTTAAAATAAACGTGTGAAGAGGGTGTAAAGGTCATGTAATGGTGGCAAATCTGAATTAAACATAAGGAAACGAGTCAGGGAAGCAGGAGCAGTGCTAAAATAATTGATCCAGGATTGGATCCTCTGAGCACGTTATTTTCACCATTACATTTAACAGAGGGAATAAAAAAATACGATATATATAAATAGGATATTGTTTAACTCAGTTCATGTCTTGTGATTTGTGTTATGTAGTTAGCCGGTATGTCTGGTAGCTAGGAAAGTCCAACACACATTTGCTTGTTGTGGTCAACTTATAATACGCACTCACATTAATTTTAAAATAAATAAAAAATCCTGCGGTTTCTAACTCAGAACGTATAACTTCATCTGTAAAAACTTAGCATATACCAAGTAACACCAGCATTAGCTACTAACTGTAAACAGGTACCGTTAGCTGCACCGAGACCAGAATCATGCATTATAAACAGCCTTACAAGTTCAGACAAACCCCCTCCAATAACAAATATTTCACACAACGATCACAATACGATATTATATTTGTGAATAATTCAAACAACTTGTCACTCACTGTATGTATGAGCTTCCCTTTAACGTTATGTTTTGAGGTTTATGTTCCGCAAGTACTTCACTTTTCTTCCGCTAGCTTCATCAACATTCATACTTCCGGTCAAATCCTTTCACAATAAAACGATATGACCATGCAAAAAATAAAACATTGCACCACCGAATTAGCAAGAAAAAACAAAGATTACACCGACATATCCCCACTAGAAAAGGTCTGGATTTTCCGTATAATCGGTGTCTGTGTTACAAAGCGGATATTTTGAATCATAGGGGTTTCCGTTGAGCGTGAGATGAACTAGTTATGAAGATTGTACTGGCACTGTTCATACACCAAGAAACTGCTTCGTAAAAAAGGTATTATTCAGTTTTTACAGATAACACAAAAATGAGGAAAACGTTTATTTTTTATACAATTTGTTTATCTTCAAAATTGTCATTAGCACTGAACATTATGTAAAGGTTTTAGATACATCTGCAAACAAAAAGGCTATAAAAACCATGTGTATTATACAGAGGTGGAAAGTAACTAAGTAAAAGTATTTCGTTACTGCACTTAAGTAGATTTTTTAGGTATCTGTACTTTACTTGAGTATTTATTTTTCAGGAAACTTTTTAACTTTTACCCCTTACATGTTTGCATAAAAATTTGTACTTTTTACTCTTTACATTCTCAGAATAGACTTATTACTTTTTCAAACTAAATAGATGTGACAGTATGAAAAATCATTCACTTCAGAAGGAAAATCAGTGGAGGACAGAAATTGTGACTTTGTATATTATAGTTATATGGGTATTATCTTACAATTTTGAGTTTTCACCTTGTAATGTTGACATTTTATCTCATAATTTTGACTTTTCTCTTAAAATTATGCATTTTTTTATCTCATATTTATAATGATTTCTTATCTCAATTGTGACTTTTTCTTCCTATTCTTCCTAAATTACCTGTCCATATCCACAAAATTGAGTACTGTGACCTAATCAAACACATTTTCTACACAGTAACTCACTCAACTGTTGAGCTTTTTCCTGGTTTTCCTGTAAATTTCTCCTTGGAGATCAATAAAGTATATATCTATCTATCTATCTATCTATCTATCTATCTATCTATCTATCTATCTATCTATCTATCTATCTATCTATCTATCTATCTATCTATCTATCTATCTATCTATCTATCTATCTATCTATCTATCTATCTATCTATCTATCTAAATAAGTATTATTGCGTTCATGGCAAAATAAATAAATAAATAAATAAATAAACACATCACTTCCTTTGCGGATTTCTATGTTGTTGTGTTATGGTTTTTTGGTGTGTTGAGACATTTGCATTTGTGTTGTGGCTTTTGTTTTAGTTCCCCGCCACCGTACATACAGCACCAAACAACTGAGCATTTTTAGCTGACTTATCACCTGATTAGCTAGTTTAACAATATAACCCAAATCAATGATAGATAACATGGACGAATCACAAATAATGTCGGTAAATTTTGTAAATCTATCTGTTAAGCTGTACATTTCCTGAGAAAATATCCCCATATAGGACATGACACCAAGGAGGATGCTGCTTTAAAGTAGTCCACTTTACTCTTGTCTGTTATTAGCAAGGCCTGCATTGGAGGGTAAACACACATTTATCTACTTCACAAAGATACCATTTACACACCTCTGTCCAGAGTTTATCAAAGCATTTGTGAATGACTGTAGATATAGATAATATAGCCTTTATCAGACTGTATGTAGATAATAAAGGATATAGACTTTATTACACTTTTAAACCATTGGAAACAGGTTGAAAACTCACTTTTATAGAATGTTACAAATAAAAGTCAAAATGCATTCAACATCTGCTTGTAATGTTTTTTGTTTTGATCTCACACTATAATAACATGTTCCAGGTGCACACCCCCCCCCTCCGAACACTTTCCCCCCAAAATGTCTGTGCACGCCACTGATCAACACAGTACATTGAGATAAGAATAAAAACAGTCATTCAAAACAAAAATGTGCATTTCTTAAAAAGTAGGAGTATTAATATCAAAATATAATTGTTTCCATATAAGTTTTGCCGCTGTAGCAGAAGAACGAACCACTTATACAATATTTTTGACATTTTTTTCCTTCAATGTTTTCATAATCTTTATAAGTAAGAATTTTAAGGATGTAAAATACAGCTTTACAGAAACATTCTACATCTTATCTGATAGATTTTTAGAAATATTATGAATCTACTGGAATGAGAATGTTTTCTTTATTTTGGAATTATTGATAATGGTTACTTCAGTCACATCTGGCATTTAATGACGTAATGTAACGTAATGGTATGAATAAAAAAAATGATTGATTTTCAGTAGTTGATAGAAATAAAATGCTCTAATGGTAAAATGTTTATAATGGTTTTGCCTCAGGTATGTGAGTCAAAAACGGTACGAGTACATGATACAATGGAGACTGAAGGTCGACTGTTTTTGTTCTGTTGGGTTTTTACCACTAGATGTCACTAAATATCTAAGTGTTTAAGTGCTATGGGATGAATTTGTGATTTTCATACATATTTAGGATTAAAAATATCTTATATTTAGGATGTTTTAGAATGACTCATACAGCACACAGCTATCACAGTGGTGTGACAGTGACTCAGGCTTGCACTTTCAAAATAGCACACACAAAAGTCTCCCCCAGGTAAAAGTTTTCTAAAAGTAAAAACAACTTAGAAGATCGTGCTATTATGGAACATAACAGAACCACGAAGGAAAGATTTTCCCATATTTTACCTTTAAACAAGGACTGACTGTTTGACTAAGATATCATACAGTTATGTGTTTGAACGCACTAAACAAAAAAAGCTTTGCAGTAATATGTCAATGGAAAAAATCTACTTTCTTTGGATAAATTGTGAAACATAAATATTATAAAGCAGAGGAAGAAAAGCTACTCGAACCTCAGCTCCTGCATGTATTAGATGTAAAGTGATTTTCAATGAGCATCAAGAGAACAAGCTCTAATAAAAATTGTTTTTAATGAGGATGGTTATAGTTGGATTAATAACACATGATCGTTTTAAAAGGGTACTCTATACATTTTACTTTCTAACAGAGCTTTTCATATTTTTACTGTTTCATTACCATTTATCATGTGCATTTTTGTCTTCAGTGTGTTGATAGTATATAGTCTCATACAGAGTTTACCCCGCCTTCGCCCATTTTAGATGGATTAGACCCCCAGTGACCCCTGCGACCCTAGTGACTATAAAAGTGGGTTCAGATGAGGAGACGAGACAAGTGTGGATAGTACTGTTATTAGTGAATCTTCCATCTTCCTATTAGTCCATGACAGGTGAAGGCAGATAATGTTGTATCTTCAAGTTCATTCATTTTTCAAGTGTGTAGATTTAAGAAAAAATGTATTATTTATTAACCCCCCCCTGCCTCAAAAAATTATAATTTTTGTCTTGCTTGGGAGGTCACATTTGAACAGAAAACCTTTGATTCTAGTGATGTTCTTCAGCTGGTAATAGCTAGACTTGAGAATACCTTTTAAATGGTTGTTAAATTTCAGGTCTGAGTCAATAATTACACTTGGATTTGTGGTTTTTTTTGTAGAGTTCACTGACATGGACTCAAGGTGAGCACTGACCTTTGACCTTTCTTTTTTGAGGCCGAAAACAATCACTTCTGTCTTGTCCGTATTAAGCTGGAGAAAGTTCTGGCACATTCACTCAGTGGTTTTAATGAATACATTTACTCAGTGTAAGTGAGGGACTGTAGTTGTGTGATGACACTGAAATATAAAATTGTGTGTCATCTGCGTATGTGTGGTAAGAAATGTTGAAATGCTCTATGATCTGAGCCAGGGGCAGCATTTAGATGTTGAACAGAAGCGGCCCCAAAATGGACCCTTGGGGAACCCCACATGTCACCTTTGTACTCACTGACTTATAATTACCAACTGAGACAAAGTAGTTCCTACCTTGTAAATACGATTTGAACCAGTTTAACACAGTGCCAGTAAGTCCCACACACTTTTCCATTTTAATATGCAGAAATGTTTACCCAAATCTTGACTTTTCTTTTAAACATGTTTTATTTGGCTTCCATGACTTTAGTAGAGGACAGCAGTACGTTTTATATTATAAATCATGTTTTTCTACTCGCTAAATATTTCATACACAAATGTAAATATAGCAATGGCAAGCCTCTACTTACAGTTTTTTTAATGACTTAAAAATATAACATTTTCATATGAAGTGAACGACGACAATCATATGTGTGCTGTAGAAATTTAACTTTGGAGTGATCGGAATTTTCAATAGACACGCCATCATGGTCCATCATCTAGTTTGGGGAGAGAACAATGGTCGTATTCATCTGATATTCATCTGATAAAATAGGCGCCTTATTCGGTTTTTCGGTTTTTCAATTGTCAATAAATGGAGGATGGGGATTATAAACTGTTGATGGTTTATCGTACAGGCATAATTGCTGTGGACCAAGGCTTAGTCAATCAGAACCGTCGGTATGGGCTACCCGCGAGCAGCAGCAGGGTAAGGGTTAAACTAATGGTATTTAAAGTGTCTGGAGCGATTCCAAAATTATTACAGAGGTGTTTATGGTTCCTATGTGCAATGTTTCACTCAAAGACGACTGTTAAATTTATTTTCACCAAAAATCAGACAGGGTTCGAACTTCGAACCAACACTTCATGGGACATTTTGTGGCGCATCATGTAAGACACCTCGACACATGGACAATGTCCTTGAGAGGTACTACATGTTCGTAATGTTCGCACTCTGAACTGGTTGCTTAGTAACTTGCACCTTGCCACACAGCACAGTGCGCAGCGCTGATACCCACTGCGCTGTACCCAGCACTGTGCGTACCGCGGTCAGTGTGGAAGCACCTTTACAAATGGACAAATGGACATCAGTATTTGTGATGTTTTTGTAAATATTACTGAATAGCTTTTGAAGATTGTAAAAGGGCTAATGTATGTAGTTATCCTGTAAATTAACCATAGCTAAAGATTGCATTGAATGTTTACATTGGATAAAGTGTGTTTATGTTTAACATAACATTTTTAAAGTGCATTTAATAATATTCTCCCTCTCTCTCTCTCTCTCTCTCTCTCTCTCTCTCTCTCTCTCTCTCTCTCTCTCTCTTTGTTGCCATACTTTTAAAGGAGTTAGTAGCTATATTTTTACAGTGCAGGCAGCCAAAGAAGAGAAAAAAACATTTCACCTCCCCTGCAGTGTAGTGCAATGTGGGCTTGAGTGACAGAGAGAAGGCCCCGCCTTCTTTTACTAACGTCTCGTCTTATTGGTTAGAAAGTGGAAGTCACATACAGGGCTCTCCCCATCATTGAAACTCACATAAATTATAATTTTTCTTTAATTAGAATTAGACAAAAAATATCCAGATCTACATAAAATGCTATTTCTGATCCAACAGTACTGTTTCTGATACACGCAGACATATGTGTTTGTGTGTGTAAATCCACACTTTTGTCCAGGTTCCACTGAATTAATGAGAAAATTAGTTATATGACATTTGTGAGATTTGATTGTGTATGCATACACATGTAGTAAAACTGCACATATGACTCGCGTTAAGTCACTGCCTTCCTCGCAACCTATTTCTGTTGCTCATTGAAAGGAAATAGCTGGGCCATCCCCCCGACGTGCGCCTGTGCTGTGGAGCTCCCCCTTGCTGCGTGCATCGTGATCTAGTGGATGCAGAGTCTTGCAGAGAACGCAGGGTCACCTTCTGTCACTGCAAGGGGAAATACTGAATAATTTGCAGCAGAAGCTGTTGTTTAGTAGTGTACCTCAGCAGCAGTATCTCTGGTAAGTCGGTATGTGTGTGTGTGCGCGTGTGTGTGTGACTGCTCCTTGTTGATGCCACATTGCTGCACTGGGAAAGGGAAGCTGAGCATCCTTTTAGCAAAGGGCGACGCAGCGATAAAGGAATCTCGCATCATCATCGTTTGGAGAATGTCTGATCCCCTCACTGCTGTCAAACCGACCAAGTACTACAGATTCATTACCAGTCCCGCTGCAGCTTTTGCAGTTTTCATTAATGCATGCGTCATTTTGTGTTGTGTACCGTTGTTTGCATACAAAGGGTAAAAAAAAAGAACCATCTTGCATCATCTTGGATTACTATTGCAGGCTTTTGCTCACCAGTGAAACTATATTCTTGGCTCGTTTACATAATTTGCTTGGTCTACTTAATTGTTTGTATCTATATGTTAAATTACCAGGTTATTACAGCGTGATTTTGCTGTGAAAAAATCCTTCTGTTTGCCGTGTAATGACTTCCGTGACCAAATTGTGCGAGCTGCAAAGTGTTTTCTATGTTTATCTAATTAAACATTAATCACTGTACGAGCAAAACAGAAAATGGCAGTGTCCTCTAAAAGAATGTAGCCATGTTAGAAATATTATAGTTGAGTGAGAAGGTAGTCAAGGATGGGAAAAAAAGGTTTGCCATTTTATGTGTCTTTCCATGCACCATCTGGGGAGGCAAAACAACACTATAGGAACAAACGTTGATCAAAGATGTCGTGCGTAATTTGCCTTTATGATGGATGTTAATACTTAGAAATAAATCTGAATGGAGACAGGAATCGCCCTCTTGTACATTTGAGGATTTCTTGATGAAATGGACGCGAATATTAATGACAGCAATTCGCTCCTACGTTATGTAATTGGTTGTCACAGCACAGCGAGGAGCCATCTCTAGCGTCATTGTTGTTTTTTTTTTTTTTTTTTTTTTTTCCTCTGACAACCCAACAGCACCACAGAGGAGGAGCATCCTGTTTTCTACATGGGATTAGGTGCATGTGGTCTTTTAATCATTCATCAAATCTGCTTCCGTGCTTGAAATGCATCCAGGCTTACAGCTGACTGGGGCATCTCTTAAACGTACTGATCTGTTTAGTTGAGGGTGTTGTGATCATTCAACCTCTACCTGTGCGTCATTTCTCTAAACCCTCATTCCCTGCAGTTCATTTTCCCCTGTGACAGCATCAGACACAGAGGTACAGACCAGTCGAGCTGCCTCCCCCACTGCATGCGTTAGGTAAAGGGCATGTGTTTTTTTTTTTTATCAGGCCCTGTTATCTGTTCTGTCTCGTGGTGACGTAGCTCTTGACTGACAGGCCGCTTATGTCCGCATCAGCTTGTTTTGGAGCTGTCCATGGTGCTGAATGTAGTGTTCACTGGAGTGCGTGTCTGTCAGCAGCCAAGGTGCCCCCAAGAGAGCCTGACACGAGTCTGCAGTGAGGAGATGATGATACTGTCAGGGGGGGGGAAGGGTTAATCCAATTGAATTGCAGAAAGAGGAGTTAAAGAGTCCTTGTTTTTTTTTTTTATTAGCAGACTGTGTCTCCCAAGAAAAGTCCTCCAAGTGTTTCAGCATCTGCCGATCAATCGATCAGTTGTGTCTTGAGTTGTGTGCACTTCAAAAGTTTGCGAAAAGAATAAATGCTGTCCTTAAATGAAAATATTTTAGTGTTTTGTATCAGTTGAGGTTAATAATGGAAGAGTGGTGGTTCTCAAATCCGGTCCTGCATGTTTGACCCGTTTGCCTATCACACCTAGTTCAATTATTGATCAGCTCTTTAGAAGCCTGATAATGATGTAATGGCTTCCAGATGTGATGGAAGAGGGAGATATTTTTATTTATTTATTTTCATAATTTTTTATATGTATATATATATATATTTTTTTTAATTATTGTACATATTTAAAATTGCTTTGTTTTTTTGTCTTGTTAAGGTTTTATTATTATTTTTGAATGTAATAATTTTTAAAATGAATTGCATTTGTAATTTGAAATGTTTTTATTCTTTATTTTTATGTTTCATTATTATTTGTATTTCATTAAATGTATTCCTTTTATTTGTAAATTGATTGTTTTATTTTTTATTTAGTTTTGTATTTTTTTTAATGTCATTAATTAATTTATTCATCATTTGTATTTTTTTATCATTTTATTTTATTTATTTAAAAAAAAAGAAGAAGAAAATGGACATATCTAAAACATGCAGGACACTGGGCCACGAGGACTGGATTTAAGAACCACTGCTTTAAAACAATCTTAATATCTAGAAATAGCTCAGATTTCATTCAATACAACGTGGTATAAATAACTGAGATATATTTGTACAATGTTGATAACAAAAGTGTTTGAGTCTGTGTCCTTGAGAGCTATACTTTATTCCTAAGAGTAAAATTGCTTTCTGTGTGCAGTTCCTGCAGTTTGACTGTGGTACCATTTATGTGTTTCCATGCTTGACTTGTTTTGTTTTGGATTGTGGTGAGGCAACATCCCCCTGCACAGGGATTTGTTGTCAGAATGTAATTATGACTTGCACTCATGCAAGCACTGTCCTGATCTGTGGTTATCTTTTACCATGAATAGAGTAGTTGTGAACTGAATGTTCATCTACCAGAGAGATAGTGCACCAGCTTATGCATAAGCCAGGAGGATGTAATAGTTTTAGGGAGTTGTACTAAATGGTTTTAGGTGAATTTTAATCCATCTCCTCTTCAGTTTGGTCTCCTTTTGTCATGTGTGTAAAAAGTGACAAAGAACTAACACAAGCTTGGAAATAGAAGCAACATTGACATCCGTACTGTTTAGATTTGATGTTCTTCCAGTTTGTTGCATTGCTTTTGAAAATAGTAGTAAACTGAAGAAAATGAAAAACTAATATCAAACTGCAATTAATGAAAAAAAAACCTTACATTTAGCTGATTTCATGTTTGCATACTGGGGAAAAATACTAAAGTAATTTAATGAAATCATTGCATCCATATAGTCACATTTTCAATTATGTCTCCATATCCCTCATGGAGGAACATGACATTTTTCTCATCTTGTCAACACTTCTGTTGTTGCTACATTGACAGTTTTTGGTGTCTGTGGACAGTCCTGACCTGGAGGAAGCATCTTAGGTGTGGAAAAAAAAGCACCATGTGTGAAATAGTGCAGTTGTATTTTTGTCTTTTGTGTGCTCGCTGAAGAAAGGGTTAAAGGCTGCTGTTCTACTGTTAAGAAAGGAGATAGTGGTGTCTGACAAGGTGTGAAAAAAGAGAGAGCGAGTCTGAAGGGCAGCCTCTGTCTCATTTCTCTCAGTGCAGAGGAGAACACACACAGGGGAAGACTTTATCCTTGGCAGAAGATTTATGACACTGGAGATTATCAAAAGCATCCAGAGCACCTTTCAGAAAACAAAAACAACCTCTATTTCATCTGTGAATCTGTTTTTTTTTTTTCCTTATATGAGAGATAAACAGAGGTGCATTTAATATTCATTCAGTTGTAGACCCCTTGTTTGTCTTTAAAGAGTATCTCCTTCTTCACCGTAGTATGAATGAAGTATGTGTCACCTGGAGTTTGACCACAACATGTCAGTGTTTGCTCACTCATCCTGTATGTAGTTATGGTTTAACCTGAGGCTCCAGCACAGGCCGAACACTGAGTCACTATCTCTCATGATCTTTTAGGTCCTTCAAAATGGAGTCCCACTGTGCACATCTGTTGTAGAGTTTGAATGGATTTCCAATCAATACTGCTCTAAACGATTTAACGGCAACATCAGCTGGCTTTGCTTATGCGTCGTCCTTTAGCAGTTAATTGAATGTACCCACAGTTCCAGGTCAATTCTTTGGACACTTGAGGGTGTGTTTCTTGTGGATTGATTCAGAATTTGTGTGACATTTAAAGAGAAACCACAGATAATTTCATTGCCTATGCGTGGAGCTAAGACAAAAAAAAAAAAATGAATAGAACATCTCTCCAACTGTTAAATAATTCACAATCCATGCTGGGATTTCTTCATTAAAACTGCTGATCTCAGTCTCCTTCAAAATCATCACCAGTCATAGGTGAAAAACCCTGTGGCTTCAGCTGACCATGACTCAGCATTTTTACATTCGAGTGGCTGTTAACCGTGATGCCATTAAACCATCGCACGGAGCTTATAGTTGACTTTGCTTTATGACCTTTTCATCTGAAATGGACTCTTTCCATTATTAACACCACTTAAGACATTGGTTAGGAGATGAGGTGTGTTATCCACAATTAAACACTAACTTATTGCATTACACTGTTAGAGACAGACTAACCATAGGAGATAAATAGTTATTTTATGTGTGATAGAGCTGTAAACAAGCACTTATTTTCTCTTATTTCACATTTTTCTCTCTGTCATTTTTCTATTTTTGTCTAAATCTTTACCTGTGAAACACTAGGTTCACACAAGAAACTGATTTGCATCCTGTCTTATGCTGCTTATTATTTTTATTCCTTCTATTTATGAATCTATTCTGTATTTTGTTGTCTTTTATCCTATATATCTGTAAAGCACTTTGAGCTGCATTGTTTTGCATACAATTATTATTATTATTATTATTATTATTATTATTATTATTATTATTACTATTATTATTATTATTATTATTATTATTATTATTATTATTATTATTATTATTATTATTATTATTATTATTATTATTATTATTGTATTATTATTATTTACCAACCAATTAATAACCAGCTAAAGCAAACCTGTTTTTCACCATGATTTGACCAAAAATTCTATAATTACCTTTCAGGTTATTGTAATTCAAGTGGTCAGAGAGCATTTTATATTGAAAACCTACCCCGTGGTGCCATTATTCGATATGATTATGAGTGTTTTCAG
This sequence comes from Siphamia tubifer, assembly GCA_020466265.1. NCBI lineage: Eukaryota > Metazoa > Chordata > Actinopteri > Kurtiformes > Apogonidae > Siphamia > Siphamia tubifer. Next base: position 15,391,482 of record CM035789.1, read on the forward strand.
ACAGGAAATGGTTAAATAATTGTAATTACTTATCACTGATTATGTCAAATGTGACCTGGGGACATTGAAGCTCAGGAAAGTGGCTTCATTTTTTATTTTTTAGAGCACAGTGGTTGGATGTGATGTCATCATTATTCAGCCTTTTTATTTGGACAGAGAGGAGACAGCCGCATACACTACACTGTTCATCTCAGACAGTTTTGCACATTTGATGTATTTATCATGTTTATTACCCATACATTGCACATTTATGCAAATATATTGATCCTCTTGGTAATAGTAGGTTATATTTTATGGTCATTCTCTTTAACATGCCACTCTTAATGCTTTGTTGGTCACACTACAAAAATCACAATTTAAAAAAAAAAATAAATTTTTTTTGCTTTTTCCACCTCACAGGGACTATTATAACATAAAACATAGATTTAGTTATTTTTTTTTACTGACTCTAAATGTAACTAAAGTATTAAAACTCAAACATTACTCCTTCATCAATCTTACCAACATAATTTGTGACTTGGTTTAAATTAGATGTATTTGTATTTGTGTTTTTAGCATTAGCATTAGCGATTAGCGGTTAGCATTAGCATTTCATGACTCTTTACTATCATCTCTAGTATTTGGTTGAGCACGTTTTTTGAAAAAAAATATTACATGAATACCGAAGTATTTCTGAAACATGATGATGATTATTTATGTAAACTGTAAAAGTTAGTAAAATGGAAAAAGAAACGATGACAGCAGAGTTGTTGTCACGGTTACCATCTTCTTCCTTGGTGGTATATATACTAGCATGAGCTAAATATATCATTGACTGCCCAAGAAGTTTGGTGTCAAAGTACTTAAATTTAGATTAGATATCAGGGTTCAAAGTTACCTCTATCAAATGGTTGAGCTGACCAACAAGGGGTTAAATGTAACTTAGTTTTATTTGTTTTATATTTTCTATTTATATGTTTATGCACTTTAAATTCTCTTAGCATTCTATCACAGAATTTTTTTTTTTACTTTACACATAACCGTGAAATGCTTTGAATCTTGAATCTTTGAATCTTGATGAAAGAAGTTGTGTGTTATTAAATTCTGGTATTTTTTTTTCACCTAATTTCATTTTCTATATATTCAAGACTGACTATAGTTATTTCTTAAGTTAGACATTCATAAGAGGTGCAAATAATGGCTGGTTTACAGTTGATTTATTTATATGTTTCCTGTATTTGTTTAGAAAAATGTCATGTATTTTTAAAAAGAAATATCCTTTAAGTAGCACAATAAAAGTCACCTTAAATATGTCATCTATATACAGATAGAAACGCAGCAAGTACAGTAGAAACAGTGACTTAAATGGGATTTGTGTATGAAGTCTAAATTTAGAGATTAAAAAAAACCCCACCAAAGTAGAACAATTCCTGGAAAAATGATGCTGTCATCTATGCAAGGATTCCCAGGGGTTTGAAATAGTAATGGTGTCTGGTTTGTGATGTGTAGTTGTAATAAAATATATTAATCTAATTCCAAATTGAAATCGTGCAGACGTAACATTGTAGACGTGTGTCTTTTCTTGCTTATTTTAGATTGTAATACCCTTTATATGCATGTTTAGATGAATATAGGAGGAAATATTAATCCAGTGTTGGTATTCTTAGATTTACAGCCTCGTATGTTTATTTTATTAATGCAAGGCTTTGTTTGTTTGTTTGTTTTGCACTGTAGCTGAGCAGTATATGTTGTATTTTATGTAATGCAGGCTGCATATTTTGCTACTTATTGCCATGAATGAAAAGGTTATTGGATTTCAATTATTCATGCTCGCATTATCATCGGCAACAACCGGTTACATGTAAACAAATTAAGATTCAACATGACTGGGTATTAGTTAGTTTGATAGAAGGAAAGAGATGCAAAGCAAAACAATGACAGGTAATCTTCTCCCCTCAATATACCCCCATTTTAATGGATTCTTGATTGTGAAATGTCTCAATAGTGTTAACTCTGTGAGAATAATTGCTGTTTTGACAGATTGTTTCAAATGTGTGATTGGATTCCTTTTTTTTTTTTTTTTTATTCCCCCTGACAGCAGTTTAAAGCCATGTAATCTCAATAATGAAAGGTCTAATTCAAACATGTTTTTGGTGTGTTTACAGGTGATCTCCTTCAGGGGACGGCAGTTCTGTGGAAGGTTTATGGAAACCTGACCTCCCTTTGGTGGAGAAGGTACATTATCTCTGTCTGAGGTGTTTGTCCTGGAAAAATAACGGACACTGTTCAGTTTTAAGTCACCTTAGGGGATGCTGCAAAGACAATAGCACCTTTTCTGGGTGCATTTTTAGAATGTTGTGTTTAATGTGTACTTCCAAATGCACCAGTCAAGGAAATTAATAGCTGTTCGGCAGCAGCTTTAATATTTTATGAGGCTGTCCGTGTCTGTCAATAGCCAACGCTGGGATGGGTCATTTAGTTGCCTATTTGAGATCTCCACATTGGATTGCTCTTCTTGTGACCTGCTCTCTTGTATGAGCAGTCATCATATCGATTTACTGTTTCAGAATTGTATTTCATCCCCTTCTTTCTATATTGTGTCTGCGTAGGTCTCTTTAGTGATTGTTGGTCTGTAAAAGCATTAGTAACACTTTGTCTCTCTTTAGTTTTGGGAAGTTTATCACAGATTGTAGTGTATTTTAAGAGCTCTTACAGGTAAGGATAATAACCCAGGACAGTATTTTGTTTGTTTATTTGATTGATTGATTGACTGATTGATTGATTGATTGATTGATTGATTGATTTCTGTTTCAAGTTCATTATGATGCGATCTCTCTGTAGCTACTGTTTGATATGCGCTGTTGTTCTGTGTTCAGCTCAATAGAACACGATGGCCCAGTTCATAACATACAGTTTCTCTAGGGATCCTGCCCAGTTTGGACTGGGGAAAAGAAAGCTGGGTTATCAGACCATAGCTTGAGGGTTTATAGGTAAACAGTGGTAGTAGAGTTACTATTGTGGCAAAGACAAGAACAACTATCAGCTGTATTTTCACCATCATCAGTACTGTTCTGACACTATTTTTGTGCTATAGCCACTGCCTCCTAAATCAACTTTCATAATGAATGTTCTTTTCAGACTTCAGATTACAATTTTACCATGCGATGACTCATCAGATCTGCACATGTTTAGTTTTGCTTTTATTATTTTTTATAAATACTTACTGGAGGACAGACTGTATCCATTTACTTTGACTTTTCACAATGTTGCCATGACATCATTTTTTATAATCAACAATTACACTTTGATGTCATACTCTTTGATCAGGTTTATGCTTTTTACGTCACCACACAGCACCGAGCTTTTATAGTGAAAGTCAGGATGTTCTTCAAACCACTGTTCACAAAGCTTTAACAATAACTCTAAATCCCAACACAGATTTCTACCTGAATCATTGTTCGTCACCACAATACAGTTGCAGAAAGCATTATTAACCCACCCTAGTTTTTTTCAGTTACTTGTTCATTTTATTGCCTGGTACAAGTAAAGGTACATTTATTTGGACAAATATAAAGATAACAACAAAAACTAGACACAAGAGTTTAAGTTCAGAGCTGATATCTATCTATTTTCCATGTTTTCCTGATAATCACTTCAGTTCTTACATCAATATTTATGGCATTGTACCGAGAAAAACAGTGCTTTTAGACATTCCATGTTTTCTTTTCTGTCTGTTTTAGTCACATGATACTCACATGAGTTCGTACTTGATTGCGTAACCATTGTTTTTGATGACTTTTGATGGTCTAATAATATTTTCTGTGACTGTATATGCAATATAAAGCAAATGACCATTGATGTGAAGTTGTAGTGTTTATGAAAATAAAACTGACTATTAATGAAAATGAAAAGAAGGAAGCAGCAGTTGCTCCAATTCAACTAACAAAAAGCATAAAGAGTTGCTTAACACGGCTCATTGATTATATTATTCATTTGTTATCTGAACTCAAATACTCTCTGATGCATATTTGGAAAGCTGTCATCTAATTTCCTGAAGTCAGATTTAGAATGGATCCTCTTGGTGCCAGCTGGGGGAGGTCGCCAAAAATTGTTGGCTTGTTTAGGCTGCTTAGCCGATGCTTACAGAGAAACATTTACACCACAGTTATTTATTATTTCCTCTCTCCTCCCTATTTAACAGCCACCAGCATTACTTAAATGACGCATATCCATCACAAATATCCACACCACACTGGCAGTGTCTGTTGTTAAGGCCGTCCAAAATAAGCAAGGCAGAGATATGCGCCAAGCCCCACGTATGGTACGTAGGCAAGGGAAAGTTTTCAGTGATTTTCAAATTCTTGCTGTAGATTTACTCAGCGGAGTCAAATCAGGTCTGTGCTTTCAAGTGCTGAGTCACATCTCATTCAGACAAGTCACAAGTGAGTCAAGTTAGCAGTCCCAGTTCTGATATTTGCAACCTTTTCTTCTCAATCAGTCAGACTAACTGTCTAATCCATCTCTGTCACAGTGGAGTGAGACACTTACACATCTAACTGGGCTCTGGGTATTAGAGGTGGGTATAAATAGGAATGTAAGGTGATTATAGTCTGGACGTGCAGTTGGCGTAGCTCTGGGTAAATTGGTGTAGTTACTTGTTGTCAGTCTTGTTGCATACTGTACATTTCAAAATGTGAGTGTTTGGTTGGTAGCCAGCACCAGTTATCTGTAATTTATGACATATTTGTGTTTTGTAATTCAGTGACAGAAAAATATTGGCTTATAATCATTCATCAGATGCACTGTATTTTCCTTTGTAGTTATGCTAAAATCATTTCTAGCACACTTTCCTTTAGCTCCTCCTCCCACTGCTTCCACTTCTCGAAAATTCACACACACACACACACACACACACACACAAGCCTTTGAAGGCAGCCAATCAGTATTCAGTGCAGCATCAGGCAGCGAAACAGTAAAAAGCCGGAAAGCTGGTGCGTTTGAAGAGCTGCATTCCCAGATTGACTGTTGCCTTGTTCATTTACTCCCCTTCTTCCTCGTCTCCCTCTGTCATCCTGGACATCAGGAAAAACTGGAGTGGAACCAAAGCCTTGTCTGCTCCATCTCACATCCACTGCTGCATGTCTGCATTTCTTTCCTTCATCAGTACCCATCACAATATGTCTGTCTCTCCTCCTCTGCTCTGTTCTCCCTCTCCTGTCCTTCTCTCTCTCTCTCTCTCTCTCTCTCTCTCTCTCTCCCCTCCCCCTGCCATTTTCCCCCTGTCTTCACCACGCTGTCACCAGTAGGCTTGTGGCAAGAGGCTTCATAGTTACATAACCACTGCAGCAGCGCTCGGGACACTGTGTTAAATCACAACACAGTCACAAGTGTGTGTACGTGTGAGTTTATGGGCACTGCCCGTTATTAGATTTATTTTCTGCCAAGTTTGGGGATGGATCCAGCAGCCTCCATTCAAGAACCTCTTCCTGCCTCAGTGTCATTCTCTGTCTGTCATGTCGTTTGTCTCCACCAGTCTGGTCTTAAAGGAGGATTTGAGGCCCACATCTTGACAAACCGTCTGACATGACTGGTTTACTGTATAGCAGCATGGTAGTTAACAGGGTTATATTGTTGTCTACTTAAAAACAACATGTATCTTAAGATGATTTGACTTTGGGTTCATATTCTAGATCCATGAACTGAAAGCATTATTATTATTTTTTTTTTTTTTTACAAAGCTTTAACTTCATCCTCTTATCTCTAACTATTCATCATTAGCCACAGAATGTTAACCTCTGTGTTTCTCATTACTGTGTTCATTAGGATTAGTAGGTGTATTCACCCTTTCAGTGAACCACATTTGTTTTAGTGGATGCTCTCATAATGTGGACCAGTGATTCAACAGTGAGAGTCATTCATCCAGGAGCTGAAAATGTTCCAATTGTCAGCCAACAAATTTTGTCTACGCAGAAAATAAACAGAACATTTACTTCTGGGTCCCTGCATGCCTGATGCTATCTTCCTTTGCCCTTTGTATATGCACACATAGTGTTGGGAAAGTCAGAATTACTAGTTACACTGCAACAAATGTACTAAATGAGCATGAATTATGAAACTACAATGACACTTATTATCCTTTCTAAACATAGGGGCAGCTCTGTCAACCATCCTACTGTTGCACTCACTGTGTCTGACTGACCCATGTTGTTCAGAAATCTCCCATTAGACGGCCTCCCTGCACTGTGAAGGGTTACAAAACAAACAGAATGAATACTATATTAAAGGGGTAGTTCACTATTTTTTTGGGATGAATTTGTATAGAATCAGTGTCGTTACTCTGGTGCACCCACAGTGACTTACCCCCGCCAGTGTCCTGTGAGTCGAGTTCTAGTCCGGTTTTGGTCAAAGTGAAAGTAGTCCCGGCAGGTTTCCAGGGGTCACAAAATTAAAGTGTGTCCTCTCAAAACAACATGTGTTTGGTATAAGAAAACCGTCACAAAACAAAAACTCGCACCTCGTAATTGCTTGGAGCTACTTTATCTCAATAGCCGTCACTGCTAACAACTGTGCACCTTAGCAAACTACTTTCATCAGTTTTTTCGGCTGTGTTTGCTGCTGCTACGTGCAGGTGCACAGCTGTTAGCAGTGACAACATGCAGTGATCGCTATCGAGAAAAAGTAGCTCCAAGCAATTACAAGGTGTGAGTTTTTGTTCTGTGACAGTTTTGTAACACAAACAAATCACTCATTCAAACACATATTGTTTTGAGAAGAAACATGTTTTAATTTTGTGACCCAGGGTAACTTGCCGGGACTACTTTCCCTTTGACCAAAACCAGACCAGAACTCGATTCACAGGACACTGTCGGGGGGTAAGTAGAGTAAAGACGCTGATTCTATACAAATTCATGTGAAAAATAATGAACTATCCCTTTAAGCATTTTAGCTAAAGGACTATATTCAGACGTAACTTTACTGTTATGATCAACATTTTCATTAATATATTTAATTTCATCATAACTCTAATGGGTTACAATTTTTGAAGTGAGTTTTAAATGACATGATTTCCTGCAACATGTTACACATCAGCATCTGTTCATATCCTCTATGTTAGGGAGTTGTTGCAGATGCTATAAGCAGGTATGACTATTAAACCATCCATTTGTGTTATGTTTAAGTACTGAACTGTACAGCAGTGTAATATCCGCTGGCAGTAAATCTAACTTGTGGGGTTACAATAAGGTGGGAGGGAAGCAAGGCAGCATGCACACACAGATGAACAGTTGGAGGTGATGAGCCAGTCTGGATCCCACAGAGACATCAGAGTTATATGACTCACTGTATTGAAAAGGATTGATTTTTGATTCTTCCTGTGCTTGAATGTACTGTATTGAAGAGAATTGGCCAAAGGGCACAAAGAAAATGAGGTTATTCCTTTCTCTTTAGTCACTTTTAAAGGTACTTTAAGGTAATAGTTTAGTCAGTATTATCATTTTATTTTTATCCTTGGAAGTCAGTTTGCATCCAGAAGTAATTTTTAACTCCATAGATGTTTAGATGGGAGAATACCACCAAATGATTATACTTTGATATAGATCACTTCATATTCAGATAAAAACACATTTTCTATAAAACAAAGAAACGAATAGTTCATATTAATGAACGATAGGGCCTAGAATCCTGGGGCGTTGGTTTGTCACTGAAGGGTCACCAAGTTAATACCCTGGACTGCTGGAGAGTTGTTGGTTCATGTGCCCTTGAGCAAGGCACTTAACCCCCCACCCCATTTGCTCCCTGAGCGTATAAATGGCGATCCCACTGCTTCTACCATGATACCTGATCTAGTGATGGGTGGAAGGCAAATGTTGGTGTGTGGTGCATGTTTATGTGTGAACCCCTACTGACAAAATAAAGATTCTATTCTATTGTATTCTATTCTATTCTGATTTGATTTTTTATTTTAATGCTTTATTTCGAACATGTGCAGAATGCAACAAAAATCAATACAACAACAACAACAACAATAATAATAATAATAATAATAATAATAATAATAATAATAATAATAATAATAATAATAATAATAATAATAATAATAATAATAATAATAATGATAAAATAATAATAATAATAATAATAATACACAATGACATGTCCGAAAAGGAGTAGGATGAAGCATAAGCTTCTATTCTATTCTATTCTATTTTTTCTTTATTCCAGCTGAATGTAAACACTGACCTGCAATAAAATGTACAAATTCAATTAAATTTCAAAATTAGCTCTGTATGAGTCAAATAATTCTCATTAAACCAGAAAACTACCAACATATCCCACATATCTTAATGAGAAAATGCTTTGAAAAAAGGAAAGTACAAGTGTAAAAGGAAACACTTTGAGTTGACAACATAAGCCTATACTGTGAATATGATCCAACAGATGTACACCAATAATTGGAAACTATCAACTACTTTAATGCTTTGATCAGCTTGCAGGTTCATGTGGAAAAAATGCTAATTATCATGAGAAAAACTTGGTGAAAAGTGTGATTTTGAATAATATATTGTTCAAATACTAAAGACAAAAAACCAAACACAAACATGATTTACAGACTGTTAAATAAACAAATAACATCTCCATAAGACCCTGATCTCTGACCTTTGTTTCAGTTTGGGTCTAGAAAACCAAAAATGCAGTCCCGTACGTTCATATATCTGTTCTATTTTTTGTAACTTTAGATGCTGGTGAATTATTGTGTGGTCTGTTCTTCTGTAAGCCATCACCACCTGTGACTCACAGTTACACCAAATATATATTGATTAGAAATGGGCAGAAGGAAAGGAAATCCCTTCTCAAGGAACAAACAGTGATGTGCAAACTTAATCTGTGTGCAGCGACCCTGAGCACTGCTGCAGGAATCCAGGTTCAGATAGCTGAGTCATCCTGCGTTTGTTGAGAAATCATGGCTATCTGTGGACCTGGTGCATTAACTATGAAATATGGACCTCACTGTGGGGATACGATATCAGGACATGAAGAGACAGTGTAGCGTTGAGTGGCTGTTTTGTTGTTTTGAAGTTGTTTTCAGTTGCTAAACATAAGACGAATTTGAGGAGAAAGAGAGACACTGAATGAGGTCAGAAGAGTCCACCCCCCCCCACCCCCATCAGCTCCTCTAGAGTTCTCCAATACTTTGAAAAAGACACTTGGGATAGGATACAAAAAAGTTTGGGTAAAGTCCTCCAGTAAGGTGATTCTGAGCATTAGCCTGGCTCTGTTTATTTATAAATGGATGTTCATCTATTTGTTTGTCCATGGGAGTGGATCTCTCCTTCATTGTGTGATTCTCCTCAACATTTCTTCTTTTTCCCACTGGGTTTTGAAGTTTTTTTCTTGGTGAGAAGGGGGGTGTAAGGACAGGGGATGTTTGGGACTTTTCATGTATCTCTGTAGTTGATTGTGTTTCTTTGTTGTGATTTGGAGCTTTATAAATACAATTGAATTGAATTGAACTCTATTCAGTTCAGTTTAATTTTTTCTTTTTTATGGATTTATTTTGAATATGAATGTAAAAAATAAAGAAATAAACAAAATAAAGACATAAAAATACACCCAAAACAAATTTACAAAAACAAACACACTTAAAATACGACACATAATACATATTCAAAAAGGAGTGAGAAGAAGCATAGCTTATGAACTCCTACCCCTTCTCCCTAGAAATTAATTATGATAACAGTCTTCCAATCCATACATATGTAAACACACATTCATATATATGCATACATATATACATACACACATGCATACACATATACACATACATATATGTATATATATATACATATATATACTGAAAACACAAAATCCTCAAAACATCAATTAACATGGTCAACAAAAATTTGTTTGTACTCGAAAAGAAGTGGAAAGAATTAAAACTTATAAATTCCCACCCCTCTTTTACAAACCAATACTCCAATAGTTTCTGCCTCAACAGACCTCATCAACACAAACATACATAATCATTTATCAACACATTCTCCCCTCACACAATCTGATTTCTCCATCACTTCAGTTCAGATCAATCCTCTTTGAATTTGTAACAACAAAACAATCCCGATCCGTCCCTAGTAATGAAATTTAAAAAAATAAACAATTAAAGGACATGTACGTGAAAAACCAAACAAAACATGTCTTCATTTGCACATTTGAAAAGGAGTGCGAAGAAGCAAAATGTATTTGACCACATCCTTTTCTTCACTAAACAGCCTATGGTTTAACTTTAACTCATTTTTCATCAAAACACATTCATACAAACCTATTTTTAAAGTTAATAAATACATACAAATAATAAAATAAAAATAACCAATGAGACAAAGTGACAAAATAAAATAAAATATTGATGGGTTAAATGCAAAAGATCAATTTCATTGTACAGTGTATAATGACAATGTTGCATTGGTTGTGTTTTTTAGGGGTTTCCTTGGTCAGCTAGCTTAGCCAATAAAAAAATAAATAAAAAGGGAGGATAAGAGGGGGTTATTTTTTTCCTCTCCAAACTCCCATCTGGATTGACATGTCAGTTCCCATTTGACTCTCCTGCTCCATGCCCCAGTGAGCTGTAAAAAAGGGTTCAGAGCTCTACACATCCAGCTGATAAATACAACACAAAACAAGCCCCGCCCTCACATCCACCGCCTCTGTCCAGTACAATGCCTGTTTTGTTTTATTCCTCACCCACTGCTGAACTTTTTCCAGGCTCTTTTCATATCCTTTTAACATATTTGCATCCTTCAGGGCGTCTTATTAGTGGAATTTTTTGATAGAAAGCTGACATTCAGTTATCAAGGCAACCTCGCTCGTGTCCAAAGCGTGCATCACATGACCGACTTAACGATGGCCTCGGCTGTTAGGACGCATGTGAAGTTGTTTTGGTTTTTGTTTTTTGTTTTTTTACATTTTATTAAGCTTTATACAGAATCAAAATCTAGCAGTTACATTCATGAAAAATACATTTCCAACATTTCAGACTAAGGAACATTTCCTATATAAAACAGATAAAACATTGGAGAAGAGGAAGAAAAAAAATACAATAACAAAAAATGAAATTAAAATACATACATATAAATAAACTAAATGAATAAAATAAAAATCTGGAATTAAGGCATTTATCAAATTTATTACATTCAATGCTTGTTTGGTTTGAATATATTTAAGTGCTTTTTTGAAGTTTTTTAGTTCATTCATGTAAATACAAAATGATGGTCTTGTTTTCATAAAACGACACCTGCACAGTAAATTTTGCAGTGTTAAATCAACACTTAGAGAGTTTATTTAACTTCTTCTAGAGTGTATTTGGTCCCATTGTCTCCAAATTAACACTGCAAAATCTACAGTGTGTGTATATGCTGTTGGGCTAGAATAATTATGATATTATATACATTTTCCCTTTTCATATCCTTCAGTAAAACACCAAATTTAATGACATCATAACTTAGATTAGGTGAATTTGAATCATTTTCAGATATCCAATTTTGAAAGGCTCTCCAGAAAGTTTTAATATATTCACACTAAAAAAAAAAAAAGGTGTTCCAATTATTCAATTTGAGATTCACAAAATGTACAGTTATTTTTTTCTAAATTAAATCTCTGTCTAAGAAAATTATTACAGGGGTAAATATAATTTATTATCTTCAGATGGATTTAGGACGCATGTGAAGTCGGATGAGGTTAGATCAAGAGTGTTTCCAGGAGGTGTCATGGCGGCATGTTGTTTGCATCGTGTTTTTATGATGGCGCTGTTGTCCTATACTAGGAACTTATATTTCTGAACAAATTAAGATGCTATTACCCTATAGGCATGCTCGAAGAAGATTTTAACAAAAATTATACTTAAAAACCCTCAGATATTTTGAAATCCAGGATTTTTCTAAATCCTGAGCTCATAAAATATTAATATGTTTCATTTTATTTCCATATTTTCAAGATCATATTTCAGAATAAGAGCTAGTCATTGTAATTATCAAAACACTACATTCATTATGAATAATAAAAATTCTTAGTTGAAATTGGAAAAGAATATATATATACACACACACATGTAAAAATACATATACGTTTTATTACAATAAACGTCTTTTTACTGGTATAAGAATACAATATTTTACAGAGTTATAATTTGCCCTAAGGTCATTCTCTTTTATTAAGATCTCTGTGTTTTGTCATTTACCATTTGACCGCCATACTACCTCTGGATTTTCTCCTTCATTTCTTGTCGAAACTTTCTATGATCAAGGGGTATTATCAGTGGATGATTTCTCACAATCTGTTGGGCATACCAGGAAACAAAAACACCACAGCTAGAGATACATGCCGCCATGACACCTCCTGGAAACACTCTTGATCTAACCTCACCCATGTAAAGTCTGTGCGAGGCTGCTCCGTCTCCTGGCAACATCCAACAGCCTGCAGCACCGTGAGATGAATCACATCATCGTCCGGGTGTTCTGGCCTCCTGGCTCTCAGACTGACCGTTCAACCATTTTCTGGACCATCCACCCGAGTTTGTTCCCTCCCTTCCTCACCTCCTTCTCATCCCTCCTGTCACATTCCCTGATGCCTGCATCTCAATCGTCTTGCCTCATCTCTTCTCCTTGCTTCCTCCCTCCCTGCTCCTGTTGTCTCTGTCACCCTGTCCTTGCTCATACCTCGATGAAAGACCTCCCTCCGTCTCTCTCCTTGTGTGTCCTCTTTTACTCAGTCTGTACAAGAGGACGGCGTGCTGTGCTTATCAAATAGAATCTGCACGCATGCAGACAGTGTTATAAAGCAACTGTATATTAAATCACCAAGTATCAACTAATTCCTCATTATCATCTGTTGGTTTATTGATTATTATTTGTTATGCACAAGTCATTGGTATTTTATGTGATTTGATTCACAGGTTTGTCTTGAAATTGCTGTTGTCTAATCACACTGTAAACCTGAATGTTCAGAATAGTTAAATATATTAAGTTGTGAATACTCAGAGTTTGAGAAATAGTACTACTAACTCAAATGTATTAAGTTGCTGTAACATGTTTTTCTTTTTAAGTACTTCTATCTAATATTTTTTTATTAAGGATATAATCCTGTGGATATAAGTGAACATAACTGAAAAACATAGATGAGGTTCAACTGAGTGGAATTAAGTCATTAAATGCTGAGAATGATATTGTTGTGTTAGTTCTATAGTTTCAAATAAGGATGATTGAAAAAAATAAACTTAACTGATGTAATAGATGATGAAATATAATTTCAAAGCACTTCAAATAACAACAAATATCTATCACACCAAAAAATTACAATCACAAAACACAGTAATTTTTATTCAGGGGTGGCTGTGGTTCAGTTGGTAGAGCGGGTCGTCCAGTGACTGAAGGGTCAGAAGTTCATGTCCTGGCTCTGGCCGTCCAAGTGTCCTTGAACAAGACACTGAACCCTGACTTAGTCTCCCAGTAGGACTGACAGAATATTAGAACACTAAGTTAATAAGTAATGTTTTAATTTAAGTATACTTTAATAAGCATCTACATTTTAGTTCTGGAAATTTTTTGTTTTTAAGTTTCATCAAAGTTAAATAATTGAGGCAATTGATTGCCTTAAAATTTTCGAGTTCTGCTAATTTATTCGGGTTAACAGTGCAGTCAGGGATAGTGAGGGTGGTAACACGCTGGTGTAAAGTTAGTTCATCTCTAAGAAATCTTCTTACTGTAACGAGCTTAGGTGTGTGTTATGGTTCTCATTCAGTGCTTTGGAAGACACTGGAGCATGTGATTGGGTCACAACACAGACTATGTTTACATGCACAATAATAATCCATTATTTGATTGATGATAATCTGAATCATCTGTTTAGATGATCAAGGAATATTATTGTTCCTGTAATATTCCTATTTACATGCAGCTGTGTGTGTACCTCAGTAAAAATGAAACTTGTTCAAACATTTACTCTGGTGGCTGGTATTCTACTGTATGAACTCAGCCTCCTTTTCGAGCAATTTAACATCTTCTGAAGAAAAGTTGCCTTTTTAAAATATATACTACTCTTAGCTATAAACCTATTAATACCCTCTATCGTAATATTTAAGGGTATAGATGCAATAGTGGAAAAAGTAATTGAACACCCTTAATATTTTACATGATGTCAAACATTATCATTAAATATATGAATAAAATATTTTTTGCATTTCAGAAGGCATGGATACATCAGACAAACTCAAAAGGAATGCTTTTTTGTTAATTGTTTGTAAGAAAAACTAAATTACTGACACTTTCAACATGCCATGTCCTGTCCTAGATATGTTTCATAATCTACTGAAATATCTAGTTTTGACCTTGATAGACCAACGCACATGCAGAAGGGAGCGTGTGGGTATTTGGTACAGTTCAAAGCCTGTAAATGATTATTAATATAATAAATAAAATATGTATGCAATGTAAAAAGAAAAAAAATCCTGTTGTTTTTATGAGAAACACAAAACAAAACTGGCAGCTGTCGTTGCCAGAATAATCCTGTAAAACACATCAAACCATAATATATATATTTATCATTTTAAACATGTAAATTTAACAGTGAATATAGGCAGTAAATGTGCTGCCCCTTACATAGACCTGCATGGTGCACACAGTGTTTTCTAAATCCACTAGACCTAAACTGGGAGAAATTTAGGGTTTAGTGTGTTCAGAGTTTTTCAGTGTTTTACTAGTTGACCAGCTCTACCAGCCACTGGCTATTTTACATATTTAAAATCTTAAATTATTAAATAAGTACTACTTTATTGTTTTTTTAAAATGTAAAACTAAAAAGCAAATATGCTGTTATTTTGACATTGTGTTCTTGTCATTTAAAGGGCACTACATTGTTTTTCAATTTACAGTTTTATTTTCTCAAAACAATAAAAATACATAATTACTACATACAAATATGGTTTTGTTTACATACTCGTCTTGTAAAACTACAGCTACATTTTATGTAATCGCTGGCACAATAAACAACTTTGCATTGTATTTATATTTACAGTTTTTTGCAGTTAATTATTTTTTTTTTTTTTTTTTTTTTTTTTTTTTTATTATTACAGTGTGGGAAAATTCAAAATCTTTTTCCCACCACTGTATGTCAGGTAGCGATGTTCATGACAATATAACATATTTTCTGTAAATTAAATAATATAATAGTTTAAAGGGGTGAGAGGAAAAAAATCGATTCCCATATGTATCATGATTTTTTTTAAAAAAAATTTAGGATTTTTAAATCAATTTTTTTTAATTTTTTTTTATTTATTTATTTTTTTAATTCACCCCCGCCCCATTTATAAATGATTCATTTTAAGCCGGGTGGGGGGAAAATTACCGCTTGTAAAAACCGTCGACGACTGTATGAGTCACTCACATTATGGAATACACAGAAATCACCTCAGTGAACTGTACACACGACAGCTAGCTTATTATCGTATTAGCTTCAACAACACACCAGCGTTAAACAGCATTAACTTATGCGCAGATAAACAATAAACAACTATGCTAATATCTCTTCCAACTGTATTGAGCGCATTGCTGAAAAAATTTAATTACATTTTTCATTACTTCTTAAATTACAGCTAAATGTGTTCAGAGTTTACATTTGTTGGATAGAATATGGAGATGTCAATGTAAATCATATACATATTGTTTGTCCTAAACTTGCATAATTTTGGGATAATGTGTATTCAATTGTTAAGATACTGGGTCATGCAATCCTTAAAACATATTTGATGATGTATTAGGGATATATTATAATGTAATGTAATGTAATAATGTAATGAAGAATAATATATATGTGTTTAAAATACTATTACCAACAAATGGGGCAGATTAGAACCAATTTATAGCCAGAATGACTGGCTACAAATTGTGTATGAAATATTTGAGATGGAGATTCTGACTTATGAAAGACTGAAGAAATGCAGTGTCATGATAAATGGAGGTAAAGGACAATTTTCATTTCAACGTCACATTGCTAAGACCAGTTGTTAGTCACAGAGGGTTTTTTTTTTATTATCAGTGTATCCTGGGGTGCCATAAAGGGGGGTAAACATGACAATTTCATTGAGCCAAGCATTTCTAGGGGCCCCAGTGAATCTAGGTTTGAAGCTGTGGAAATATTATGGAAGCACCACAGTTAAAAACAGGCATAAACAACAGTAGATGTTGTGCCAAGGTATGCATCCCAGCTAAGTATTGTTTCCCCTGGGTCCTGGTAAGTCATAAATATGAGAAAGAGTCAAAATGATGAGATAAAGAGTTGAAATTATTGGATAAAAGGTTATAATAATGTATAAGAAAGGTGGAATTATGAGATAAAATGTAGAAACTGTGAGATTAAAAAGTCACGATTCTAAGATAATTAGTCAATATAATGAGATAAAAGGAACAACACTGAAACAGATCATTAAAGATAAAAGGTAATAATTATGGATACGAAATGCTAAATTATTAGATGAAATACAGAAATTGTGAGATGAAAAGTCAACATTGTGAGTTAAAATGTCATAATTATGGATAAGAAAAGCAGAATTCTGAGATAAAATATTAAAATTGTGAGATAAAAAGTTACGATTCTGAGATAATTAGTCAATATGATGGTCATAAAGGGTCCTAATTATGAGATAAAAGGTCATAATTATGGATAAGAAATGCAAAATTATGAGGTACTGTAGAAATTGTGATATAAAAAGTCAATTTTTGAATATGTTTTGAATTTTAATGTTTGTGTTTGTGTGATTTTTTTTTTTTTGTTTGGATTTTAGTATATTTTGTATATGTATAGTTTCTCCATATTTTGAATTGTTGTGTATTTTGTGGGAAATGTGAGGGGGGAAAAAAAGACACAGAACAGTCGACCAATACAATGATTAACCAAAATTAATCCAAAGCAATCCTGTGATTAATCAGATTAAAAATTGTAATCCTTTGACAGCCCAAACAGAAATATAATCCATATTATTATTATTATTATTATTATTATTATTATTATTATTATTATTATTATTATTATTATTATTATTATTATTATTATTATTATTATTATTATTATTATTATTATTATTATTATTATTATTATTATTATTTACATGACAGTTTTGAATATATTCAAATGAGTGAACACGCAAATATACAGATTAATCAGGTCCCTTAATCACATTTACTTTATGTATATGGAGTGTATTGAGGAGTTCAACATGTAACGCTGCTTTTGCAACACTCCCAACACAGTTATCTCAAACCATTTAATATATACTTTATCTTTTACCGCTGCACAAACCAAACCAAAGCATCTGTAGACACAAAAAGTGCATCAGCAGTCGTGGTGGCTTTTATGACAGAAAATAACGTCATAATTACACATTCCTCCTGTTGTCTCTGGCTTACTCGTCCTATCCACTGCTTTGCTCTTCTTCCAAGCTGCCTCCCTCCCCCTCTAAGCTATTCAAGTGGCACACTGCAGGATTATCCCTCAGCCTCTGAGACGCGCTGGTGTGGTCAGACTTATCGTCCTCTCTGGGTTCACTTTGGCCGCAGAGGTCAAAGCTGTAAAAATAAAACTTGCTGAATATTCTTTAGCGCTTGAAGCACCGGTTCTGAAGGACACACTTGGACTACAACATTATTCTATTACAACAGGAGCCCTTTTTTTTGTTAGGAATTGAGTTTTATTTCAAGTTTTCATTTTTCTTATTTTGCAGCAATGGAGGAAATTACGGTAGGTGGATGTGCAGTGGAATTTGATCTACTTGTTTTTTTCTTTTCTTTTCTTTTTGTTTTTTTTTAAAGCGTAGAAGTGTGCCATATTTTCAACTTTAGTTTTGTGTTGTATCGGCTTCAGACAACAGTAACGCCTCTGCAGTCATAGACGACTCCTTCAATACTTTCAACTGCAAAGTGCTTTGAGCTGCTTTGAACAAAACACTTGTAACTCATAAAAAAACATGTGTTCTGTTAACTCAGTTTGGGATTCAGAGGCATATTCTGAATAAGCTGAATAAGCATCGTTAGTATGACTTATAGTTTGTATATATGTGCAACATTTGAGTATGTTTCCAGTCAAATATGTTAAAAGAACCACTTATCGTTATTGAAACTTCCTCTCTCCTGTGTTACTCCAGGGATAGGAGGTGTGTTCACAGCTACTGAGGTGGATTGACCTCAATAACTGCAGTATAAGCCCCAATTTCAGAATGCTTACTACTCCCACCCCCATTCTTATCTAGCTCATGGGACACATGACTCCTAGACTGGACCACAAATATGTTTAGTATCTTGTATTTTCTTCTCATTTCATGGCCATGTGTCCAGTCTGTGAAAAAAAATCCTCATTTTAGCAGCAGGAATATTATTTTTTTTATAATAATCTGTTAAAATAAATCTGAATTCACTTCTAATTGAGAGTATGGGTCATATGTGAGGTGTCACTTGGATCATCTAAGTGCTTTCTTAACCCTTTAACTCCTGAGACTGAAGCAATTTCACAATAAAATGTATATATATATATATATATATATATATATATATATATATATATAATAAGTATCAAAATTATCAAAAACTGCCAAAGTGATTAGGAAAATGAACAAAAAAATGAATATTAAACTAACAAAATAATATCTAACATAAACAAATTAACACACTAACAGAACACAATGGAAGAAAAATAATAAAATATAGAAAAAAATGGCAAAAAAATAAGCAACAACATCAACAGAAACTAATAAATATTCACAAAATAATATAATAAAATGCAAAAAACAAACAAAGTGAAGTGAAAAAAAGGAATAAATGACTAGTGTTGTAATTTGGTTCCAGTAGTTTTAGTTTGGCCTTTTTCTTTTTCTAAATCAGTTGCTTTTCGACACCTGTGCATCAGTTCCATGAACCAAATTGTCACTAAAATAACACAAAAAAAACGTGATTTTTTAAAACTAAACCATCCATTCAGAACACGTCATCGCTGACACATCAGGGGTTAAAGAGTTAAGTAATTCTGTTTCTTACTTTAAGCGTGTGATTTACTGTTACATTGTCAACGGTTTTGTTATGAGCTGAAATGTTGTCATCCTGCCAGCGCTTAACTGGCTTTGCTGTCATTAGGTGTTATAGTCACGGATGGAGAAGCTAATCAGTGAGCTACTTGATGGACAGGCATAAGGACCAATTGTTTTTGAGACGGTTGTTGAGATATAAGACCTACCACAAAAGGGCTCCTTAAATCAGGCTTCTTACGTCAGAAAATCAACTACTTATGTTACAGTGCTTTCTGTTTTTCTTAACACATATGAATGTCAGGCAGATATTTGAGGACCAAAACCTTGCTGTGACTATAATCATATCTATGTTTACAGAGGAGAAAGCCTCGCACTGATTACAGGAGGTGGGAGGATTGTTGTCATCAAAACACCTCACCAGTAAATTTGCTATTTGAATTTTAATGTTAAGCATATGCATACATAATGTTCTAAAAGCCCACTGCAGTGTGGTAGTTTACTGCTTCTTTTCTGTTGTGGCATCGAGGATGAAGTGGGATACAGTGGAAAAAGCTGGTGATTCTTGGATTTTATTGTGCAGATGGTGGTGTTGGTACTAAAACAGGTCATGTCCATGGGCGTCGCACCCATGGGGGATGGCGGTGTTGTGACACACCCACTTCTCCAACCAGATGATTTCATACCCCCCACTTTTTCCTGAGTTAATATATTGTATCGTTACTGGATCCAGGAAACGGACGGAGAGTTGGTCTCACCTACTTTTTATTTCAGGATAAATGGTTACTGTCGGTCGCAATCACGCCAATCAAACAGCGATAACATTGCGGGGTTGTTACAATATCGATGGTTTAAACTGTTTACCCATCCGGGCGGCACAACAGCATATATAAATGAAGCGCACCTCAGTTCCCCGGGCGAAATGTAAACAGCTCTTCTTCGTGGTGTTAACAAACAGTCAACCAGTAATTAATGAGAAATGTTTCCGTTGTTAAACTAAGTTAACTAAACTATGTCGTGTTCTGTGACATATACCCTAAGACAGTGGTTCTCAAACGTTTTTCAGTGATGTTCCCCCTGATATGGGTAAAACATTTTTGTAAGAAAAAAGAGGTACAGTGTCTGTAAAATCAGTGTCTGATTTTTTAAATTCAAACTTATATCAGTTTTTTTTTTAATCTCATGATTTTGACTTTTTATCACATAATTTTTACTTATGAATTGAATAAATGTTTGAGGAAAAACACATTTGTGTTATTACTTTCAGCCATATATTACTTTTTTAATATAAAAATGTAACCATTAATGGATAATTGTTCGTTAATTTTCCGATGATAGATTCAGAAAATTTTGCTCATGCGCCACAACCTAGAACACCCCCACATTTTAAATGGCTGTGACGCCCCTGGTCATGTCACTATGTTTAAGAAGGGGATTGCTGTGGATTTATCACAGAAAAATGTGTCACACATCATGAAGAAGGAGCTTAAATGCTTAATGACTCCTCTGTTTATGATAAACATGTGGACTACTGTAACTAGAGGTTGTTCATGTTGGGAGTCAAATGGTACCCTGTTTTTAGTATTTTCACTATTTCTTTCTACATTTCAGCCAAATAATTTACTTATTAGATTAAGTAAACCATCTTGGGTTATATTTTCACGTTTAATGTTTTAATTAAAGCAGGATGTTGCCAATTGTTGTATCAAAATGTGTAGCAAAGACAAAAAAAAACAAGCAGCAAGAACAGAAAACCTGTATCTTGTATCCCTGCGAGACCCATTTTTCCAGGAAGCAGATGATTTACCCCAAAAATTATTTGCTGCTGATTCCAGCACAACTGAAAGGCTCAAGTTTTGTCTGAGTCAGACACTGACAATAAAACTGCGACATCATGAAATTATTTGGTATTTTGTGTTGCACTGCACCATTGTATTTTAAAACACAGTGCACACACACATCAGTACAGAGTGAACTCTTAGAACGTTCAGTTTGTGAAAGCTATGACTGTAAAGAGACCCACAGACTGGTGTGGTGGCTGGTGACAGTAACTGAGACCTTTGACAAAATACAGCTTGGCTCAGTCAGACTGTTCTCTATTGAAACACTGATTGAGCTGGATGAGCCTGCCTGAATTACCAAAACCAGAGCCAATCACACGTGGTGCTATCGCTGCCCTGATAACATTTTGATGGGAAGAACCCTTGTGAAAACACTGAATCTATTTCAGGAGCTGCCGAACAAATATGAACTACATTCCATTTGCTTTTGTAGGACCTTTGTTTTTCTCACAAGGACACGAATGTTGTTATATTGTGCATAAAGAAAGTGAGATTAATACAAAGTTGTTTTTCATGAGTCATTCTAAGGTGAAGGATATTGCATTAAAAAAATTGCGGTCAAGTGAAAAAGAAAGTGAAAAGCACTGTTAATGACATGACCATTTCCAGGAAAAATATAAAAAATACTGTAAAAAAAAAAAAAAAACAAAAAAAAAAACACTATAAAGACCAAAAAAAATCAAGCAGCCAAAAACACTGTAAACAAAGCTTTAATATTATTACTGTAATATATGTCATTGTCAGTTTGTTAGCAATGAAGAGATTCCTGTCAAGGAAAAGACATTAGTCATGTGACTAAAATGGATTAGGCTTCAAACAAAGCTCAATACCAATATAGCATCCACAGTCTCTTCTGTTTTATCCTTGGTGGTAAGATATCGACCAACCGTCAAACAAATAATTATAAATCACCTTAAATGTTGGAGGAAATCCAACAGCCATTGTATTTTGCAGTGCTTACACAGTAATAGGTCATTAAACCACATCATTAAGGTGCGAAAAAAAAAAAAAAAAAATCACAGTTAGGGTTAGTTTTCCAGACGACTGAACGCTATAACTGACCAGAGCTGTATGTATTTGTGTTTCTTTTATACAAAGATGTTCTCTCAGCTGTTGTGTCAAATGCAAAGAGGGTTTTCACTGTCTAAGGATTCAGGGTCAGAGCTCTGTGACAGCACTGATGCTGCAGTCTCTCTGGTGTCTTTTCTAGGACGCGCCAATATAAGATGCCCCTTCACGTTCCTTGGGGCACAGTGCTGTATGCATAGCAGAGGCTACTATTTTTATCTCATTATTATAAACGTCTCAAATAGAAGCCCCTCCACACTCTACGCTTCCCTCCAGTTGCCAGGGAAAATTGCTGTGTTACTTTTTTCTTCACAGAAGCCATGTTTATTGTCTGCATGCTGCGCCGGTTTGTTTCTGTATTTATGCAAAGCTACTGTCTGACATTGTGTATCCTCTGTGTCTTTCAGTGCATGAGGAACCCAGCTCTGCTGCAGAGGACAGGTTTAGTCATTAGAGTGCTTTGCCACATCCAGGAAAATGTCTGGCTCCTACGATGAAAGTGCAGGTGCTGACGACACCATGGACAGCTTCTGGGAGGTACAGAGACACCTTCATTTTGCACCTGATTACTTTTCCTGCTGCAGACACATACAACCACTGTTTTTCTACTTTTATTTTAGCTCAAAAATCTCTGCAGAGTTAACACCAGAATGAAGACTGTGACATTTTTTGTTTAAAAATATGTCACAGTAGCTTTAACGATGTTGTTTGACCTTTATCTTGGACAAATACATAGATAACCAGTTAAATTATTGGTATGTTACAACAGCATCATGTTTTGTATCTTGAGTGTGTGCTTATTAGGAATTGCTTCACCTCATTAGGCTGATGAACAAGCCATTATGTGAGTAGAAAGTAAAATATAGTGGAAGGAATAAATACACAACTATCATCAGCACAGTGGGTACTTGTCTTCATAAAAAGGAAATTAAAAAAAGCCAGAATTTGTGATTATATCAGCTTCTTTCGATTGCATATGGCCTTATTTTTATCCATGTCATTCCTAGCATTTGCTTTAACCAGTAGAGACATATACATTTGTATGCAATCTTGCTGCAGATGGTGTTTAAAGAAAATACTCCCCTATCTCAAATAATGATTCTTTGCTGCACATTGTGTCATGAATGTCAATATCAGAACACATACAAATATTATCCATGTTGCCTTCCTCCTCACCAGTCCTCAAACACAGTATTTGTGTGTGTGTGTGTGTGTGTATGTGCATGCATGTGTTTGTGTGTGTGTATGTGCACTTTTAACCCACCAAATTAGCGTTAATGAATTCCCTCAGAACAGAGCCTTCTTTGTATCATCGCTCTCAGCCACAGAGACATGGACAAAGAGCCTCAGTCATCACCCGCTCTGAAGCATCCTTTCACCACAAACACCTGCCTATAGCATCTGTATACTACACAAACACAACTCCAATAGCTCATTACTACCAGAAATACATTTTATTCTCTGGTTTTATCATCACAAATGTTCATATTCAATATAGCTGAGTTTACAAGTGAAACCATGCTCTGAAATAATCACCACTGAGTCGAGACAACACAAACACAAGACCCAGGTGTGTTTTTATATGTAGGACCAGTCCACCTGTGTGTTGTTGATGGTGTGACTTAGCAATCTGTCACACAGGCCAAAACTCATACCGTCACACACCTGTTTCACTGCCTCCCTGCAGCTCCCATCTCAAAAACACTAGCCACACATGCATGCTCATGTCAGAGGCATTCATACTACAGCTCTGCAGCCAGTGAACACATCATGCAGACTCTCAGAGCTTCATGTGTGTGATGATGCATCCATGTATTTAGAGTGTATCTCTGGTTTCAATGCATTACTGTTTGTACCTCGTGTCTATTCCTGAGAATCTGTCTGCCTGCATTACACCACTCAAGAAGATTAAAGCAGCCACAGTGAAAATATACTCACACACACACACATAAACACACGCACAAACACAAATACAAATACACATGCGTACACAGGCCTATGTCATTGCATAACTACACATGCACAGGCACGAGCCCAGCCCCCCTCACTACCCTCCCTTCATCATGCACCATGAACTCACGCCCCCTGCAGGCACTGGAGGGGCGGAGCCAGTCAGCCTGGTACTGCTTTTAAGGCAGACCCACTTAAGGTGGCGAGATCTAAAAGAAATGCAACCCATTTTGCATATAACAATAACAACAGTGATTGTGCTGCAGGGGTTGTTGTTATTCATTTGATGTACTGTATTGTAGTATGTTTAAGAATATGCTTACAATTACACACAATATATCATTATTTAGATGTTTCTTTATAATTAAACTCAGTGCATATATGATTATGTCATAGTCTGTCATACTTTTTTTTATATAATATGGCATGCAGTGGTTCATTCATCTGCCCCTAAACCCTTTGTTCTGTCTCTGTGTAGGTGGGGAACTACAAACGTGCTGTAAAGAGGGTTGATGATGGCCATCGGCTGTGTAATGACCTTATGAGCTGCCTGCAGGAACGTTCCAAGATAGAGAAAGCCTATGGTGATCAACTAACTGCTTGGTCCAAGAGATGGAGACAGCTAATTGAAAAAGGTCAGCCTTTTAAATGGGGTCAAAGAAATGAATAGTTCAACAAATGAATGAAGTTATGTAGAGAAACGTCTACTACTTCACCCAGAATATGTTTTTTTTTTGTTTCTCTCCCAGGTCCACAGTATGGCTCTGTGGAAAGAGCGTGGTTGGCTGTGATGACTGAGGCCGAGAAGGTAAGCGAGTTGCACCAAGATGTGAAAAACAACCTTGTGAACGATGATATTGAGAAAGTGAAGAACTGGCAGAAGGAAGCGTACCACAAGCAAATGATCGGAGGATTCAAAGAGGCTAAGGAGGCAGAGGAGGGCTTCAAGAAGGCTCAGAAACCATGGGCTAAGAAGCTCAAGGAGGTGAGGAAATAATATACAAAACATACAGTGGAATTAATACATGAATGAGCTGCTTCCACTGCTTTAATTATTAATAATCAGAGGTGTTCAAAGTACTCACATTCTGTACTTAAGTAGAAGTACAGCTACTGGTGTGAAAAAATACACTGCTAAAAGTAGAAGTACTGATTCAACTCCTTTACTTAAGTAAAAGTAAAAAAAAAGTACAACTTCACAATTGTAATAAAGTACAAAAGTAAAAAGTAAAACTGCTTTTTTTTGCCATGAATGCAATAATACTTATTTAACCAGGAAAAATCTTAAAAGTTTCCATAGTATCTAAAATAAAGCATTTAAAGTGAGTTACTGTGTAGATAATGTGTTTGATAGGGTCACTGTACTTGTTTTGTGGGTATGGGTAGGGAATTTAGGAAAAACTGGGAGGAAAAAGTCACAATTGAGTTAAAAAGTCATCATGAGATTTTAAAAAATATATATACAAATGAGATTTTAAAAATACATAATTTTAAGAGAAAAAAAAATTTGGGGGATAAAATGTTAAAATTGTGAAATAAAAAGTCAAAATTATGAGATAAAAAGCCAAAATCACAGTTCCTCTCCACTGATTTTTCCTTATTTTTTCATACTGTCACATCTGTTTAGTTTGATTCTGAGAATGTAAAGAGTATAAAGTTCAAATGTTTATGCAAAAATGTAGGGAGTACAAAGTTGCCAGAAAAATAAATACTCAAGTAAAGAACAGATACCTCAAAAATCTACTTAAGTACAGTAACAAAGTACTTTTACTTAGTTACTCTCCACCTCTGTTAATAACACATAGCCATGTATACATCTCAACATGTTGGGTCCTAATATTCCTTGTGTTTTATCCTACAGATGGAAACAGCAAAGAAAGCTTACCATATGGCCTGTAAGGAGGAGAAGCTGGCTGCAACCAGAGAGGCCAATGGCAAAACTGAGGCTTCGGTCACACCAGACCAGCAGAAGAAACTCCACGAGAAAGTGGACAAATGCAAACAGGATGTGCAGAAAGTGAGAAGAATGTATAATGTGTCTCTACTTATTTGTTATTATAGATATTCTATATCCCCATTTGGATAGGTGTAATTCCATCTTTTCAGTTTGATATAAGAAACTGAATTTAATCTGAGCGTTTAATAACATGTACATGGTCTGTAAATTAAATGAAAGAAAATGTAAAATTTTTCACTGAAAAATGAAGAGTATAAAGAATGCTGTTGGAATAAATGATGAGAAATAACTGAGGAAAGGCTAAATTGAAGAGAATTTGAATATTTGAAAGTCCCTGTAAAACTAGTTTTAGACCTGTAAGCATTAGTGGATCTGTACCAAATACAAAGAAACCAAAGAATATTATTTTGTCTTATCTTAAATATGCTATTGACTGTAGACTAAGTAATGTTCTTCTTGAAATGAAAAGCTCATTCTTACGTCACAATACTATAAATGAATGATTAGAAACGTAGTGTTTTAATCATTCAGTCGTGTTTTTTGTGAAATATTGGGATAAGTATTTTATAACATAGCACCATATCTGTAGCCCATGCCTTGAAAGCATGGGCTCAAACTGTATAAATACTTTATAGACAAAGTAAATCAGCTTTTCAAATATAAAAAAGAGTAAGACATGCCTTCAGTTGTCTATGTTTTCTGTCTCAGGCTAAAGAAAAGTATGAGAAGTCTCTGGAGGAGCTGAACAAGTGCACCCCTCAGTACATGGAGAGCATGGAGCAGGTGTTTGACCAGTGCCAGCAGCATGAAGTCAAGAGGCTGACCTTCCTCAAGGAGGCCTTGCTGGACATCAAACGCCATCTTAACCTCACTGAGAACCAAAGGTTAGTCAAGCTGCAAGAAACTGTTGTATTGACCTTCGCTTCACTGCATTTTCTCTCATGTGACTCAGTAAAGTATAATGTTACTGTCATTAATGTCATCTGACATGGCTGATAAATCCAAGTATATTTAGGTTGAGGTTTAAAGAGACACTCACAATTTCCATAGTTGATTTTGTTCAACTCTGTGTACCAGATTTCCTGACGATTTATCAGTTTATGTTCTTTTATTTCCATTTCTTGTCATTCCTAAGCCATTGTATAGAATATGTGGAAGCATATTGTAGCCCCTGTGTATAGATCCATACAATATTAGTAAAGGTCTTTTCAAATCTGATTGAATACTTTGTAATAAAAATTAATCAAATTCCAGACACATGCAAAATCAATTAGGTTTGTGCATTCAGTGTAGTTCACTTCAGAATGATTCATCTAAACACATGTCTCAACCAGGCATTTGTTTCTCATTAGTGCTCAGACTTCCAACACTAATTAATTGATGATTCAAGCAATGAGGTTTCTGCCAAACTGTATTTTGCTCAGAGTGACTGCCTGTCACATTTTGGATTGTTTTGAGCCGGCATGTACCACCGAAGCCAGGACCTATGGAAAGCAGATTTTCTGGCTCTTTAAGCAGACCTGGAAGTTTTGGTTGCCATGACTTTTCAGTCTTTTGTGTTTACAGAAAAACAAAACTCTTTATCTTGACTGAGTTTTACTTCATTTAGAATGGAAATCACTGTTCTTGATATTCATTCAGTGGATTATTTTGGGTCATATTTAATGGAATCTGACAAAAAAAAAACTCAGTTTGTATGAGTCCTATGTGATTTTATTGTTAAAATCTTTGTCTTAATGAAGTAATAACAAATTGTAGACATTAAACCCGGTCATATTTCTCTGTATTTATCATCCCATGTTTTTGAAAGTGAATCCACAATGTGATTAGGTCCTTTTTAATCTGCTTCACACTGCACTTATTTACAGTATCATAAGTCAAACACCACTATCCTAACCACAAACATAGGATTATTCAGGCTCAACATATGAGCTGTTTGGTGTTCCAGCTTTAGCAGAATATCTCAGGGAGACACTTCCGTCTTCCCATGACCTAGCTTTGGACATTTACCAACAAATTGAACGACACAGTAGATTTTATTGCCAAATTGGCCCAAACATTAGGTCCCTATTGCTTCTTTCACTGACTCTATTTGTTCCATTTTCAGCTATTCCACAATATACAGAGAACTGGAGCGCATGATCTTGGCTGCAAACACACAAGAGGACCTGAAGTGGTTCAGTAACAACCATGGGCCTGGGATGCACATGAACTGGCCTGCATTTGAGGTACAGGATCAAACCTTAATAACTACATACAAAAACCAGGTTCATCCTACTGTAAGATATACTACTTTTCTTCGTTTTGCTTTCATGTATATTCTTTGTTATCACTCTTCTCTGTAGGAATACAATCCAGATCAGGCCAATGCTCCTCCAAAGAAGAAGAAACCAGATGGAGCCCCACCCACTCCAAGCACCGACCATGTGGCTCCACCTGGTGACCGTAGCAGGTAAGTTAAAAAAACAAAACAAAACAAAACAAATAACAGATCTTTACAACTCTTACAAAGGGGAGCTTAAGACTCCACCCCTTCCAGGAAGCTTATGGGGCCTGAGATCGAAAAAATTAATGAACGGTATTCAATGGGAAATAAAATGCTAAAATAGTATCTGATTTGTCACATGCCCTGAATCACACACATGTTGTACCTCATAATAAATTATAAGTATTGATGTGCATTTCAACTTTCAACTTCAACCTTTAATAATTTGGACTACATGCCTGGTGCGTATGTGACGTCACCACACCACAGCTGAGCGGAGTGTGACGTCACATACGCGACGCATTGTAGTCTCTTACTAAGCCCACATAAAACCTAACGTCACGTTTGCTTCCTAACAAAAACGGGTGGTTTGCCTATGCCACATCAAATATTTCTTATTAACTGCTATCATATGTGAACTTCAGAGCATGTGTCAAACGGAATCAGAATTTAGCTCGACTTGCTTCATTCACTCCCATTCATTTTTTTTGGCGAGCTTAGCACCCATGGACCGGAAGTAGAAGGGCGTGACTTAGCCTCCCCTTACACAAATATCAACTCGTGCTTTCATTTTTTTAAAGTGTTTTTATGAAAATCAGACTAATGCTATTATAAAATATATAATAATGCTTTAAAATATCTTCAGTTTGTTGTTGTGATGACGAAACACGAGCTTTCACTCTGTCTTTGCTCTCTATCTCAGTGTGAGCAGCTATGATAAGAACCAAGCTTACTCGACTGAGTGGTCTGATGATGAACAGCCTGCTGCGTACTCAGGCAATGAAAATGGAGGCAATGGGAATTCATTTGAAGATGATTCAAGCACTGGAAAAGGGGTCCGTGTGCGTGCTCTGTATGACTATGAAGGCCAGGAACAGGATGAGCTGACCTTCAAAGCAGGTAATGATCAGCCATCAGCAAGCAGGATATTTGATTTGTATTACCAGCATCAAAATAAATGAATATGTACTGATGGTATACACTGATTGCTTCACTGAATTATTAATCTGTAATATGTCAAATATGTTGAATGCAGGGGCAGTAAATAAGGATGCAAAAAGTGCATTGAACATGGCACAGATGGTCAGAAATCACCAAGTTGTTTTCTCTGATAGACAACAGTGGTTAGTCAATAATAACCACATGTAAAACTAATTACAGACACTCACCAACAATTAACCCAAACTCCAGTGGAAACTGACTCACAGAGCATTTTAGACCCCTGCACAGTGACATCACTAACAATTTAAAACACACTCTAGGAAAAAAAAAAAACATGTTGAAACTGCAGCTGCACACAGTGATTTCTGTTCTTTTTCAGTTAAAAATGTAAAAATTATATCTGAAGAATAAGATTTTTACCGCAGGAGAGTTTGATTATGCTTTAGCTTTGATCAAACATTAGCACCTCCTACAGTTTGGATGTTGCCACATTTCAATTTCAACACAGCTTGAAGCTATCTTTTCCCAAAATGTAATGACATTTATTCTTGGTCACTAGCAATTTATAAATCCTATTTGGTATGATTTGAACCTGTATTTTTGCTGCTAGACTCTTAACAATCAAACCAACAACAGAAAAAAAAACCCCAGTAATAATATATCTAGTTGTTGTTCAGTCCTAATTTACACCTCTGTAACCCTTCAGCAGATAATTGAATCATATTTTCATTTTATATTAGACGATTGAAGATCCCACACTGATTAAGCAGTGTCTCTTTCACAGGCGATGAACTGACCAAGACTGAAGATGAAGACGAACAAGGCTGGTGTAGAGGTCGTTTGGACAACGGCCGAGAGGGACTGTACCCAGCCAATTATGTCGAGTCAATCTAGTCATGTTACTAGACAAGGACATGCCATTGGAGGCAGCTTGAACTGTCCCGTCCAATTGCACCGCACATAGCCAGAGACTTAAGAGCAACACATCCCCTGCCCAACAGACGCGCCAAGCAGTCTTGCCTAAATAAAAACTTAGTAACCTAAAAGACAGTATATCAGTATAATATATTTTATCCATCATTTGGGGTGGGTGGACTTAAAACATTGAAAAACAGGAGCAGCAGTTATTCCAGTATATACACACTCAGCTATAACATCACAACAGTGCAGGAACACCTTTGCTTCTCTGTGTAGCTGTATTTAACGTATAATGCAGCTTATTTAAACTTGCAGTATACTGCAGTCTGTTCTCTTGTGAAAATGGGAAGATAATATAATCAGTTATGCCCATTAAACAAAGATGAGCTTCTCTAACCTGCATTGTGTATATACAGTGTGATGCCATTTTTGTGTAGCATTTTTAATGCTGTGTGGTCCGTTGTCATTCTTACATCAGGAATGCTGTGTAGTGTTAAAAGTACCACAGACAGTATCCTCTTTTTTTGTTTTTTGTTTTTGTTTTTCTTTGTGATTTGGTCCAATCTCTTTTCCAGTGTGTGCAGTGCTATGTGTTTTTAACTGTTTCTGACCTTGCATAGCAGCATGTGCTATGCAAAAACTTGCATTCCCTGAATCCTGCAGCCTCATTTAAGGCTACAACTTTGATGCAACACTTCAACTACCAATGCAGAGTTCACTTCTAACATCACATGCTTCTGGACATGCACGTTTTTTTTTTTTTCTGTTTTCATGAGAGGAAGCTTGCTGATGAACTGATTTTATGTGTTCGCTTTATTTTCAACATTTTTTTTTTTAGCATCACAAGGTCTTTGACAACATCTTCGTCATGCAATTCATGGAAATGATACACAGTACATTTTTTGCAGAAGCTTTCATTCTTGGTTCAGTAATTCTTATTTTACTCCACCACTGCAAACAAGAAACACAAGTGAAGCATTCCCTCAAACTGAAGCTGGATCAAGTCATCTTCTTGAGATTGCCACTGCATTATAAGAGGAGGGTTTTGAACAATGCCTGTACCAGGCACTTTTCTTCCAGATCAAGGGGCCAATGGAGGCTTGTCAATGCATTACTGTGCAACAGACTGTTGTCTGAGAGTCGAAGCCTCTCCAACAGGACATGAATGTACTAGTGTTTGGGCTTGAAAGAGGGCATGTTGTCTAAACATTGTTCTCCACTGTCATTTTGAAGCCCTACCTAGCAAAAAACACTAGTTATGTGGCCCGTTTCCCTGCTGAGCCAAAGAATGACCCGCTACCATCAGTTATCTCTTTTCTCTCCATGCAATAACTTCACATATCACATGTAAAACAGCTTCAGTGAAGATCAACTTGTAGCTGCCTCCCAGTCCACCCAAACTTCATTTATCTGTAAAGCACTGTGTAATGACACAGGGAATACATTTGTCACCAGGATACTATTGCACATAAGACGATAATTGCACAGTGCAGTTCCTAGTTATTATTAAATCTGTAACTTGCTCCATAGAAATTAAATTTCTAACAGGACTTTCATTCATCTGATTAGAGAATTATCTTGCCACGAGTTGCACCTAAATCTCTGATTAAATAATTAGATGGGAGAGATGCTTTTTCTAACTTAGTTGTCCTGAAGTTTTTAACTTT
Source organism: Siphamia tubifer (assembly GCA_020466265.1). NCBI lineage: Eukaryota > Metazoa > Chordata > Actinopteri > Kurtiformes > Apogonidae > Siphamia > Siphamia tubifer. The sequence continues at coordinate 15,423,340 of CM035789.1, forward strand.
CACTGGACTGCAGTCAGATGTGTTTAGCTCTGTGTCTGGAAATGGATTCGACAGGTTTGGGTCTCGCACATGAGGAGAAACACATCACCAGCTCACAAGTTGTGTCTTAGAGTAAAGCTGTCCAGCATAGCAAAAAGGACTTCTACCATCAAACTGTCCCACATCCTCTATATACATCATATATGCACAGATACACACAAACACACATACGTTAAATACACATTATACACAATACACATCAAAACATGCAAATTCAGACACAGTCAGCATTACCAGGTTAATATTTTGAGGGAAACATCTTTGTCATCCAGTATGTATGAGTTGTGTAAATGTAACAGAAAAAAATGTTTAAAAAAATTGCAAGTGATTGACTATAACGACAAAATGTAGTGTTATACATGTAAATGTGTTTCATTAAAATAACAGCAATGGAAAACATATTAAGTAATAGGTACCATATCGTATGAATTTCATTGCAATGGAATTGTCAGTGTACCATAAGAGCGTGACGTTATCCCACGCTGTCAGATTTGTATATGATGATGTAATTTAAAGATTATATTCTATTGTAACTGTACAACTGTGTTGAGTTGAAAATGAGACCTAACCATGTTGAGGCAGTAAAAAGGTGTACATGTAAATGCTTTTTTATGTTGATGATCTCTTCCTTATGCACACGGGTGACAACAGCTTATGTTGTGGAAGCCCTATATTAGCGGTCTAGAAGATGTATGTTCATAGTTAGTGATGTACTTTTATCTCCTAACTGGTGTAGTGCCTGTTCATCTTGATGTAACAAGAAGTTCATTTAAATATGCATAAAGATGATTATGATCACAGATAATAATATGACAATAGTGATGAAAAATCTGAATCAAATTTGTTGTGATGGTGTCAATATTGCGATATTGGTTTGAAAGGGAAACAAGTTTGTTGAAAAAACTTAGCGTCTGTGTGTTTTTTTTTTGTTAAGATTGTCGTAGGATTATCATGTGGTACTATTTTAAAACAAACAGCATTTGGTAATGATTTGTGGTTTTATTACAAATCCCAAAACAAATGGAAATCTATTCATCAAAACAAACATGTATTGGAATATCACTATAATATCTGAATACTCTTAATGCCTAAATTAGAATAACCAAAACTCTCAAACTATTAAATCCTTTCCACATGGAAGAAAAGACGTATGAAATGAAACTTTAAACCAAGAAATGGGGGGAAAATCCAGTTTTAAAAGATAACAACAGGCAGGAGTGCATGTTTTAAAAAGTAGGCAGTCTTTACTATTGAAACTCCAAATATAATGAATGAGCTTTAGATTTCCTGTTACTTCTGTTGTATGTCCAGCATATCTTCAGCTTATCTTTAGCTCATTCTCCTCTGGTTCTGTTCACCAAACAGGGTGGACAAACTGGTAGACCAGTCTGCCTGAAACATCTGGCTTACGGATGATGCCCTTCTTGTAGTACTGGCGAATAGAGCGGCTCAGTTTGTCATAGTTCATGGCTGGACGGTTCTTCCTGATGCCCCAAAGACGGGCCACGTGAGCAGAGTCTTCAATTTTAAAAATTCCTGTGGAGAGAAGATGACATGCAAAACAAGATGATTGATATACTGGTGTTTTCTGAACCCAAAGGTGCTATTGAATGAATGCTCAGAACAGGTTAGTCAAAGGAATGTAATTACAGTTGTGCTCTAATTTCTGATGAAGTCTATCTTTACTAGAGATGCAATGATAATCTTGGCCAATATCAATATTTAGATAGAACGCTCTGGCACAATTTCAAGGTGCATGTAGCAGAGAAGAAACTTATCACAAGAGCGGATTATGTAAAACACATTGTCTTATAGAAGAAATTTATTTCAGTCTAAATATAAACCAAATGCTGCTATAGTTCATGGCCTACACCAGTACTGATATTTGAACATTTTACTCCATTACATTTTAGTAGATGCCCAATTCAATGTTACTTTTAATTTCTGTGCTTTAGTTTTTGCCATTATTTATTTCCCTTTTTAACACAGACATTTTCATAGATATAAAATACTTAATATTTTAAAAATCTTTCAGACTTTTGTCACATTATGTCTAAATGAAAACAGACTCAAGCAGGTTTATGAAAAAATAATTTTGATATGCGGTGTCGGATAAACATCTGGTACTGTCAGTAGGGAAAAGACATCATGTTTGCTCAATATCAGTAAATATGAGTTGATACTAATGTATTGATGCATAACCATTTTTCTTACCTTTGTCTTTGTTGAGCCAGCGGATGCAGCGACTGTAGTTATGAGGTTTACGGAGCAGGTCTCTGAGGAACTGCCACAGATGGATGGGCTGACTGGGGTAGTTACAGACCATGTCTGACCAGGAATCATCATCACCTAAAAGAATTTCAGAAACCACACTTCATTTAGCCTTTTTGTAGTTTAGTGTACCCAGAGGTGGAAGTAACTAAGAAGTTTACTTCCTTTACTGTACTTAAGTAGATGTTTTAGGTATCTGTACTTTACTTGAGTTTTACTACATTTTTGTATAAATATCTGTACTTTATACTCTTTACATTCTCAGAATAGACTCTTTACTTTTTCAAACTAGACAAATGTGACAGTATGAAGTCGTAAATCAGAAATTGTGACTTACTATATCATAATTTTGGCTTTTTATTTCAAAATTTAGACTTTTTATATCATCATAATTATGCTTAAAGTAACTTTTCCTATTTATGACTTTTGAATGTTTCCTAAAGGTCCTGCCCATACCCTATAAACTGAGTACCATGACCCAATAAAACACATCATCTACATAGTAACTCACTTTTAAAGATTTTATTTTTGGAAAGTTTTGAAAATGTTGTGTTTTTTCCTGGTTAAATGTGTATTATTTCATCCATAGCAAAATAAATGCACATTTAGTTTTTACTTTGTTAAAATTTAGAAGTTGTACTTTTTTACTTTTACTTCAGTAAAGGAGTTAAATCGGTACTTCTACTTTTACCATAGTATTTTTTTCACACCAGTAGCTGTACTTCTACTTAAGTACAGAGTGTGAGTACTTTGACCACCTCTTTGTTCCTCAGCTATTCATCCATACAATGGCACAGGTGTCAAATATATGGCCCTGGGGCCAAAAGTAGCCCACCAGAGGGTCCAATTTGACCTGTGAGTTTGTGAAATGAGAAAATTACAGTGATGACAAACAAGGGTGTCAAAATCATTTTAGATCAATTCAATCTAAACTGGGTCAGACCAGTAAAGTACTATCATAAAAACCTATAAACAATGTAAAAAGCAACTTTTTCTTTCTGTGACTTAGTTATATGACTATTATCTCACAATTTTTGACTTCATCTCACAATTTTGTCTTTTTATTTCACAAATTTCACATTTTATCTTAAACTTATTAATTTTTAATCTCATATTTAGAACTTTAAAAAAAAATCTCATCATGACTTTTTTTCCTCTTTATTATCAAAAATATAATATCTACACAGTAACTCACTTTTAAAGGGTTTATTTTGGATACTTTTGAAACTTTTTCAGATTTTTCCTGGTTAAATAAGTTTTATTGTGTGACAAAAAAAAATACTTTTTACTTTATTACAATTGAGAAGTTGTACTTTTTTTTTTTTTTTTTTTTTTTAACTTTTACTGAAGTAAAGCAGTTCAATCAGTACTTCTACCAGAGTATCTTTTCACACCCATAGTTGTACTTCTACTTAAGTACAGAATGTGAGTACTTCGACCACCTCTGTTATTTTACTAGTCCTGTTTGGCCCTTGAACTAAAATGAGCTTGACTCAGAGGATCTTACATTCAGTACTCACCAGACTTTTCATTTTCTGTTGGAGAGCGCCCCTTCATTGCTGCAGCTTAAGAAATAAACAAAAACAAATAAATGATCTGTTAAACATTATCATTCATCTCCACTAAATGCTTACATTTCCTTGTTACCTGATCTCCAGATGTCCAGATGAGCGTACAACATGTCTCCAAACTGTGAGGTCCTCTGTCTGAAATCGGCCTCTGTCATGGAGCACAGGCTACTTCCGGTCAATTCCTGAAAGACCATGCTGATGTGTGGCAGCCTGTACTGATGCTCTGTCCACAGCAGCCACTTCTGAACGTGGGTACAGGTCCAGTCCATGGGGTCTGATAAGAAAAACACAGAAGTATTAAGCACCTTCTAATTTATTCACCTTCACCACAATTGTAGTGTTGCAGGTTTTAAGGTGTCATTCCACTGAAAACCACTTTTCCACACTCCTTTTGGAATCTGATGGGTCACTCTGAGTTAACAACACATGTTGTGTTTGCTGCTTGGTGTGTCACCTCCACTGACTGTATTTTCCATTCATAGAAAACAACACAGAGAAATTAGCTACCCAGACAAGCCTGTCCACTTCAAGTCACGAGGACATTGGCATAACGCACGTGGGGTTAAGCCCCTCCCCCCCGTCGCAGCGAATCTGAAGTAGCATTAGCATCTACAAGAGAAGACGATGCCATGGTAGCTGCTGTTCAAACCTGAAAAAATTGGGGAGTAAACTCGTTCATGTGCTTTCTGTGGAAATAAAGCGTCGTTTTTTTTTCCTGCACGTTTTCAAAAGTGGACCTTCACGCATTCTGAAGACGCCTCATCACCGCTGTATGCGGAAGTAACGGTAAACTGTTGTTCAACCTCAAGTCATTTTTTCTTCCCTCCAAAAACAGTTTTGAAACAGCAAACCGGACGTTTTTTTTAATAGAACCAACACACAATTTATTCAATAACAATGGAGAACACTGTAATGTTAATGAAATAACGATGGAATCACTCCTTCAACTGTTTAAATTCGGAGACATTGTTTTTAGTGACGTTGCCTGTGTTCCTTTTTTTTCTTTTCTTTTCTTTTTTTCTTTTTTTTTTTTTACAGTGGTTGTGCTTTACAGTGTGTTTTGGTTAAACTATGGTGGAATAACAGCAAAAGACAAAACAAAGAAAGGAATATGAATTGTAAAGGTTTTTGCTGAAATTGGCGCTCATTATGCATATCAATAAGACTGTTGAACATGGACTGTGAACACACTGAAAAACAACCATTTAAATTTCGGTCTAGTCGTTTTTCTAAATCAGTCCAGCTGCGTTTTGGCCCTCATTAGAACTCCAAAAAGCACTCGCAGGGATAAAAAAATATATATATACAGTAAAAACTAGAAAAGCACTTTGTGGCAGATATCTCCCCTCCAAATGAAGACAGGTTCACCAAGGAGGTTATGTTTTTGCCAGAGTTTGTCTGTTAGTTAGCAAGATAACTCAAAAGTTATGGACAGATCTTGATTAAGTTTACAGGATATGTTGGTAATGGGGAGATCTGGAAATGATTAGATTTTGGTGTTGATGTTTTTAGATGTATCCCCCTTTCAACACAGCTGATTCAAATGATAAACCTCTCATCAAACTCTGCAGAAGCCTGATAATGACCGTCATGTGTCTTGGAAGAGGGATGCATTTAAAACATGCAGGGTAGTAGCTCTCGAGGACCAGGACTGAGCACCCATTCTCTAGATTAAATTACTCTGTATATGGAACCTGCACTAAAAACAGTTCCACAGCCTCGACTGGAATTTTCGCACTTTGCAAATTTATCGTATGTGCTGGATTGGGACCTTTAGCGGGCCGCATTTGGCCATGGGCCATGTTTGACACCCCTGTATTACATAATTAAAAAAATAAATTAATTTTGTTAAAATGTTGTCACAAGTCAAAAAAGTTTGGAACCACTGAGTTAAAGTGTTAACCTAAGAAATAGACGAGAAACCAGAATCAAAGATGTGACTATTTACATTTTTTCCCCCCAATATAATTCCCTGTTAATGGTCTGAATCTCAATAAAACACGATTAAGAGTTAATTCTTTGCAGTAACAGAAAGTTTATAGAAGCAATTTTTATGGCATGATTTCTACCTCTGCAGCAGCCAGTACTTACAAATACCCTTTGAAGCACTATGAATGTCTCTTTTATTTCCCTGTTGCTTTACAGGCCAGCTGGAACAAAGTAAAAGCAAATAACTGAACATGCACAATGAACAGTTTTCAAGCCTGCATAAAGACTAAATTCATAAGAAGTAAAGATGAGCTTCTGTCAACAGCAAAGTTTGCACAATGTGGGTTGGGCCTCAGATACTCACCGAGTGTTACCATCAGTGTGGAGATATGTGCAAACAAAGAAATGATGGCTTCTGAAGGTCTGTTTAGCCAGTCATAACATTACAGCTTCTGCCAACACTTTTAATGTCAGGTTTCTGTTTTTCATTATTTAAAAATGAGACACAAGCAGATTGTTTTCAGTCCTACCTGGTGCAATGTTGAGCAGTTTACAAGCTGTGTTGATGTCTTTTAACACTTCTCCCACTACCATGGTATGGACCTGCTCCAGGCAGCCCTCTTCTGCCTGACTCTCCATCTCAGAGTGGAGGTCTTGTGTTTGGGTGGGTGCAGGTGGGCTCAGATCTACAGTCCTGAATGGAGGAGGAGCCGGGGCAGGTACCTCAGCCATCCTCAGCAGCCAGGGGTTTTCCTCTATAGTTAATCTGTCACAATAAGGCATGTAGACCCCAGACCAGTTGTGTTCATTGATCTCCAAAAAACTGCAGGCTGATTTGATGTCTTCTTCCTTGAATGAGCAGGCCGTCCTGGCATCAGGGTTAGGTTGAGTGATGTAAAGAGGTGGATGTGTGGAGTACAGCATGTGTTCATAGCCTGGACTCTCCATTCTCAAAGTGTTTAATCCTGAAAAGAATGGTAATTTTCACAAAACATGACCATTACTTGCCTGCTTGACATTTTCTAGTGTCATTGTGTTGAGTGGCAGTGATGCTTCGCTGAAACCCTAATGCCCAATATTTAAACAGAAGCAATCCTAAAGTAAACATGACATTAGGCCTGTGCTATTTACTTTTCGGGGACTTAGTGCTTTTGAATAACTAAGAATCACTTGCTCCACTTTTTCCAACTTCAGCCTTTGTCGCTTTCAATCTCATTGCGTCTTTTAGTGGATTCATTTCATTTGGCTTTTTAGTTCATTCTAATTGATCCTTCTATTTAGGAATATTAAGATGAAACTGCATCAAACTATATCATGTTATTGTAAGAAAACTGGCAGTGATAGTGTAAGAATGAAACCTATCAACAGCAATAAGTTTATTGAAAGTTTATTCAATTAAAGGGATGCGCCACCCCCAGGCCAAAGTCAGTGTTTCCCCACTGTTCCCAGACCTAAATAAGTGTGTGGAGGCATTTTCCTGGCGACCCAGTCGATGTCCGAATCTATGAGAACTGACCACAGGTTGGAATCCTACAGTAACTGCATTCTTGCGTCGCCATCTAAGTATCTCATCTAAAGTGACTTAATATACTTGATTTTGTCTCCCCATTACTTTCTGCGTACTAAGCATTTACTTTGAGGGTGAATGATGGTGCAATTCATGGCGCAAAGGGCTCATCTTATTCATTTGTGTATGGGAACTATTTTTCAGTGCGGAGAAATCAGCCTTTGAGACTGCTTTCACTTTTAATTTTATTTGGAATTTGGTAGAAATGTTGTCAGTAGTTTAGAGAATAAACCGAAAATGTTCATTTTATTCAAACACATACCTAACAAATGGTAAGGTCAGAGAAAGTGATAATTTTGCAATAGTGTCTTATTTTTTTTCTCCAGAGCTCTATAATACAGAACAAAGGGTGGAACCCATAAATACCTGGATAAAGAATAAAGGATAGTCACTGAAACGATATGTTATGAGTAAGAGTATGAGTAAGAGAACAGCTCAGTGGCTTGGGAGTGGTGTTTCCAGTATTTAATTTCACAAAATGGACCTGGATGAAAAGTAAATACAATATGTTTGAACTAGACTCGACATAACTGAAACGATTTTGTATTCATTGAATACATAACACATAAATGATCAATATGACAAAATAAGTATCATGAATTGCAAATATAACTTGCATTAATTTAAATAATTTATACACTTCTACAGTATAGTATGTATTAATAAAGCAAACCAAATGTGCCTAATATTGCAGTACATGTGTATAAAGACAACAGCATTAGTCATGTGAGGTATAAACAATTATATATATATATATATATATATATATATATATATATATATATATATATATATATATATATATATATATATATATATATATATATATATATATATATATATATATATATATTAGCAAAGCAGGTGGTGTAAAATAAGACACACAGATGATTCCAGGACAAAAAGTTAATTTTAGTGAAGAGAGCATAAATGGTAATGTTAAAAGTACTGAAGTCACAAAAAAAGCAAACATTTTATAGAGGGGACTTAGCTGAACAAATAGAAACATGTTTATACTATCATGTTGAATTGTCCAAAAATGTGACTTCAGTACTTTTAGCACCAGGGTCTTTCCATTGCACCTTTATTTGATCTATGTCCCTTGCTCCATCTGTCATGGACTGACTTGGACTGCACAACTCTCAAGGTCAAGACTTCTTTCCTGAACTTACATACACTATCATCCTTTCCAGTAGTATTACATATTTGTTTAAAGTAACATATATTATTTCCTGTCCTCCCAGTATTAGCAATTTTAAAGTTAAACACCTCTAAAAACTTGTTTTTCTGGATCACCCTTCCATTCTCAGTGTGTATGCACCAGAGGTGTTAAAAGTACTCACATTCTGTACTTTCAGGAGAAGTTACAGTTACTGGTTAATTTCACAATTGTTATAAAGTACAAAAGTAAAAAGTAAAACTGCTTTTTTTTTTGCCATGACTGCAATAATACTTGTTTAACCAGGAAAAATCAGAAAAGTTTCAAAAGTATCTAAAATAAATCTTGTCTTTTATAGGGTTACTGTACTCAATTGTGTGGGTATGGGCAGGACATTTTGGAAAAACGGGGGGGAAAAGTCACAATTAAGATAAAAAAAGTAATGAGATTTGAAAAAAATACAAATGAGATGTTAAAATGCATAATTTTAAGAGAAAAAGTCAAAATTGTGAGATAAAATGTTAAACTTGTGAAATAAAAAGTAAAAATTTTGAGATAATAGTCATATAACTATAATATATAAAGTCAGACAGTTTCTCTCCACTGATTTTTCCTCTAGTGACTTATTTTTCATACTGTCATATCTGTTTGAAAAAGTAATGAGTCTATTCTGAGAATATAAAGAGTATAAAGTACATATATTTATGAACAAATGTAGGGAGTAAAAGTTAAATGTTGCCAGAAAAATTTATACTCTAGTAAAGTACAGATACCTAAAAAAAAATCTACTTAAGTACAGTAACAAAGTACTTTTACTTAGTTACTTTCCACCTAAAATGAAAAAAGCATTCTCATGGAAACAAGGCATGGAGTATGTTATTTGTTCACATAATTTGGTGCTGTGTTTAATATCTCATTACATGGCAGCCAGACTGATAACAGAGATGTTTAGATGATATGCAGAGCTTTTGTAATTCACCGCCTCCTGCATTCTACTATTGTTTGGGCATAAGAACATATTTGTGATTACACACCTTTATGAATTTATCTGGACTTTCTTGCACGACCTTTAAGACTGTTACATGTATAAAGCTGTTTAACACATGCAGAGGCCAATAATAGTCGATGACATAATTAATTCGCCCTTTTCAAAATGTAATAGGTCAGTAAGAATGGAATAAAAGTCCTGAATCAATATCATAGTAATTTTTGGTCAATAATGTAATAATTTATTACATTATTGTCCTGGTAAAAAAAAGTTCAAATCTAATAACTGAGCCAAACTTTGCCAGTTATGACGTTATTGGCCTAATCTTCCATCTACTCATCTCTGTTTAATAACTGTTGATCCTCTAATTCTATGAAATTGGTGTAAAATAAATTTTTTTCATCTTGTCATGCTCATCAGATGTGACTCATTTACATGTTCAGAGGCTCCATAGTTACTGTGGAGACTGTGTCATTTTCTACATTAATTCACTAGTAAAACCAATTGAACTTTGACAAATAACAGTGGATGGATACGCTTGGTTCATGTTCAGTGCTTCACCCTTTCTACAGTTTTCTGTGTTTTTGATATAATAACTCTCACCTTTAATATTAGCTTTCATGAAAATCGACATGATCAGTAAATTACATACAGGAAAATACCTGATCTTCAATTACAAATACTAAAACACAGAGTGTAACTTTAGAAAAAATGTGATAATGCACTAAAGAAAGTTTAAATATAAAGACAAAGCTATTTTGAAATTGCCACAAAAGTAGTACTGGGTCAAATAAAAAGTCAAAATCAGATGTCTCATACATTCACATTCCTGCACCTTAGTGACCTTCACACCTGTATGTATGTAATCTATATTTAATTCCATTTACTGTAGATTCGTATGCTTGCAAATGTACGTTTATTACTGCTTTATTAGTGTATTCTATTTATACCATTTATTGCATTTGTGTCTTCACACTTTCCTTTTTCTGTACTTTTTCAAACCTGTTTTTGTGTGCAACTGAGCTACTGTGATCAAGTCATTTCATTTGTAGATCAATAACATTTATCTAAGTTTAAGTCAAAAATTGGGGTAATATAGTTCTGCAGACTTATGTACAGTATTGTGACACACCACATGCAGTTTAATATTTTAGACTATATCATTAAATGCATTGGCAATAAATGTAGTTTAGTGACAATCCGAATTAATACGAATGTCAAAAACGGAAACAGAAGTACAAATAAGAAAAATGCATTGTTCAAATAAAAGTAAATTTCTCAACTTTAAGATGTCCATTTTAGCTTTGCTGCAGGTTTTTTTTTTTTTATCAATAAATAAAAATGTATTGCTCTATATAATATCCTATACTAATAAACAGGGTGTAAATGAAATCATTGGTTGTGTTATTATACTGTATACTGTTTAATTTGACATGTGTATGATACCATAATAAGCTGAAAGGACTGTATTTTGTATTTTAATCTCCATTAGGTGACAGTTTGAGGTGTATATTTTTAGTTTAAGTTTAGGTCCTACATGCGGCTATTAAACATCATTATTGTTTTAGTTGGTGGCCATATCGTGTAGTACTAATAAAAAAACAAGGAGTGTAAATTTGAAGCATTCTTGTCCTACCTTTGACTTTTTTGGCAGGTTGAGTTCAATAGACTTGTCTGGTTTCCACTGATGATACACCTACAAACTGAAAACTGCACCTGTCTTTTACAGTCAACACTATCCTCTGACTCTTTTGCTTTCAGGTGAGGGAGTGCAGATCATCAGAGAGTGGCCTGAGAGGTTTTTTTTGGTCATTCCTCAAATGTAAAACCGGTGCATTTCTGCCCATTCCATCTACTGCTGCACCTTGCTGGCTCCAGGTCCAGGTAAGGTCTGAGAGTTAAAGTTATTTGAGAGACGGCACCTTTGTGTCATATCGATTCTGAAAGAAAGGGTGTGTTCTTATAAGGGAGGCTGCTCTCAGTGAGGACTTAGTAATGACTGGAGGCAGTATTCACATGGAGAGATCTTTAAGTAAACATGGGAGATGAGTCTCTGCAGCCTGAGGATACTCACTGTCAAATATGTTTTAAATTTGTTTCACTTTTATGTAACATTTCCTTTCTGCATAGATAAAAGAGGGAAAACGGTTCAAGCGAAAGAATTATTAAAACCACTTTTTTTTTTAATCTAATCTAATCTTATTCGTCCGGAAAATTGGACCAAAGTTCACCAGCTTGACTGCAAGTTGAGAAATCACTTAAGAGTACAGTAACACATATTTTAGTTTAAGTTGAAGAGAAGTGAGCATTGAATCTTCTGGTGAAGACAGAAAAATATATGGATGTCTTATTCATATGAGTGGATAATCCTATGTTTTACTATATGAGGACCATTAAGCATTATACAACAAGATTAGTAAATCACCTGCTGGTAAATATAAGGAATTATATTAAAGCTATGTTAAAATATTGTCAGTGCTTGTAGGAGTTAACAGGTGAAACCATAGACAAGAATGAGCCAAAGAGAAAGAAAGTGAATGTGCAAATGTTTGCTTAGCGATGCAAGGTAGCATTGAAATATTCTCCAGAACTGCTGCCTGTGAAACACATAAATTTTGCTTATAATTTTACATATCCTAGCCGAATTTGATTCTTTGGTCATGTTTCCAAGAATATGAATGTTAATACAAAAACATTTCTTTCACTCGTGGCTAGTGGTTTGGTGAAGCTTGTTCTTTTTAAATCATACAAGTAACAGAAACTATCCAAATAACCCTGATCCACATTTTTACATACCCTAGTTCCTAATCCTCTGTATTAGCCCCTTTAATATCAATGACAGATGGAAGGTTTTTGTGGCAGTTGTGGATGAAACACTTTATTTTCTCAGATGGTGAACCTGCCCTTTCTTCTTGGTCAAACACTTTCAGTTCCTTTTAAGATTTTGAGTTTTCTTGCATGAACTGCATGTTTTACACCTTCCCAAAATGGCTCACTGATATTGAGGTCAGGAAATTGAGATGGAGACTCTTTCACCTTCACTTTTTTCTGCTGTAGCCAATGACAGGTCGACTTGGTCTTGCATTTTGGGTCATTTTCATGTTGGAACACCTAAGACCGCCCCATGAGCATTCTGTCAGTGTATGTAAAACATATGAGCACAACTGTATGCTTCATTTTAGGTCATTATAAGCACTTATCAGAAAAATAATTAAGTACTGTAGATCAATTTTTAGTACCTTTATGTTAGTGCTAATAACTAGTTAGCTGTACTATAGTGGTGCTCATAGCTACATTATCTGAAATAGCTAGCGAGCTAGTTCAACTAATCCTTCACTTTTCTATCAGTGACTTTTAGCCTGAGCAAATGTGAATAAAGGAGGCATCCTCTGGCTATGGGTGGACATGAGGAGAAGATGATATTATCAAGCAGAGACTCTCCTGATTTGGCTGATTTCACCTTTAACATAATGCTTTTTATTTAAACCATCTTGTTATCAGGCAAGATATTAACAACACTTTAACTATGCCAGAGTTAAGAACTAAAAAAAAAAAAAAAAAAACACTTACTGGGGAAAATAACCAGACAAAATCAAGGGAATTAAACAAGAATAAATAACCTGCAGTGATTAACATGGCCATATGTAGGCCTCATAAGCAGTTATTCAGTTGTAAAACATTTACAGGTACCATTAAATACATCTCAACACATTCTATTTTAATAACCCATTTAAAAGCATCTTCCCACTTGTTAACATCCCAGAGCATGCTCTTATCCTCATTTATCAGGACTCATTTTATGGGTATATAATCTGTTTTTATTATTAAAGTCTGACTAAATACTCTGGCACAATAAATGACTCCAAACTGAGTACTTTTGCTTTCAGTGATAATTTAATCATACAAACATTCACCAAACATACAGGAAAAAAAGCTTTCATCTGTTTGCACTTCCTCGCTCTCATAAATGTCCCGTTGTATGAGTCTAATGCCAACTGATTCACTCTGCAATCTGGCCTGTGGAAACTTCACAGAGATATTACACAAAGAATCAAACACACTGCACTCGATATGTCTTCAGCATAAACATTTGGGACAGACAATGCAGGAAAAAAAAAAAAAATCACCACTTTATCACATCAATGTGTTATATTGGCTGGTATTGTCACGTGGTCATAGTTCAGTGTCCCTGGAGCTTATCATTTTGTACAAGGGTGTTTACCTGACTACTGCTCAAACCTACTGGCTGTGAGATGAAACTATAGAAACCATCAGGACTTGACTGTACATGTGGAGGAGGAAAGTGTGCATAGGCCTCGTCAGTGCATAGATCAGCCACTTAGTGCAAGCCAGTATGAAGTTATAACGTTCCCATTGTTACTATAATTGCTCATTAATTTTTACAGATATCAATGATCATTGGAACATTCTTTAACTTAAGCAGAAATGCATTAAAATATTTAAAATGCCAGTTAAATGCTTTTAACTAGTGTATATGTAGAATCTTTGGGCAACCAAATGTTTATTACAACACTCTCCTCTTTTACATTCATTAGTTACATTCAACTAACATAAAAACAGCAGTTCTACTGTACCAATCACCGCTGTTCATGTGGGTTAAATTCAGCATGTTGTTATTCTGAACAACTAGACAAACATGCATGCTGGAATAGGGTCCAGCTAGTGGTATGGACGACATATGCTGGGATAAAACCACATTAAATCCTCTAAAATTGACATGTCACTTGATGAAATTAGCTTTGACTTGAACATTGTTTGTATAAGACACACACCATGAATGTCATGTGACCAGTAATATTTTTTTATCAAATATTAATTTAATATTGTAAATAATGATGGAATTAAAAGCTATAAATAACTAATACATGTATGGGAAGTAAATGTCACTGACTACTGGTGACCTTTGATATCAAATTTACACTGAAGTAAAGTCCTTGATATACCAATGAATGATTAAAAAAATAAACCCTCTTCATTTTACCTTTTAAATAGTTAGAGCATACAGCATAGAAGCTATTCTAATGTAAATCCAGTTTCTCAGTGTTCTTATCCTCAGGTTAATAGTAGTGACTGCTGGCTCCATCTAGTGGAGGAAAACTGTGTTGCATCCAGGTTTGCTGGTACTACAAGGACACTTCTGGGAGAGTGAATACCTCCACGACAGCCCCTCAGTCTTCTAATATTTATTACCTTATCACCAAGCAGGTAACATAATAGCTCACTCATCAATTGGCATTTGACTTTACCTCAATAAGAACATACCATGAGGAAAACTCAGCTGTAGTTGCAACAATGAAAAGATGTCTCTTCTATTCAGCATTTAAAATAAAAAAACAGTAAAGGGTAAATAATGATATCCAATTGTTTACATCAAGAGACATCCATATTATAAGATTTAGACAGAGAACAACCCAGTAGCCAAATGAATCTACCAAGAGTCAGAGCAGGAGTTGGAGAATCAGTTGGCAAAAATAAATGGCTTTTCCTCCTATGTTTTTTTCTTTTCTGACACACACGCACACACATATACACAACATTTTACAATTACACACGCCTGTCATCACTATTTCATTTACACTCTGACAGCTAAAAAAAAAAAAAAAAGAAGAAAAAAAAAAAAGTGATCACTCAAGAGACTCATATAGCACTCATTTTAACTTAGCATTCACACGTGCATTCAATGGATGTGGGATGTTGTTTGAGCTGCACGTCAGGTTGGTTGGCCTCTGGTTTCTTCATGTGTAGCTGAAGTCGAGTGACTTTGCATAAATTGTTAAGTTTTCAATCTATGGACTGTCAAACCAGGTACTGTTAAAGCATCCGTGTTGTCTTACTGGTGTGACAGACTCCAGAGGTACAGTTTAGTGCTGCTTCACTGTGACAAGTCCCAATGGTTTAAGATTGCCCGGAAGAATAGGGCTCCTGTATACCCTGTGGGGAAAAGAAATTATTCTTTAAAATGTCTGATTTTCTGCATTTCATGTTGCTACAATGAATTACACTTTAGTGGTTTTTGTTTCCCGTTTCTTGTGCTTTTAGTCTCTTGTAATCAAGGGCATCAAACTCATTTTAGTTTAGAGACGGCATGCAGCCCAGATTGGTCTCATTTAGGTTTCACCAGTAAAATAATACCATCATAATAACCTACAAACAATGACAATTCTAAATGTTGTCTTTGTCTGAATGTTAAATGCAAAACATGTGGACAACATGAAATGTCTCATTAGCTGAGTTTTAATATTGTTAAATTGTATTTAAGAAATTTCAAGTTGTTTATGTTTTTAACTTTTTTAAAGGATAGTTTGTAGATCTAAAGATCTCAGTAATGTGATTTTAGTTTTTTCACTTTAAAACACAGAAGAAATGTTTGGAGTTTATATTATTAATATGTTATTGTGCTATTTTACTGGTCTGTACCACACTTAGCTGCATGTGGCCCCTGAATTAAAATGACTTTGACACTCCTGCCTTAAAGAATTTTAATGGTTCATTGTTTTAAAATATATGCAAAATCAGAAAGGGAAATCTTAATTCAAAGATTTAGGAAATCTCTTTTGTCATCAGTCTTCAGTGAGCCTTACCTGGTTATAAGAGACTACTGACAGATTGTTTTGTAGACTGTTTGCTACTAAATCTACAGAGTTGTGTGAAAGTCCATTCTGATCTTGCTGCAGCAGATTAGGATCTCTGTCATCATGGAAACTGTTGTTGTTGCTGTTGGGGCACTTGTTCTTCTGTGGTGAGGCGAAAGGGTTGTAGCCTCCTTCTA
Organism: Siphamia tubifer; assembly: GCA_020466265.1. Lineage (NCBI taxonomy): Eukaryota > Metazoa > Chordata > Actinopteri > Kurtiformes > Apogonidae > Siphamia > Siphamia tubifer. The sequence goes on from CM035789.1 coordinate 15,439,654, forward strand.
GGCTGCGTTGAGGCTGGGTGCTGAACTCTGCTTGGAAAGAAGATAGCTGCTGTGTGACGCCTAGGAGACCCCCGACCTCCACACTCAGAATCACCCAGATTACATCTGTAAAGAGAATAGGATTGTTATTAATAACTCAAAGGGTAATATGACACAGGACCTGTATGTACAATTCAGACAGCTTCTCAGTGTGCCACAGTATTTTTGGCAAGTTATCGTATATCTTGATTGACTGGACCTATATATGAATTTGAGGTTTATTCTGCCATTCAGAGTAATATATTGTAATATATTTTTTTATTTTATCATGCATAATGAAGGCATTGATTAATATAGCACTTACTTGGCACAAACTGAAATAATGTAGTCATTAATATACATGGTACAAACAAATACAGAAGCAGAATACAAACACATTTATAATAAAAGCAGAGCTTAAAAAATATTACATTAACTTTAACAGTGCTTCCTTTGACACCAATATTTCTGCTTGGGATCTTTGTTCTTGTTTAAATGGATGACTACTATGTAATGTTATAAAGGGAGTACATTGTGAGCAGTTACTTGTTGTTTTATGAATTTAACTGTTAGAAGAGAAAAGCATGCACATTTATAGCTGGTCTCTCAGTACACCCTGTAGTACTTCTAGCAGCCAAAAAAAGATAGGCCTAGTATATAATTTACTGTCTAGTGAAGCATTACAGCAAGCTATGGAATGGTGGTACATGAAAAATCCATGTGATAGGGGAAATTCGGGGTGTTGTCACATGTGGAAGTCTGAACCTGGCATCATGGATTAGCGGATATGGACCAGAAGATAGTTCTGTCCGGACCCGTGACCAATTGCAAAATATTAGTGTAATTCCCAAGGAGCAGTTTTGAACCAGCCGTGGAAATTTACAGCGGGCCTTGCTACCAGCGTTAATAAGGCAAACTAGTGCTGGTAGTCAAGGCGACCGCTTGGAAACGCAAGTTTGTTGATGGTCACAGACTCACATGCAACAACTAAAATACAGTGCAAATTCTCCGTGCTAAATCACATCCCCAGAATTCGCCCCCCCCCCCCCAAAAAAAAAAAAAAAATTTTAAAAATTAAAAAAAAACACACACAAAAACACACCTACATAATTCCCAGCAAACCAAAATGCACACAAACTGAACTACTCTGTGAGTGGGACAGCGCATACGTAACACTAACGTCCACAACACCCAATGCATGGGTGTTAAGCTTTAAAGTGCCTACATGTCTTGTCTCTTCTAATGCTACCATGAAACTGTTGTTAGATGAAGTACTACCATGAACATGTACATGAAATATGAAGGCATGTTAATGGACCATCCCCCTGCTTGAATTCGTACATGTCACGGTAATATCTTAGAGATCATTATGTTGCCATTCAGTATGCAAATGAAATTGCAGAGAGACATAAACTCGGGAAATAAATTACCACAAATATAATCTTTCAGTGCTAACAGAAGGATTTAATAGTTTTCAGTGCAGTAAATGAATGAAAAATGATCAGTAACTTTATCTCCATTACCTGTGTGCTCACATGTAATGCAAAGCACAGGGGACTAGTCTTCGTCATATTTGTTAATGAATACTGCTGCCACAGCTGCGTGCTTCAGTGTCTTATTAATATGAATTAAAAACTTAGTAGCTCATTTTAAAAGTAGTTTTGATAATGCATATAAAACAAAGGAGTCTTTTAAAGGCAGAAACAAGCATTGCTCTTCTCAAATCCCAATTAAGAATATAACCCAGTTTCACAGCTGCTGAACATGCTAAAGCATTACAGTCTGATACTCCTATGCTCATCTAGCCAAAAGCAACATCCAATATTTACTTTTGGTGTTTGATTTATTTCTTACCTCCATAGTAAAGTCCAGTAGCTGTGCACATTCTCCACTGACCCTGGTACATTCCTGGGGAAACAGGGCTTTGCATCTGTACACTGACATCAGCCATTTCCTGGGGGTCCAATGATCGCACCATCACCATGTTTACATGACCAAATTGATCCCCTCCAACATACTTCAGACAAACTCCTGGAGGCCATGACTCTGTGCCTGTAAGGTATGCAGATAATAACTATGTTGAAACTGGTTGCTCTTGAGGTCTATTAGTATAACAGATGCATACACATAATTCCTTCCCACCTGTGTTTTGTATCCTCCAGGTTTTTGTGAAAGGTGTGTCAGGAGGAACCGACTCTCCTTCACCAATTGTCACATCCTTGACAAAGGACATACATGGCGCACTGATGTTTGGACTTTCAAAGTCATAATAGGCTCCGATGGCTGCTTGTAAATTCCTGGAACAGCAGGAAGAAGAAATACAAGTAATATGAGCATATTTCAAATGTGGCATTAAATAGCAACTTCTACTACAAATAATATACTGAAAAGGGAGTATCAGACATTTTCATTTTAAGAAAAGTGCATCTACAGTTTTATTTTGTAGATTTTACTGAGTAGTGTAAATGAATGTTGTGTGGGTACTACAAAGCGTGCAGACTCCATTTAGACTGAAAGTAAATGCTTCCCGTGACATGTTGGGTATCCATAAAACAGCAGTCTTTATTTTTAGAAGGCCCGCTGCAGAGGACGTCACGTGATTTTACTACAGCCTACACGGCCCACAGTGACTGCAAACATTACTCACTGAGGAGCTGCACTAATGACACACGGGATAATATTGTTCACAAGAACCATTTAACTAACTCGACTCCACCACTGTTAAGTTTTCATGCACTGACCTTGACCTGCAGCCACCGGAAGTTACACTTTAATCCAAAGGAACATTTAAAAACTCAAAAACTAAAAATCTATATCAAGTTCTTACGCGATTTGGTCTTAAAAAACCCAAATACCTGGCAGTTAGTTGAAAATAATGTTATTCAAAATGATATTATATCAATATGTGCCAACTTAAAAACAAGACTCCTGACACATTGGGCTGCGAAGTTACATAACTGTAGCATTTCTTGCTAGCTTATGGTGCGCAACTTAACCTGACGTTTAGCCACTTTGTGTGTCTGTAAATTGGCTGACAGATGTACAAATCAGTCAAAACATCTATATATTACTGAAACAACTCAAATAAGTTAGTTAAATTATAAATATTGCTACTGTTATTAGGCCATTAACATCTGCTAACTTTGTGCCTAGCATAACATGAAAGTGATAGTTAACATGTAGCTAACACTTAAGAGCCACCAAACGGCAAGTCATACACGGGCCTGTGAAAGGCACCACTTATTGACCATATAAATAATTTTATCCCGTACGAGTTCAGACGCCATCCTGGCCAGTGACGGGCGGTCAAAAGTCGAAGACACTGACTCAGCCTTTTAGTTACGTTACCACGACGTCGTTAGCTGTCATTGTACACGCTTACCACTCTAACGTACGCTTTGATAATGTCATATGAAGAGTGAATAATGTAGCGTGTGTTACTATTTCACACTAAAAAAGAACCCGTTAATTCAAAACCCGGTCTTGTGACCTCGATGCAAAACAATAAGTCCCATTAACCACACATAGTAGGCCGGACGGGTCCCCGGGCTCACCAGTTAGTCATATCCAGAAAGAAGGCGCATCCTGCGGGGTTTAGCTGGAAGCCCAGAAGCCTCTGAAACTCCGATATTAAGATATCTTTGTCCGTTGTGCCCATGCAGCTGAATTTCTGCATGAGCTCCGGGTCCAGGTCCAGGTCCATGCCCTCCATTACGGATTTGGCTGGACAGAGACAGCGGCTTCGCTCCTAATTTAGTCCGAGGCCTCGGCTTGTCATAACATTCAACAACAGGGCCGAGTGCGCATGTCACATGATGATAGTATCTCCAGTGTACCTGCCCAGGCCCATAGAGAATACAGATCTGTACAACAAACCTTCATATGAGGATCTTTTTCACACTAAGAAGTCTGAATTTGAAAAATGTCTTTCAAGATCATATGTCGTAGGCACAGAGAATATAGTTTTCTTGTTTTCTAATATATTTTAGTGATATATAAATTTATGATAGTGAATAGAATAGTAATGTTACTGTATCAAACATTGTTATTATTTATTTAGCAAAGGATGGTGCATTATATATTTATTAGTAAATGAATGGCATGTAATTATTAAAGAACAAAAAAATTCATAGAGATTTACAAATTTTGTATGCCGTAACATGTTTTTTTTTCTTTCTGAGAGAAGGGTGTATTAGTCTCAAGTTTACTAGATTCATTTGTAATGTACTGAAAATAACCCTGAAGATATTGATTAACTGTCGAGTAAATTCAGGGGCCAGCTGCAGATTTGATCTCCACTTAGGCAAACCTAGTCCAATGATAAAACTTATAAATAATGACAACTCCACTATTTTTGTTTTGTTTTGTTTAAGAGTGAATATTATATTATGAAAATGTTTATGTTTACAAACTATCCTTAACTTATGAACAATTTGACACTTGTCAAGGACATTAAGCACACATTTAACAGTGCTATACTTGCTACTAAATGTTTTGTGCCTCTATGATTTGTAATACACATGTGTATATAATAATATAATGAGGCACACGATTATTTGTAAGAAAATTCAGGTTGATAATTTTGTTAAAGGAGTGTTTGTAATTATAAACCATGTGCATAATGTATTTTTCCTTTTAGAAAAAAGTAAACCAAAACAAATTTTTGGAGTTGCCATTATTTACAGCTTATTATGCTATTGTTTGACCTACTTGAAATCAGTTTGGCCTGAAGTAAAAATCAAATTGTCACCCCTCCTCTAAAGGAACATGGTCCAGAATCCTTTTTTTAACCACAACAATACAGTCAAACAGTATAGGCAACAGACAATATACTAACTATACTAAAAGGACAGTGCAGTTACTAGCAGGGGTGTTCATCATGCAGTGTTCTTTTTTGTTTTTAACTAAACCTTCAATTCAAGGATTACATGTAACAAAGATCAAACATTTAAATGACAAGGTTACAGGAACTAATAATGTAATCATATAAAAAGATACATAGCCTACATAGAAAGGAAATCAGAGAAAGTAGTTCACTGTAAAAAGGTTTTTCATATAATTTGACAGGGAGAGTTTATCAGCTTAATACGACAAATGTATTGTTCAATTTCAGTCAGAAATTCATGTAAACTGGAGGATGTTTTTGACATTTCTGAATATGAAATTTACCGAATAATATCAACAAGTTGACAACATATTCAATGCTGCTCTCATTGTGAATAAAACCTATAATTACATATTTACAAGCAATTACAGTGTGATATTTAATTTGACACTAAATATATCTTTCCAATTTAGACCACAATGTAATAGAGTTGCAATGCAGGGCTCACAGTGATGTTTGACAGTGATGATTCCAGATGATGTAAATAACATACTGAGCTCTCATTGGTGGGATTATCCGCACCGTGTGTCTGTAAACATCCAGCAGATGGCGCCAGTCAGTCAACCACAAATGCTGTTTTCCTCCGTCGTCTCGTGAAAGGGGGGTCAGCCGCTGTCCGGTGTTTAGCGGGGTAGCAGCTAAACTGTACCGTGTTGTGTCGTGCCGTGCCGTGCCAGCAGCGGCTAACAAGATGCACAGCCCTACTGCTGTGTACACTATAGATATACCTTTAAGGTAGTGTTTGTTTATTTAACGGGGGAAGCCCATCGACACAGACGTAAGCAGGCATGGCTGGAATTATCAAAAAGCAAATTCTGAAACATTTGTCAAGGTAAGGGTCTCCTGTGGCTTTGTGTTAGCTTGTTAGCTTAGTTGGGTGATGAATACCACTGTGGAACTTTAATGTACGCTTTGGTTATTTACAAGGAGTTATTGTCATAGAGGTTATCATTTAGCTTAAAGCTTCACCATAGGACAGTTCAGTGTAACGACGAGTTGAGAGGGACAGTGAACGCAGCAAGTCAGCGACCTAAGATAGAACATGTTAAGTATCTATCTATCTATCTATCTATCTATCTATCTATCTATCTATCTATCTATCTATCTATCTATCTATCTATCTATCTATCTATCTATCTATCTATCTATCTATCTATCTATCTATCTATCTATCTATCTATCTATCTATCTATCTATCTATCTATCTATCTATCTATGATTTAGTGACAGATAAGTACTGTGTGTTTTTCTTAATTCAATTGCTGTTTATAACACTGTGTGTATAAGGTAGTTGGTGTGTACTGTCACAATAGTCAATTGGACTAAATTCACTCATTCTGTCGCAGAACTAGTTATTATCTATTTACATAAAATACTATATAATACTATGATTTTTTTTATATTTTACATCATATTGTGTGATCATCATTTTCCATCAGAGTTGCCTCCACTGCCATGTTTTAACCCTTCTGCTCAGAATTTTAAATTTAAAAATTAAAAAAAATTCTATTTATAATTGGTCTCAGTTTGACATGGCTGCCTGCTGGTTTGAAGAAGAGATGAATGGAATATTTAAAAGTTACAGTTGACATTATGTCTCAGTAAGAGCTGTTTGTCAGATAACAGGCTTTTGTCAGGCTGTTATTCTTTTTCAAAGTGTCTTTGCTTCTGAGTCATCAGATAAGATCCATCCAGATCTAGATGGTCATATTTGCATCAGTAAGTTAACCCATAGTAGAGCCTCAAACTCCACTGAACTAACACTGAGTAATTGTCTGTTTTAAATGGTCCTGATCGAGGTGCTCCTTCTGTGTCAGTTGTCTTAGAATACTGTAATGCTGTAACATTTCATTGTAAATCCAAACACTAGTGTTTCTTGTCACATTTGCACAATGACTTCTTTCTTGTCTTGGGCCCTGGAATTTCAGTCGTCTTTGACCCAGTCTAATCTTTGCATTTAGCCTCTATTGCTAGTTTAATAAATCACAGTGCCACATTTGGCTCTAATGATGTATTTATAATCACCTCCAGATCACATTTTTTTTTTAGAATTTATACTTTCCTATTCAGAGGGTAGTTAACTAAAATGTTATACTGTTTTCATCAAAATAGCCTTTTATATTTAATTTATAGTCATTTATATCTCTAACTATAAATAGCAGTGCTAGTATTGATCCATTATCCACTTTTTTTTTCTTTTTTACTATAGTACTGTTTTTTTTATTGTACGTTTGTGTTATTAATGTTGTAAAAACTGCACTGTGATAATTTATAATTTACAATATATTTTATACCACTAGGAGCCATGGCCACCCGTTATATTGTACGCTCTTGTGTGTTTTAGCAATTGTGATAACATTTTTATATTGTGTTGTATTTTATTTTTATTCAGGAATATCTGCATGGCACAGCAGATGGAAATTAGCCAATGTCCACACACTGGGTTGTTTACACTGCTGTTTGTTCACAGTTTGTGTTCGTTCATTCATTCACACTATCCCTCTGAAATAAAAATACATTGAATCGAATTCACACATCAAAGTTATATGGAACTGCTGACATGGACTTCAGAATTCATGAATCATGAATGCTACCTCCCAGATTTTTTTTTTAATTCCAAAGGTGTGTAGCTGTTGATCTGTTGTTCAGTGTTTAGGGGACGTCTAAGCTTTTACCAGCAGGTTTGTTAGTATTGAGTGGCATTTGAGCAAAAGGTTTTGAGACATGTCTGATTATAAGCCACACTTTGTAGCTTGACCTTTACTCTACAGCTTGAAGTCTTGGTGAGGTTAATGTCTGAAATGTTAAATGAATTCAGCAGACATGTCCAGCCATGTGATGTACATAAAGTTCAAATACTTGAGTGGGTTTTATTAATCTGTTGTATTTTTAATCCACATTGGCTTGTAGTCTATTCCTGGTTAATGAAGCACCCTCAGAAAGTTAACCAAAATGGGAATACAGCCAGCTGTCTAAATATACCAAAGAGACCTCTGTGTTTTTTGCGATGACTCACTCACTTGTAAGGAAAAAAAAAAAATCATGGCTGAGCTGCATAATATGTCTCTGAAGACCATGGATATATACTCTCTTGAACATCAGATGTAACCTACTTGAATGCATTTTTTGTTTGTTTGTTTTTCCAGTAAAATGATATGTTATAATTTAATGTAATTTACTCTTAGGTTTACTAAGAACCTGTCCCCCGACAAGATCAACCTGAGCACACTGAAAGGGGAGGGACATCTGTCCAACCTTGAGCTGGATGAAGAGGTTCTGCAGAACATGCTTGACCTGCCTACATGGCTGGCTGTTACCAGGGTCTACTGCAACAAAGCTGCCATTAGGGTATGTCACTGCACTGACTTGTCAAACCAGATTTTAAAGCTGTTCTGAAAGGAAAAGCTGTTTACCTGTTTTCTAAGTGGAAAAAATAGCCAGAATAATCTTTCATGCCTTTTTTTTTTTTTTTTTTTTTTGCATTTTCAAGCTACAGAACAGTATTCTATTTATTAATGTCAAAGGGCTAGGTTTTTAATATTCAGAGTGTGTAGCATCCTAGAGGAAATAAGCAGTGACAGTCCCACAGAGATAAATTTTGCAGGCACTGCTGAGAACACTATGAGCCTTCAGACCATTTCTGGTTGTATGTAATAACAAGAAAGGACATAATTCAGGGGAACAGAAAAGGCCAGAGGCTAGAGTGATCCCAAGAGATATAGTGGCAGGTGTACTGTACATTGAGCTGTCTGTTTGACTGTTTTCTAAAACCTCAATTTACATTTACTGTATTGCATTAAATATCTTAGACATTCAACCAGATGGTAATCATTCTGTCTCCTGTTTAACTGTTCCTTTTTTTTGGACCAAAGCATATGGTGTAAGAGCTTTATATTTTACCTTTGACTGCCACCAGCAGTAGTATCGAAACATGTAAAGGTAAAACAAAATTCATTAAATAGCATTAAAATAAAACAAAATCAACCTAATTGTTCTGTCCTTTGTGTTTGACTTCAAGGAAAATACACACATTTTGAAAACTATGGTACTTCATTATATTATTGAATTCAAATTGTATTTTCACACTTATATCAGTAGTATTTAAATGTACTGCGTGTCATTTTATGTCCATGCCTCATCTTTATTTATTCTTTATATTCAGGACTGAAATGGTGCTGCATTTCTGTAAACACTGGTCATTAGTGTTACTATCAGTAGCACAACAGCTGCTGATTTTTGAGTAAACATTTTTCTTTGGCAAGTACTGCTGACACTTATTTTAGTGCGTTTGTGGATACGATTTCTCTCTCTCTTTTTTTTTTTTTTTTTAGATGCCTGCAGCAGTGTCAAAAATATTTCTCCACTAAGATTAACCCGCTTTTTCTTGTCATGTCATTAATTGCATTTTTGAAGTAAAATAAACTGGAAGTTCTAGTCCTGTTCTGTTGATCATCTCTTTTGAAACTGTACCAGTGATGGTGAAAAACATTTACTTGTTGAATAGTTTGGCGTTTTTCTTAACATCAATGCAGTATTCGTGGTGGTTCTTTCTTACAGTTGTGTATATTGTCTTGAGGATAACATTTTTAGTCGCGATGAGCTATTGCTATTGCGCTTTGTCCGTCCGTCATCGTCCACAATTCACTAAAAAATGCTTCTCCTCCCTCAATTCTCAACAGATTTCAATTCTGATTAATTCATTAGATGTATCTAAGCATTAGACACAAAACACATCACGTTGTCTGTCAAAATTTTAAATCGTAAAGAATTTGTTTACAACTTTTTTTTCTCCAGTCTGACACTAAAATCACTTCTCCTCCCTCAATTCTCAAGGGATTTCAATTCTGATTTTATGATCTATTGAATGATTCCCTTTTGTTGATAGCAAGACATCACAGCTGTGAGGTCTGGATGAGCACAGGACCATTGGCACTATCTTTAGTGTTTGAGTCAGTGCTGTTACCTGTTTTGTTCTTATGTTTTACACTCAGACCTATTTGCAGGAACCTAATTTTTGACACGAGGGCTTTATAAAGATGTTCACATTCATGTTAGACCTGTAGTATTTTTACAGGTACTTTTTTTTTTCTTCCCACAAATATGGACACACACTCAAAATAAAAATGTCAATTTACCATAGCTCTAAAAGAAAATGATATAATAATAACAGAATGCAATGTTTATTGTATGATTAAAAGAAGAAAATAGAATAATAATGATGGAATAATTGTGAAATAACCAATTAATCTTTATTTCTTTAGTAAGTTGCCCTTAAGTCCCTTCAATGCTTCATTTAATTCATCACACAGCCAAGACTTAGAAGCAATACCAAGAAAACAAACCTGTAATGTCATTTACGGTGTTAAATGTATTTATTCTCTGACATCTGCACTTTTAGTTTTTCTTCTTTCTTTATCCTTTTTTCACAGCAGGAATGCACTGACTCTTTAACCTTTGTGCATGTTGTCAGAGTTTGTGTTTTTTTTTTGTCTTGTGTGTGATAAACAGGACAGAATGCTGCTAGAAGTGGTTTTGACTCACTCTGCTGATGTTGCTGTCCTTTTAACTTTTTTTATAGATACAATGGACAAAGTTGAAAACAAGTCCTATCTGCTTGGTAAGAATTTTCTTTACATCCTTCTCTGGAGATCTAGCACATTTCTCAAGACTTGTTCCTCAGCTTTAAAACAAAAATATCTTTGGTATGACTCCAGCTGTGGTTTCCTGTTTTGTAAAGTATAGTTGCCCTGATACTGTTCCATTTTTCGGTTATCATTTGTAAATGTAGGTGTTTTCATTCTTTACACAAACTTGGTTGGATTTAGAATATTGTGGTTTCTTGTTCTGTGCAGTTCTTGGATAAGGTAGAAGTAGAAATGAGGACATGTGAAGAGCCACGCCCACCTAATGGACCTTCTCCTATAGCAATTACAGCTGGCCAGAGGTAAATGTGAACAAAACTAGTACTTTACCTATTGCTAATCTGATTTTAAATACTCTGCCTTACATTCTGTATACATGAACAATATTTGCTTTTACAGTGAATATGGCTTTGCTGAGAAAGTGGTGGAAGGTATGTCTGTTAGAATCAACTCCATCACCATTAAGGTGCAAGCTCGTGCCTTTCATGCATCCTTCGAGCTTTGGCAGCTACAAGGGAACAGCCTGAACCCCAAATGGCAGCGTAGTGACCTTCGATATACCCGCATCACTGATCCAAAGAGAGGAGAGGTAAAAATATGGCCAAAATATTCAGACATTTGTTATGGATCTATATTCCTATTGACAACCTCTTTCATTGGGATCTCCCTAAGGTGTATAGATATATTCAGTTAGAAATTATGCTGCATTTTCTTCTTCTTTATCTCAAAAAATTTATTGTTCACTGTCATGAAAATGTGAAAATGCAAGAACAGGATATGTTAATAGGTTGACTCCTTTTTCAAGACTAGTCCAATACTGAGAGCTTGGAGCAGCAAACATGTGATGGACAAGTCAAAATCAAATGATGCCATTCCTCTCTTCATGATGACATTGCTCTCAATAAAAAGTGGGAATAAAAAGTTCTTTGACTTTACCAGAAACTGGATAAATGTTGAACTTAATGTCAAACTGATGTAATTAGTTCTGGAACTGAAAATAATTTTCCCTCAAAATCAGTAATTTCAGTGGTCAAGCCAGATATTAGCCATCACCCACTATTAGAAGGAAATAATTCCATTGGCACAAAATTGTAAAACATTTATCTGCCCATTGGACTTGTCTTTGTATTTGCTCATTGATACTGTCATGCTTTATTGCATTTGTTGTCATACTCAGGTGTTGACATTCAAAGAAATAAACTGGCAGAGTTTACGAATTGAAGCTGATGCCATTGAGAGTGATGATCAGGACCTTGGAAATACACCATTACGACTAATCACCAACCAGGGACGCATTCGAATAGCACTGAAACGCAGAGTAAGCTTGTCTTTTAAAGCATTTTATTGTGCTTAATTTGTTCAAATGGGAACTCATTTAAAATGTATTGTGGTATTACAACCTTTTAATTCTGTCTGTGTTGTGTTTAGATAAAGGACTGTAACGTGCTGGCATCCAAACTGTTCTTCATTCTGGATGATCTGTTGTGGGTACTGACAGATTCTCAACTCAAAGCCATCATCCATTATGCCAAATCTCTCAGCGAGGCCATGGAGAAGTCTGCACAGCAGAGGAAAAGCATGACTGCTGAATCCATGCAGGTGCTGCTTATTGATGTTTTGATTATAGTTATGTGGTAAAATGCTGGCTAATAGAAATGCTGATTTAATAATTATAATTTAATAAAATCATTTCTAAATAATCAGGTTGGGTTTATTTTGGGGTACATTATCTATATGATTTGTGTTGAAAGATCCTTAAAAGGTAAAGGTGTGTGATGTGTTTTGTGTTGTAGACTGCCCCTCCTTCTCCTGGGCTTCACACTCTGTGGACAGAACCCACACCTGCTTCCACCGGCAGTCCCAGCAATGCTAGTCAATACTTTGACCAGTTTGATGTCAAAGAGTCTTCTTATCACACCTTCATATCTCGCTTGGACTTACACATATGCAATGATAGCTCTTCAATGGATGATGGTAAGTTACACACAATTCAGCTCAATTAAAACTGTGCAGCGTGTAGTGCCCAGTCTGTTTTGTTTCCAACTTAAGCATAAAGTGAAGGCTGTACTATGTATAATCTCTAAAATCCACTGTATTGTTAAAGTAGTTGAAGGATAATTCCTCTGTAGCTGGTTTTTAACTGGTATCATGTGATTCTGTACAGATGAGCCTCCCCCACCAGGCTTACAGGGTGCCATGCAGTTAACCTTTAAGAAGCTTGGATTTGACTACTATCCCGTCCACAGACCCGGTAAGTGTGGCAACTGGTCCTTTCTCTGAGCATAATTTAACTGAAATTTGCCCTGAGGCTCTACACAGCTTCCACTCTAACCACATTAGTCATTCAGGACTAAATGTTAGACAGATTACCATTCAAGCAGAGTAATGGCTCCACACAGGCTAATAGCATTGGCCAAGTGTCTGATGCAGGTTAGCAAAATGACCTCTGGAGCTGATTGAGGCCTGAAAAAAGCTTTTATTTCCCTATTTTCAGTGTGTTCTCTGGAAAAAAATCTTAATCGTACCAAGTGTATTTTTCTCATTTCCAGAGAAAATATCCCCTTATACTTAAAATAACACATAATCAACTAAAGAATAACTTATATTTAATTATTTAATAACTTATTTTTAAATAATAGATCTTGAAAGTCTTATTTCAAGAAATCTTACCAAGGTAATTTTCTTTTGTTCCACTGGCAAATTTTTGGCTTGAAATTAAGCAAAAGAATCTTGAATTAAGTAAAAAAGAAAAAAAAGCCAGATAGAGATAAAACACTGCATGTGTTGAATTGCTATTGAGCCAACACATCCTGAGAAGGATAAAATTAACCTGTCTCATGACGTTCTAATCTCAGCTCATGTTTCCTATTAGTAGTGAACTTTCCATTACATATGTCATCCTCTTCTTAAATGAGCCCTCACTGTTAATTTCTTTGTAACAGTCACAAAAGGAACAAATAATAATTATTATTATTATTATTTTTTTACATCTAATGGTCTGCTTTTCTTACTGTATTCATGTGTAGAAGGACTGCTGATTTATTGATGCCTTTGGATATTTTTTTTTTTACTATAGCTGATGGATGTCGACATTGGGAGCGCCACAGTGGAGCCATGGAGGCGCAGGCCCAGTGGGCAGGGAAACTGCTCCAGGAGTACCAGAAAAGAGCAGAGGCTTCTGGGTTCCCTGGACCACACAGCGATGTTCCACAACCAAGCAAGGACTCACCTGCAAAGATAGTTCAAGGTATAAATGGAGATTAGAACAGGAACATTTGTGTTATTGGGATTTTATCTCTGTCCTAGTAACAGTACATACAGATAAGTGTGGAGACAGCTGAGTAGCTTTTGTCCTCCCAATTTGTGACCCAGTTTAGATGTAGTCAAGTACACATTGAATTTAATAAAACACACACAGACTATTTCTGTTCGTCTGTAGTTCATGTTACACATAGGAAGAAAAAAAACATGCTGTCCATGTAAAGCATCCATCGTACCTCATCACTCAGTGTTTTCATTTGTGTGCACATATTTTAGATAAACAGTCCAGTCCCAAGTTAATGTCCTCTGACAAAGACCAGACATCCAGCAGGAACTCTGTCACAGCTCCGCCAGGGTCATCATTAAAGAGGCTGCGATCTAACTGTGTGGTGATCAGGATGGATGACATCGACATTCACCAGGCAAGCATTCATCATGAGCTGATTCGATTTACCTGCTTAAGAGAAGCTGCACTCTTCAGTAAAAGGGCTGAGAGGTTTCAGTTCCTCAGTAGAAGCAAGAAGCAAACATGCAGTTTCACTGACAGGTGTTGAGTTTTGTTGTTGTTAGCAGACGAAACATCACACGCTTTGGGTTTGTTTAAGATGCTCTTGTTAACAGTCTCCTTCACTCTAGTGAAGAGTTTACAAAAAGCTAATTTTTGCTACAATATCAGTATTAGAATGCTACTACAAGTATTCAGAGAATGCCTAATCTCCCCCCATTTTGTGCCAATCTCAAGTTTCGATGACAACCTGTTCGTGAATTGGAGCCAATAATGTGATTTTGTCCTTTTAGTTAATTGTGACCTTGACCTTTGACCTTTACTCAAATGGATCATTGCATCTGATGTGCATTATTTTTATATATATATTTCATTTCATGGTAATATCTCAAGTATTCATTGAGTTATAGCATGATATGTCTCTGCGTACACACACAGATACAGACAGACACACACACACACCATGTGATTACAATAATCACTCCCAACCAATATTGGTCAAGATTAATATAATCTGTACCATTGTCTTAAAGAAACTACACGTAAAATTCTATTTCAGATATAATCATCAGCTTCCACATTACAAAATATTCATGCCAAGACTATTCATGTGGCAGTGACAAAAACCTTGAAAGAATATGACATGAAAGTGAAATAACATGTTTGTGTAAATAAATACTTAGAGCAGCCTGTTCAAGATAGATGGTGGTAGAGTGTGGTTATTTTTTATTGTTGTCCTTATAGTTGTTGACTACAGTGCTATTTTTTTTAAAAAGATGCCTTTCTATATTAAAATCTCATCCCCATGGTTATCCAGTCCATATTAGTGTCATGAGCTACAGCATGTTCATAATTTTCAGTTAACTTAAACTAAATAGAGGTCTGTGACAGTCAGATTAGTGGCCTGGGGACATCTACCCTACAGAGGAAACAAAAGCCTGCTCATACCAACCTGATACCAGCCTGATAGGTTTGATGAGGTGGCTACTTGTGTATATATATGTTGTGAAACAAAATGCCCTGTTGGGGGAACTGATACATTTACCTGTGAAATCCCTGATGTGGTGAAACCCACAGGCTTTGAAGAAAGTGATACCTCCAGGAGTTAGAGTAGTCCTGCTATCACTTCACTACATCAGTAGAAGTCACATGATTCTGCTTGTGTCACCGTGGGGGCTATAGTACTTTCATGTGTTACAGGGAAAAATCTGCCTTTTCTCATTACATGCACCAGCTGTTCCTGCATTTTCACTTGAAAGATTTTCTTTTTTGTACCTCAAAATAAAACATTCATTGAAGTATTTCAGGTTTATTGTACATGAAGAGTTCATTTGCAAAAACAGATAACTCTCTTTTTTTCTTTTCTCCACAAAATGGTATTCTTTACTCTACATTCCAGGTAATACTCATTGATTTGATATATTATTTATTCAATTTAGTGGATCTTACCAAATGAAATAAATAATATATCAAATCAATGAGTATTACCTGGAATGTAGAGTAAAGAATACCATTTTGTGAAAAAAGAAAATTAAAAAAAATGGAGCTATCTGATTTGCTGATGACCTCTTCACATGTAGTTCCCCATGTAATGATACTGAAGATGCACCTGTAGTCCGTGACAGGAAGTTATTAATTCACACAGATGGTTTACTTTTGTTTTGTAACATGTATCACAGTGGTTCTCTCTCAGCCTTTTTCGGCTCATGATCCCAATTCAACATCACAAATTTATGGTGACCCCAGACATTAAAAATGGAGACATTTTTTGCTAAAATTAATTTGTTTTTGATCATGTAATAATTTGCAAATAAATGTTAATTTTTGAAGATGCGCAGGTTATATAATGTATATAATGCACTTTTTTGGTGTCTCTTTCTTAGTTTCTCTTGGAAATATCATAGCAGGGTCAGACAGGTGAAGAAAACTTTCCATTGTCACTTCAGTCTAATTTTCTGGCTGTGACTGTGTCCAGGCAGGTGAAGTGTAGTAATGCACATGGTCACATGGTCACATGGTCAGGTCAATCAAGATATGCTCTCTCAGATATTATATTCTTTGTTTTATTTGCACTTGTGTTGAGTCTTAATTATAATGAAATAGAAATTGTAAAATATATTTTTATTAGTATTTTTTTTATCGGTTACTACATATTTCAGGTGACACTGTGTTATCAATAAATATATTCATATTTTAAATTGTTTCTATTACTACACTAACTTCTTTGCCTATGTTCGCAGGTGTCAACACGAGGCCGTCAAAACAAGAAGACCCAGTCTTTAATATCTTGTAACCGTAAAGCTGTACATTTGCCAGACAATGTACCAGCAATCCATCTGCAGTTTACTGAATACTACTTTCCTGACAACCCCAGTGTATCAGGTACCAGAACAGGTTTTAACTTTTATAGTTTTGCTCTGATTCAAAATGTGTTGTAAAATATGTGTGTTGTTGTTTATAGCAAACCTAAATAGTGTATACTTGAATATTTTAAAACAATCTAGTTATAATACTGTCTTATAATACTAGTTCCACCTCAGTGTCATACTACACAGAACATACTAGCAGTCATACATATGATATGTTTTCTCTGTTGTTAAGTTATATGCATTACTTGTAAATATTCATATTAGCTATTAGTGAAATGTTCTTTGGTTCCCTTATTTATTTCATACACACACTTGTTTTCTTTGTCCTCATCTCTTCCCTTTTTTGTTTGTTTCAGTGCCCACGTCAAACTTGTATGCCCAGCTGAACAGCCTCCAGCTATGTGTCGACCCAGCCAGTGTGCTGTGGATCAATCTGTTTTCGAGGGGCCTGCTATATACCCTAGATCAAGTAAAAGCGTTCTATCATTTGCAAGACAGCACCAAGGCAGAGGAGCATGTAGATATCCGTATGGATGCATCCCAACTTAAGGTTAATGGAGACAATTTTTCCATTACATATCAGTGTTTGTTTTTAGGTTCTTATAGTATTTGAAAGGAAATCACAAGAGAAATAAATTTTTCTACAAATATATCAAAGAAAGCCTGACGTTTCACACCTATTTTCTTTACTTCTACAGCTAATAATTCCTTTAGATTCTTCTATTTTGGACCATCCAGAGCGTCCACAGTCCCTCTCCATTACTGTTCCTCAAATGATTCTGAGCAACACCCGCCACTGTCCCCATGCCACCAGAGGTGACCTCAACAGCACCTACAACAACTTATCTTCCTGCCGTTTCTTTCAGTCCAGACCACCCTGCCCTTACCCCAGAGACCAGAGTGCCTTTCACCCACTTCCCTCCATCTTCCTCCAGTACTCTCAAGAGACAGAGCTTCAGCCTTTGGATAAAAAGCAGCTGAGGTCACAGGATGTCTGGTCTCTCAGTTTATCCCGTGTTACACTAGGGTTTGATGGAGCCCGCAGATTCCCCAAAGGCAGAACCCAGCCCTTTATTGAACCCTTTGCTATGTCTGTGTGGATGTGCCAGCCTTATGCCTATAATTGTGGAACACCATCTTCCTCCTGTAGTTCTAACAGAGCACACCAGTCCTCTTTGGAGCAGGGACCCACCCAGGGGGAGGGAAGCCTTGCCTCTGTTCACATTCTAGCCCATGCTATCACTCCATTGAAGATGTGGCTAAACCACTATCAATATGTCGCTCTGCTGAGGATGAAGGATGCCATGGCTCGCTTGGTCGCAGAGTTGGGACGGGATACACGGGAGGTTAAGAAGGTTCAAGACCACAAAACAAATCCTGCCACGACATGTTTGGCCCTGCTATTAGATTCAGCTGAACTGGGACTCCTGTTACCTCCAGTCTGCACAGAACCAGAGGAAGAAGTCCCTCACACGCCAGAGACGGATAGCCCAAGCATGACAGACTCTGATATTTCTCCGACTCATCATGCTAATGATGGTGTATTGGAGGATAGCGGTGTAGAAAACGGCATCTCCTCCATTAACACGGGTGGCACGGAGTATGATCAGGATCAGGATGGGTTGGTGGAAGAGGCATGTGAAGCAGTGGAGGATGTGCTGGAGGATGGTGGGCTGACAACACAGGTGGACACTCCAGTCGTCTCGCCCCCGCTCTCACCCGGCCAGTCACCCGTCCTATCTCGAGAACCATCCACCTTTAGCTTGGAGGGAGAACTGTCAAGCGCCATTAACGTCACCAAGGATGTGACCAAAGATGCCATTAGTGCCTCACTGGACCTGACCAAAGGGGCGTTTTCTATAACAAAAGATGCCTTCAGTATGCTGAGTCGTGGCTCAGGGATGAGCAAATTGTTCAGTCCAGCTAAGTAAGTGTTAATGATCTCCTTCTGAGCTGTTGGCAACATAATAGGGTTAGAGTCTGGCGTCCATACTGTGCACCACATGCTGTTACTTGCTGTGTCTTAATAACACTTTGTGTGTGTGGACAGGGAACAGGTCCAGCGGTCAGAAGACTCCTCCCTCTCTTTGGCTGCCAGCCTGCGTCACCAATCCATGAAGCAGTCGCCTTCCCAGCATTCCTTTGATAGTGCTATCTTGGATGGCAGCCTACCTGATGAGAATCTCTCTGTGGATAGTGACATCAGTGACAATTTTGTTGTTCTCATGGACTCAGGTGCTTAAAATTCTGACTCTAAATTAATGAAGATCTTTCAATTTCACACTTCTAACTGTGTTATATTTATCAGAGTCAGGCGTAGAGTCCATGCGCCCAAATAACACTCCGATCATGGTGGGCAGTCGAGGAAGTCCAGCCCCAGGGACAGAAGGAGGTTCATCAGCTGACCTCAGTAGCTCCCTGTCTCAAAGTACTGAGGATGTCTCTCAGGATATGGTAAATATCATTTCTCATAGAAATATATACACTAAAAATGTTTAAAAATGCTGTTTTTTCTCCACATATCAGCAAAAGTGATATCTTAATAGAAACATAGCAGCCCCCTTATGTTTTTCTTGTATTATGTACAACCTGGCCAAAAACGTTTAACTAAGCAAGAGAGCAGGATCTATCCTATCCAGTAACTGCACTAATATATTTCAGCTGTCAGCACAGTTTTGGCATATACAACATTATCTAACCATAACCCACTTATCTAACTGGAACTGATGCACTGAGTACCTTTAAATTCCTTAAACTACCATGTCAGAGGACATATCCCGTGGTCATGAAAAAGATGTAACTGTTTGAGAAGGGCTTGGTGCAGTTTTTCTGCAACAAGTAAAACATTTTTTTAAAATAGATTATTGAAATGACAAAACAAACCTGTCCAACGCATTATTAAAACCTGGAAGCACAGTGGTGAACCATGGTAGAAAGAAACACTGTCTGAGGAAAAAAAAACTTAAATGATTATTATCAAAGATCACTTAAATGTTAATATTATAGAAGATCAATATTAATATTATGCATAGCTATACTTAATAATAAAGTATTTTGACAAGGACATTGTGTAGAAAAATCAAGGCATGGGCACAAAACAGCTGTGTCATCCTAAAGGGGGCCATATCATGCCAATTTTTCACAAGTTAACACAGTTCTCTGGTGTCTCAGTGACCTGTCTGTGACATGCTTTGGTCAAAATACCACATTGATGAAAAGATCCAGCAGCCTCTTCAACCTGGAGAAACAGCCCTTTTTAAACCACTTGGTTTTAGTTCCTCATACTTTCATGCAAATGAACCACAGCTGACTCCACCCTTGTCATTCTACCGAGAGGAGGAAGAGAAGAAAGAAATGAAACCTGAAAAAGTTGAGGCAGAGAAAAAGAGACAAAGACACCAATGAAGTAAAATTAGCTGGAGAGAATTAAAGTGGGCCAAGTGCTGAGTTTTACAGCCCCGGTGTCTTCTGATTTTTGTCCATTCAAAGCCTATGTGTATATTTGGGTCCAGTATGTCTGGACCCGGTTGGCCAGATGAACCGCGACACCACAGTCACGGTGCCACCCACAGACCAGCCCGTCCAATCAATGCGGGTCAGACCCAGATGCACACACAGCGATCAGGGCTCAGACCCGGATGCACAGCGGACACGCAGCAGACCTACCGATCACCTAGAACAAAGTAATGGCGAAGCAGTAATGTTGGCAAAAAATGCAATTTTTTCGTCAGCCCCATTAAGAATGAATGGGGTTTTATTTGGCATAGTGTGAAATCTGTACAACGGAATTATGAGACCACATGTGTAATCTCTGGGCCAATCCGAAAAATGTTTCCTATTTACTGCAAAACACAACGATGTATTGTTTGGGAGTTATAGCCACTTAAACATGGCCCAATTCATTTCGGATGGACATTTTTGACTGGTTTTTCGCATTTAATACGAAATCTGTGCATTGCAAAGTCAATCCTGATAGATAACACATTTTTTGTGACCAGCCCACACATTTTAGTGTCAAAAATGTTGGTCTATTTACAGTGGTGCAGGCTGCTTTTAAAAAAATAGTTTTTTTACAGTTTTTTTGTATAAAAAGTCATAAAAATTATAAGAAATACGACAACATACCCCTGTGCTTTGCATTGCATGCAAACACACAGGAAATTATACTTGGATCCAAAATATTCCCTTTGGGTATCTACCCAGCTAACTACAACATGAGGAGGAATCATCGTTTATTTTTCCCCTGATGGGCATGTTCCAAGATGACAGTACCAGGGCTCATTTGGACAGTAAATGTTGTGACACTCAGAGCTTATCAATGTCATGGTACGATCACAGCTACAGTAATGGTGGCCCAAAGAAATATTACAGTTTGGGGCTTTTTTTTTTGTTTTTGGTCAGGTTGTGTATAATGTTTAATATATATGTGTATGTATAATAACATTCCTAAATTGCCCACAAGGGGTCATTCAAAAGTTTTAAATCACTAAATACTCTTTTGTTCATATCTCTGGAGCTATTTGTCTGATCTTCAAATTGAGTGCAAATGAGTGGTCATGGCCTGGGGATGCCTCACATCATGACATCTGTTAAGGATTGGGATGTTCAGGGATATACCCCTAACCATCGCTTCAGATGGCGTAAGCCTAGTTTTAATTAAATTTTGATGTGATGTGTTGTGTTGTTACAGTCCTCAGTGTTCTTACTTATGATGAGCGGGATGGCTTGTACCATGGAAGTAAAAGGAGAAGATCAAGTTGTTGCAGCAGAAGCTCAAAATCTGATCCCTTTGCAAATGGGAAATATCCGAGTTTCTGACATCCTGGCTGGTCTTGTACAAGGTAAATGGATAATTGTTGCTGCACTCAGACTTTGTTAGTATGTTTGATAGCAGCTAAATAGTGATTTAACCCTAATAACTTTCCCTTTCCATTGGCCTACTAATGGTATGTGAATTACTAGAAGCTGGCCTCTAGTCATATTTTAGTAGAGCTTGTATTTGATATATTGTGAATATGCTTTATGAATTGCACAAGGAAGCTGGGTTGTGTTTTCTTTTCAGGCGTCACATATCCAGATGTTGTGACTGACTGATATTTTGTGTGAATATAAAATACAACATGTAAAAGTGTCATGGATGAGAATACCTGACAGTTATTGCATTTTGACTTCAAAGACCAAAGATAGTTTTAGAGAAAGAATGGCTGTAGTAAACATTTTCTCTAAAAGAATTCTCTGGTGGTTTACAACGGTGTCTTGGTTTTCATTTTTGTAGTTCCAGGTGCAGCAGTGCAGAAACAGAACAGACAGGGAAACTCAGCAGCAGTGAGCATGCGAGCAGAAATGGGTCCATCTGCAGCCCAACACACTGATGAGTCTGTGGGCTTCATGGATATGAGGGTAAAAGACTGCCATGCAGAGCTGTTAGCTTCTACAGTCGCCAACATTGGTCCCTTTCTGGAAGATGAATTTGCTGTTGACAGTCAGCCAATGAAATTACACATGAGCAACGTCAAAGTCACTATAAAAGTAAGTTAATGATTTTATCAGGAGAGGATAAAAAAAATCTGTTGTGCTGGTGGAAATAGTTGTGAATGAAAATATGCTATGAGTTATTTACATATGATCATTATTTTATCTATACTCAATATGTTAACTGTGGATAGAAATCTGTCTCACAATCTGACTTAAAACCTAAGGTTATTGACTTGAAACAATTTATTCCTTTCAGGATGATGGGCCTAGAATTTACCCTACAGCCCCTCAGCCTGTTCCAGCCACTTTCATTGTAGATCAGCTGCTACTTGAGCGTGGTGATGATGGCATCTTGAGGCTAAAAGGTGCTTATTTTACCTGAATTATAATATCATTACAAATTTGTGAGCCATGAAATAACAAATAGTCAAATACGGACTGCATCAGCTTTAGAGAAGTGGGAATAGAAAGTGATCTTGGCTGTTTCTGTTTTGTTTGCAGCTGAAGCTCCAGACTCAAAAGCCTCAGCAGATGTTCCTCTGGATAAGATGAACGGTTCTGTTCAACTGCCAAATGAAGTAAGGGTAACTTCACTACATAATATACATTGTTTATATATTATATTAATGTGTCTACTCAGTACAACAGCCATATTTTTTAATAATTCATCACTCTTTTTGGTAGTAAGTATTACTACTTAGGAAAACTCCAGCCAGTGGTTAAAATAAAATAAAAAAAAGTTGTACAACAGAGCTGAGGATTAAATGTGAAATGACCTCGGAGATTGCTGTGACACTGCCTGTACCAGTGAACAAAGAGACCTCTTTTTAGTTGTAATAACCACTGTGAAATACTAACGTCACAGCTGTGAACATCTCATAGGTCTGTCATATTTGTGTTTACTTACATTTTCATTCCTTAGGTCAGGATATTTAACTTGTTGTGTTAGTCACAGCTTGAATATGGTGTCTTTTTTGTTGTTAGATCAAAGATTGATAAAGCGGAGATGAGTTTAAGTGCAAAGGGTGGTGTAATGGTATTGTAATTACATCTGTTGCTGTCCATCAGAATCTGATATCCATCCAGCTGGTGTAGTAGCTTCACGCCAAAGAGTATAAGCTGAGCTGTAGCAGGAAATAACCCATCTATCAAACCTGCTGTTACAGAGACAAACCCTGGAAACCCAGCTCACTGATGCCCAGGCTGCCCTCACCCAGGCCCTCAGTGACAGAGATCGCCTTTTAATGGAGGTCAGGAAGTATGACCCCATGTTTACCATGTGAGATACTCAGCCTCTGACGCCTGAACACAAAGCTTCTCCTTCGGAAAAGAGTGTTGGAACGGATCAGGGTGAATGTGAGAAACCAGTACGAATCACTTCAAGCATGCCGGTACATTGGAGATATTAGAAAGATGTCGCCAGAGGTCTGCATAGTTTGGATTACTTCAAACCTACGCTATCACATTATTCATAAGATTTCAAAAGAGCTCCTTTAACACTTATTAAAAGATGAGCCCTGCGAACTAAGTTTAGGTACATTACTGGTACTATGTTTATCCAGCAGTCTAGATATGGTTCGCTGCTGTACTTAAAACAGTGAATTCATCCAAATCGGTATAGAGGTAAACTCATTGTGTGGTTTCAGTGTTCAGCATGCATGGGTAAATGTCAAGCTTTAAGTCTCTCCAGTTAATATGTTGTGTCACATTAATGTTAAGTTGTACATGCCAAAAAAAAAAACTTCTTTTCACGTGCACTGACACTGCCAGACAACTGCAGGTGCATCATTTTGCTATTTCTACCAAACACAACCTATACTCATTCACAATTTGTGAACAGACTTTTACAAACATACAGACATGAAGGTAAAAAAGATTTAGCAATATGGATTCCCTCTATTCATTTCTGAATATATTAGTAGCGGTTAGTGTTAGGTACTTGTTGATGCTGTATTGTGAACAGTAGGGAAAACAATGCACTTTTTCTTTACAAAGCATAACTTTGCTGCTTCTACAGAGAGACGGATGCATTTCAGTGTCCACCGTTGTGTAGTCATCCCCAGGGTGGCACTGTTACACACTCAAGTTCTCAGCGCTCTCTAAAAGCAAGTTGTTTCATTCCCCAGTATTATTTTTCTTGTGAGATGTGTGTTAATATTCTTTTGTACTGTGAATTATTGAGACAGTTTGCTCTGTGGGTGAATGTCCTCTTGATACATACCTTTTCACCTTTTAAGTTTGATGTCTCAGCAGAACAGACCAGGTTGTACAGTGGCTTCAGTATTGTAACTGTTGGTCTTTTTTTGTCCTGTAAGAGGTTTGAGATTATACTAGCTACCAGGATTATCTTCAAAAACCTTTTTAGGAAGAAAAAAAGTCCGGAAAAGAGTGAGACTAACAGTATTACCTCTGTAGTGGTTCAGTATCATGAACATACATTAATTCTATTTATTCTCATTTGTTTATGCATGTTTGTTAAAATATACTGAAGCCATATCAATCAAAGCCACATTTTGCAAAGCTGTGGGACTCATACTGTGTTTGTTCACACTATTTATTCTTAGAATCACTGAGGAAAAAAAAGATTTTGTCTTATTTGACCACATGACAGATCAGTTGTCATTTTGACATTTTGTATACATGCATAAATTGATGATATGCATGGCTTCAAACAGATAGATTTGCTCATGACATTCCATATAGCATATCCCCTTCTTTGCAAATGCTCATAGGAAAGTCAGGGGTTTATTGTTATGTTATTTATTCAATGTTGAGTTTTAACTGGAGGTCCTTTAGCAGTACAGCGATTTAAAGTAAAAACATCTGTTACAGACACAGCAATCAGCTGTCCTGACAAGCACTTATCATTTCAGTGTTCATCTGAGACCTCTAGTGGTTTGTTTAGTATTACTTTTTTTCTTTCTTTCATCTTTGGTTGCCTTCAAAGCTATGAATGACAGATTTGCATTCTTATTGTGGAATGTAAAATGTAAAAGCAATAGGAAAACAATGTAGGTTTAACCAAAAACATTGCTAACAAATGGTACACTACACTTTTTGATACAGTATTCTGATTTTTTTTTTTTTTAGGATGAGTCATCACAGTTGAGTTTATCAGTTTTTACAAGTTCCACTACCAGTTGAATTTATACTCACACATCTTTAATCTGTTAGCATTAAGACATATTACCATCATGTTCACATAGACCTGACTTTCTCTCAGCTTGTACATTTGTTTTGCATGACTTTAGAGGATCAAGATAAAAACTTATTGTCCTATGCTGGATGAACCATGTAGCTGTACAGTTTGTCCTGCTTCCCTCTCCTCGATGTAAAGTAGCATCCCTTTCATGGCGATAAACTTGTATTCTGAGTTCCATCCCAGATCACTAGACTTCCCTTCCCTCCCAGGTTTAGGTTTATATCACATCTTAACCTCCCACCTAGTGTGTAGAATCAGAGTGAAGCATGAGTCACTTTAATGTGTTTTCTCTATTTACAGGATTGACTGACATGGTACAACTCTTTACCACTAAAGAGCAATGCATTTCCTCAAATGATGTTGTGTAGTTTCTGCCTCAATAGATTATTTGCACTTGTGTGGTAAATTCACTGGAATTTGCACTTGTTTTAATGCAAATCACATCAAAGAATTGCAAAGGAGTCTTTGTGAAATCTTCCCAAGTGATGCAAATGTTAAAGACCCTGTGGAAAGTATTTTGTCAGTTGTGTACAATTACATTGAATTTTGAATTGTCTTTATCACTTCATTGAGACAAATATAAACTTGGTTCTGTGAACCAAAGGTATGTGGAAAATATTTTAAAAAATAATAAATAATTAACTGCTGAACACAATTCAGTCGTGCCTTGGTGTTTAATTATACATGTTTCCATATACAAATAACTATACTGTTACACAGTTCTGATTAAAATGTAGAACTCATTGTCATCCAGTTGTATTGTGGAGCTTTTCCACTTGCACCTTCTCAGCTTTAAGATTTTTCATTAGGTGATAGTACCTACTTGGCCAGGGTTCCAGGTGAACTGAATCAAGCCAAGCCAAAAATGTGATGGACGGCACACCACTTGGACTGAAGTTAATGGATGAGCCATGAGGGCAACTCCATATCCTCCACGGTGATGTGATGTCCATACAAATGATGTCACCGGAGTTTCATCATTTTGCTCTGTTGATCCCACTTATGTTGATGTAGTGCTCAATTGTAATAGAAAATGGCAACAACCAGGTAGAGCTCAGTCAGTGCGGGGAAAAATCCTCTATAGTGTGATTCAATGTTTGACTTCAACCTAAATCAAACATCTTTATTTCAAGTAGTTGGAAACACTTGATGTTATAGGCATAAATCCAACACAAATGCCTTTTGCAATACTTCTGTCTAATGCAATTATCCCAATTTAACTAGTCCTGTATCATACTAAACTAATTAAAAATTAATAAAATATATTCCTCCTGCCTCACTCGGGAATGTGTCCAACTACAGAAAATCTTATGAGTCTTAGCTGTAATGAAAAAAAAAAATGTCCATGCTGATCTGTCATTTGAAAGCAATTGAAATTAGACACATAGTTAAAATAACAAAATCTGCACACATCCCTAATCTTCAAAATAACAGAGCCAAGAATATATTTTTTTATTTTTTTTTTATTAATAAAATTGTATTTACACATATAGTATATATGAAATGAAATGCATGTATTGATTCTGATAACTAGAAAAGAGTAGGAAGTGTGACTGCATCTGGTTCTCATACTGGCCAGATGAGTACCATGACCAGTCAGATAACTGAAAATAATCATTGCTTACCACATGTGGTGACACCACGATTTTTTTCAAAGGCAACCTATGCAGCATCTTTATATGATCTAAAATACATGTGCCTTAGTGAAAAATGATATTCTTGTACTTTGTGTTGGGAATCTGATCTCTACTCTTCAACCGCCTTACTGCTTCCCTCATGTGCTTGGGTTGAAGGGGTGGTGCATCTCCCCACTTTTCACAGACATCCAATGCTGTAAGAATGAATGTAAAATATCAAACTACAGTATAGATAACTTTATATTAAAAGACAAGTTGAATACAATTCACATTTGTTTAAGATTACTTGTATGCATACTGTGTACCTACTCACCCTCTTCAACAATTTCTCCTGCAAATACTTTGGCAATACCAGACATGGCAATCACCACATTCTGGGACACTGATGATCCTGTTATGGACTGGATCAGCTTAAAAAGGAAACACAGGATATTTAAAGACTGAACAGGCTACAAAATATAAACACAGAATTTCAAATTTCACATCATACCCTCTTAATAGCAGCTTTTGGGAAGGCCGAACGTCTGTACATCTCATAGCGATTCAACTGCTCTTCAGAAAAGGATGACACTAAAACCCTGCAAAACACATGAAGAATGGTGGTGAGGATTTACACTGCTGGAAGGGAATGTATATTAACTGACAATGTCTTATCTTACTGCATCTTCTGGATTTCATCCTCATCGACTTTGTGGCGTTTCTCCTTTTTCTTTTCTGGCTCCACTTTTAGTCTTTTGGCACCAGGTTGACTTGAGGATCCCTCATCTTCATCTACTGCTGCAGCCGTTTCCTTCATAAACAATCAAGGTTCATATAAGAATCTGTTTTCTGTCTGTACTGTTCATTCAGCATTTGAGTATTTTTCTTCTTTTTTGAGTCAGAATCATACCACAAATGCTACATTTTTATTTGTGATATATCGTGCTGGAATTCACTCACTATTTTATTCTCCTGTGGGGGCTGATCTTGAGATGAGGGCTCTTTGTTTTCACTAATAGCTGTTGGTGTTGCGGATGCATCTTCAGCTTCCTCTGACTTCATAGGATTTTCGCTTGTGGAAGATGTCCTCTCGGATGTATCCTCAGTCTTGATTCGTGCAGGGTCTGCCATGACTATTCAACCCCAGAAAACACCAAAAGCTTCCGGATCTGTGACTATTAGTGACAACACCAGCGGGATAGTCACTTATTAGTTCAGTTCAGTTACTGTCAAGAGTTAAGTATTTTTTTACCAGGACAGAGCAGTATTTTACCTAGGACTATACTTTATACATTTTACTATAACACTGGAAAACGTGGGAAACGAAATAAAGTCGAACTATAGTTTGCACATACCTCCTCTGCAGCCAGTCGTCAACAAAGCGGCAATAGTCAAGCTACTATAATGCTACTTTAGCAGTAGCATTACTAGTTAGCAACTAGCTAATCCCCGGCACGTATATTTTTGCTTACCGCACACTAGCCGTACACTTACACACAATATAAGTTAATATTATACAGTTTTCCTGAATTAAATTAACACATTAATTTAGTAAAACCGAGTTACCCCAAAATGCTACATTTCCTGCCCAGTGGGTGCTAATATTACAATTTCCGTTTCCGGTTTTGTACAAACTTTATTAATACCGCGAGCTACAAATGAAAACAGCAAACAATAGGAACCAAAGGCAACAGATTCCGTTGTAATTCTCAGGTCAGGGTCTTTTCACCGTATTTTTCAAGTCAATGTTTTTTTATTTGAGGACAATTGTGTTTGTAAATTAATCTTAAAATATATCCGTATTGATTTAAATATACAGACTATGCAACATATTACCTGCAGGGGGCAGCATTATGCTTTTCAGTGTTCCTCCAACCATGAAAATATTAGAAGAAGAAGGGGAGGTTCCAAAGTGTCTATAATCCACCTTTATAAATACTATTACATGTGAAGTTACCTATTAGATATGTACATTTTATATGACTAATTACTAATGTTAATACTTCAAAAAATATACAAATGTATAACTATAAAAACATTTAGTCAACATATTTTAATGTCTTTATTTTTATTTCCTACATTATCATTATTGTTGTTGTTATGCAATTATTACCAGTATCACTATATACACACATGGATTGTGTTTGAAAAGTCAATATTTCTTAATAAGAGGTTGGTAGATTGCTGAGAAAATATTTTAATGTTAATGATTTTCTCATGTAACTACAAACCATAATTGTACAGTTATACAGGTACATTCTGTTAATTTGTGTTACAACAGTAGAATATGCACACATGTGAACTGTTTTCTTACATCGTTAACCAGAAGGGCATACATCCACCAATTCTACACAGTCCATATATGTTGTGGTGATTCACTTTGACTCTAAGCACAATGAAAATAAACATCTATATATAATCATAAATATTACAAACACCTGTTTAGTTGAGTGCATTATGAATTGTCTTTTTAATCCCTTGATAATATTTTATAAGTAGCCTTCTTCTGGTGACAAACAATTATTTTAAAAATCTGAAGATGAAAGGAGTAACTTGAGTATATTCATATTATCTAACTGTAAATGGATTGAAAATAATGTGCAATACAAGATAGATAGATAGATAGATAGATAGATAGATAGATAGATAGATAGATAGATAGATAGATAGATAGATAGATAGATAGATAGATAGATGTTAATCAGTCAAACAACCTATTTCTGAGTTTTATATAAGCTTAAACAAATTCCTAGTCACTTTATTAAATGTGGTATTACATCTATGACTGATAAAAAGTGTAATCTCAAATAAAATTGGAAACACGTGTTAATCAGAGGGTATCATTAATCCCTTTGACAATAATTTATTCAAAATCTTAGAAGAAGCCTACAATTGGTCTAAAGCAATACAAAACCTTATGTAGATTTAATATGATCACATTAACTCACTTTAAATGGTTATTTGAAATTCCTGAAAAGTATATCTAATAAAAAAAAATCAATCAATGATTTATCCATACTTACAAAACTGTGTGGACTGATTCAAACCAACAACTAGTCTTATTGTGACTTCCAAACTGACATACAAAGAGTAATATTCCTTCTTTTTAATTGAAATAGGATTGATTTGAATGACAATGTGTAGATGAATCAAACCCATTATCTCTCAGTTTTAGAAACATTTCAACAAATCCCAATGTTTTTAAGTGTAGGAGTCAAATTACGGAACCACCAACACTGGTGAGAACGTGGTAGTGAAAAGTGTGAACATAATAGTGTCAGCACTGAATCATACAAAGCTTATAGATTGTGAAATGACGTGAGGACATGAGTAGTAGCATGAAGACAGTCTACGTAAACACTGGATGGATCTGATGACTCTTTCATTGAGCTTTAAGGCAGTAACAGTGACCGAGGCACCATCTTGTTTATACCCATCCACCTCTCCGTATCTTAGGCCAGGGCGGGCGGGGGGAGCTCTGGGCTCAGTGTATATGCGAAGGGTTTCGGATTGGAGCCGCAGAAAGAAAGGGCAGTTTCGAGGAAGTGACGGACGAAGCTCCGGGGACTGGTCAGAGGAAGTTTGCTCGATGCTGCTAAACGAAACTTTTCCCCCGTAAAGCAGCACCAACCAGCGGCGCCGCGGGTCGGGACGGACGGATCCAGCGGCGGAGGGAGCTCTAGTACCCACCACCACCACACATATATATATATATATATATACACACACACACAGCATCGCACCGGGACCGCCAAACAAGGAACCGCTTTGGAATTTCACTCCCACCTCCAAACCCCCTTTGCTTTCCCTCTCTTCCCCGCGCCTCCTCCAATTTGTCTGGGATCCGCGATGGGGAAGGAGCAGGAGCTACTCGAAGCGGCGCGCACGGGGAACCTAGCTGCCGTGGAGAAGCTTTTATCCGGGAAGCGTCAGTCCACCGGCACCGGCAGTGGATCTTCTGGGACCGGGGGAAGTGGCAACAGCGGCGGCCACGGAGCGTCCTCTCATCCGCTCTCCAGTCTACTCAGGTAGGAAGGGAATAGAAGGGGAGGGGGCTGGGGAGGGGGGAAGGGGTAGCAGGCAGGCAGGCAGGTCAGGAGAGTCGAGAGTCTGTCAAAGTGTGTCCGATCGTCCACTCTTTGGGGTTTGTGATTCTAGTTAGTGGATTGTAAACACGTTTAGCTAGTTACAACAGACTAGTGGCTCCCCTGTTCATACCAGTGCAGCTCGATGGCATGCTTCTTCTTTGTTAGCTCCAGCCTTGTGTTCCTGCCAGCTTACTGTAATGTGCACACACCGACTGGTAAGCAACACAACTATTCAATCAAGCCATTTTTTTTTTACCATATTTTCATAAAAAAATAAAATAAAACACAACAAAACCCAGCACCACATGGATTATTATGCAAGCTGCATAATTCCCCACCTTGCTTTAGCTGGGTGGTGAAAACCTGGGTATTTCATATGATCCATGGTCCCACAAGCGGAAGTCATGGAAGCAACAACAGTATTTGATGTGGTTTTTCACATCTGCACACACAACCTATCAGTCTGGTTAGAGCTGCTAACTTCTCTGTTTGGGTCTTCTGCATATTAACTTAATTCCTGTATGTCCCAAAACCTCATTTCATTCCACAATAGAAGGTCATATATACATGTCATCCTTGTCACATCTTTACTTTCACACGTATTTTAGTCTTTCATTGTGGAAATACACATTTTCTGGACTGTTTTTAGGTGTTATTTCACTGAAGAATATATTGTTCCTTAGCCTATAGTGCACACACCGATCATGAAAATGCATCTGGGGTTAGTTTTGTAATAATGTACCCCCTCTCTTAACTTTGTGCACCCCCTGATCTCATGGACAGTACTAAATAAAAGAGAAGCATGTAATGGATCTGATGAACCTTCATTTTGTCATACTGATGTTGTTAGATTTACTGCTTTATGCACCATACCACTATTATATTTCTCTGGGGTTAAAATGTACTACTGTGAATCTGCATTTTTATTTTTTTTATAATACACATAGTTATGGTGTCCTTTGTGCTCTGTGCAGAATTAAAACATTCTATGAAAGGAGCTTTAGTCTGCACATTCAGCCTGCATAGACTTTTATGTCTGCTAAAATAAAAGTTATGGCCAAGCTAAGTACCAGCTGTCAAGAAGCTGCAAGTGCTTATTCTCCAGCCTTATTTGAATACTGATCACATGCAGGTTGACTATCTGTCAGTCAAACACAATATTGTTCCCCAGGGAAGTAAGTGGCAGGCACCTTCGACAGAGAGACAAGTGTTCCGGTGAATCTCGAGGTGATGTATCACTGTGTTACTTAGTGCAGACTGCACAGTGTACTCAAGATAATTACATTAAACCCTTCTAATCGGAAATCCAATTCAGAGATGTCATGCAGTCACGGCCGGTCCCATCTCTCCCTCACAGATCTGTGGGTGGACTGAAGGGCCCATTGTGTCATCTATTCTGACTTGAGTAATCATTGTTTGGCAACGGTAGCTCTGGGAAATTATTGGCTAGGCTTTGTAGGAAATGAATTAACTGCTGGTGTGTGGAGTCTCTGTAGCCTGTGGACACCTGAGCTTTAATGAACATCAGTTGTAAGATTATCGACAACATGGCAGCTGGAGGGGAATCTACTGTTATTGTGTATGACATTTGATTTGGTTTGCATAATTTAAATGTCAGTAAATATAAGGGCATTACTTTGAGCTATCACAGAACTATGGTCTTTCGGTAAATAATTCCCCCCCCCCCTTTAACTAGAATAACTATGAAACTTGTTCAGCCATTGTCAGAAACGTCAGGTTTATAATCCTGTCGGAAGAGATCTGTTTAGTGGAAAATGTGTTTTTCTAAGTACATTTAGCCTGTGGTGCTTCTAAAGTTTGGAATAGGCTACATGTTATTTGTGACCCTAACTGCAGCAACTTACAAGTAAATACCCATTTGTCTAATGAGAAGTTCTCATGATAACTTGAGAAGTCATTTAATCAGACTTGTTTGGACATGTTATTAAACTTGTTGCATACATTATAGGCAATACTATCAGTTTATTTGTATTAACAGAATCCCCAGGCTTTATATATGATCTCCACTAATCTGCTTAATTTTCATAGTTTGAAGGTGTGTTGTGTGTGTGTGTGTGTGTGTTTCCACTAGATTTTTGGCGTTCTTTCTCTGGAATGGGGTGCATGTCAAGACTTGTGGTGTTTTTGTAACCAGGCTGTTGTAGAGCTGTGCTCTGCGGAATGTCTGCTTTCCCAGGAGGCTGCATCCTAGTGGTTGCCATGGGATAGACACTGACCCCGGCATGTTTTAACACCACTGCCGCCTCAAACATTTGTTACATGGTGCTCTATTAACACTTAAATGAGGTGGGCGGCGCTTCCTTATATAGAAAGGTCATGGCCAAACCCTCGAAGTCCTGTCATATAATGGTTACTGCAGATTTAAGGCAGGTATATTATTGTTATTGATTGTGTAGATTCCAGGTCGTTGCGTACTGCTTTCACTAGGGGCCTCATGACCCGCGATCCCAGAGGTCTACAGGAAGAACTTTTCTCTAGTACTTCCTGTCCCAGGTTGTCCAAACACAGGCAGCAGCTGTGCATAGACCGGAGGTAAGAGAAGTCCCTGGCAAGGAAAGTTCCTGCCCACTGAGGGGAAATTAACAGAGGAATGCATGGAGTTCTGGACAGAGGCAGTGAGAGCTTAGCCAGATGAGGGCTTGTCTCCCAGATCCACGGCCATGTCCTTTGTTCCGCTGACAAAGCGTAGAACGACAGCTTTTCATATTCATATTAGTTCCTAAAGAACATTCTGAGGCTTCTCTATACTTTTTAGTTGTACAAAGAAAATGTCATTTGGTTCAAATTGGACCACCTATGTAGAGGAGCTAATGTTTCCTATTGCTGAAACTAAAGGTCTTATAATACATGATGATAAGAGGCATCTTCTTTTATTTGCACACTCAAATACAGTTTCTCCTTAACATTTATTTCACTTTTAGTGGTTAGGAAAGCCTTTTCTTCCAGTGTAATGACTTGGTTAGCATTTTAAGAGGCTTGGGCACAGCTCCAAATCATTCCATTCCATTACATCCACAATTTCAGGCTCATCTCCAGCAGAGCCATGCTGTCAAACGGGTGTTAGCAGAGAAAATATCTGTAAAAAGCAAGCACATATTGTCCTTTTTAAAACACACATATGTCCCTATGTTATTAGGATCTGTGCATATGTAAAAAATGTGCATGCTTTGGCTTAGTGTGTGTGTAGATGACAGTCTCCCAGCAGGAATCTGACACCCTCCGTTACTTAAACAGGCACTTTCTACCACTTTAACAGTACTGGCAAAAGTTTCAGGTCACCCTGAGCCGAACTAAAAGCTGGATAAATGCCAGACCTGGCAGTCACATTTCATCAATTGTTGACCTCTGAACTAAAAGAAACTGTAGCTGTTCAACCCAGAAGGGAGCAATGGTAGCTGGGAAATCTAACACCACCATGTTAGCATTCCAGGAGCATCTGAGTTTAGGATACTCTGCTCTCCACATTATGTTTATGGCCTGTGTTTGTGTAGCGTGAGACAGCAGGCTCTTAGAGGCACTGATGAATTCCACATATGTGCGTACTACAGGGGTACAGACACTGACGAATGTGATGTCCAGTCCACCGATGTCCATTCTTGTAAATACGTGGCTGTTTTTGTTTTAACCCAACAGTGGTGGCTAAAAATAGCTTTCATGGAAGTGGGTCAGGGGTTTCTTGACAGGAGATGAATACATTGACTTGAACCAGACATGTCAGAAATAGAAGTAACAGCAACAATCATAACATGTGTAATACCAACAATAGCAACAATATTTTAACCACATGATGACAATATGTTAATGATCAGTACATGTTAGGTTGCCTCTGCACCCCTTGCATCACAAACAGGACATGCAATCAACACAGTTACTAAATCTCATGCTTAATGTGAACTCTATTTCAACTCACTCACTAAAGCGCTTATAATAACAAAGGGGCAAATGGAAATAATAAGACTGTGGAGGTTGCTCGTCCCCTGTGGTGTTTGTTTTTGAACTTTTTTTTTTTTTTTTTTTTCCAGACACTGTCCCACAACAGCTACAGACATCAGGCCCACCCTTTCAACCTGTACAAGCGTACATGTGTTAGCTGACTATTAGCGAGTCCCCCAACCCAGACATTTTGGTCTGTCTGGCCCACTGGCTGGCGTCTTGCTTTCTCCCTCTCTTTGCTGCTCTCAGCAGTCTTGTTGCCCACCTGCTGGGCTAACGCCAACCTCCACTCCACCTTCAAGCTGCAAACATGTTGTACTTGTACGCTAAGTGTGTCCACACAGGAAATACATTAACCAAGATCCTTTAAATATATGTGTTTTCTGCCTGTCCTTCTGAATGTGTAGAACAAACCTGTTATGCTTGAATGAGTTAGCCTTATGGTAGCATGACAAAGCATATCAGCAGCAGACAGACAATGAGGGCTTTTTTTAATACTGTTTAGTACAGTATATCAGTATAAGGTATAGGTTAATGAAAGACTTAAAAAATGATCTGTCTGAGTTCTGAAGAGTTAATGAACACTGCATTTTTTGTATGACACAGCAGCTAACTTCTGTCTCACCTAGTTTGCATATTAAAACAACTATTTCCAGATGTAGCTTGTCAGCATAACTGAAATAACTTGCCGTCCATCTGGCAGATTTCAGCTCAGGCTCAACATCAGTTTGCTCTCTCAAGCAAAATACTCCACAGATAAGTGTGTGTATGACCAGGTCCGCGTGTGTGTGTGTGTGTGTGTATGAAAAATGCCGTCATATGAGCAGAAAGGCTTGTGACTGCATATGTTTTCATCCCATCTGATTCTCCCCTGTGCCTTTTCATGTTTTCTTCTGTATTCATCTCACCTCTTTCGTCTGCCGCTGCTGTTTTTCATGTCTATCATTCTGATTCTGCCAGAGTTCATTGGAGTGCTCTGGTCATATTCTGTGACTATCTGTGGGAACAATTTATTTGCACCTCCTACTGCACCACAATTGTTGTGTGAAATACTCACTATGGTGTGTTTACAAGTCTTGAAGACTCACTCAGACTTTGTAAGGCCTGTGTAGTTAGACACTGAGCAGTGTCTCTGATTTTATTTCCTTTCTTTCTGTTCCTATTTATCTGTCTTTTGCATGTATGAGAAATATGAAGCCACAATAACATTTTTTGTACTTACTTCCTTTTTTTATGAAGTACGTGAGCATATTTTGCTTAGAAAATGTATCCGTATCTATAGCTGACATGACGAATATTTTCAAAAAGAGCTAAACCAGTCAGAATTAACCAATTAGAACTTTGAAGAAAAAGTGTCAATAACACACATACTCTTAGAAGAATGGCTTTTCAATACTCCATGTTCTTACCTACAGTTTATTCTCCAATTTGATGTTGTAAACCCTATTCAAGTACATGGGCCTACTTCAGGCAGAGGAGATTTTCTTTTTAAATGGAACCTGTGTTTATTTTATTTACCAGATATTTTATTCTCACAGTAGAATAAACCACAAAACTATATAATGGTACAAAGACACAAAAGTGATTAGAACTATAATGATTATTCAATTAATAATGCAGATGTACAAACACAGACACAAATACAGATAGAAATGACTAATCCTGAATTAAGTGATGCTGTCCTGAACTTATTTGAGGATATTTAGGCCAAAAAGTCCAAATTCTCTGATTCCAGCTGGTTCCTTCCCTATGATGGTACACAAAAATATTTGTTTATCTGTGGACAAAAAAGATAACATTTGAGGACATTAGTTTCAATTTTAGGAAACAAATATTCCCTTTTTTTTTTCAAACCAAATCTCTATTAATTATTTGATTAATTGGATAATTAGATTAGCTAAGCTTTATTACAGACTCATGATCCACGTAAAAAAAAGCAAACGGTTAAATACAAACATTGTAAAATAACGATGAAACATTTCAATAGATTGAATTTCCTTTAGAATAATCATTAGTTGATAGCTGAATCATCCAGGCATCTCACCTAATGCCACAATCCAGGAGTGTGTTTTAATAATTTGGACATGTAACAGCTGTTATGAGCATATACTACTATTACGTTGTTGTAATCTGTGTGTGGTATCTGCGCAGTGATGAGTGATTGAGTTCATTAGGTCAGTGAGTGTCCTCCTTAGTTGGCTTGGATGTCTGACAGATTCTATCCCTGCTGTAGAAGAGATGCTCAGGTTTGCCATGCTGGGCTGCTTTTTGGCAGCAGGGCATCTGGTTTCAGCACCCGCCAGCAGTATGCATAATTAAGCCCAATTTCCCTGACAGTGGCTGACATGCGCCAGTCACTCCTGGGCTCGGTGCCCTGGGCTACACTAATCCGCAGCAATGTGGCCACACGGCTAATAGGCTGGAGGATAAATCTGTTTATTTGACACCGAGTTTACACACACCTTGATTCTGAATTTCTTCAACTTTGCAGCTAAATGTTGTCTCGTCTACTCTCCAGGGTTCCATGTGTACACTAATAATTCTGTATCGCAGCTTACGACTCCACTTTGTCTGTGAAGGGCAGGTTTATGAGCAAAATATTTTTCCCCATTGAAACCTACTTGACAAAAATAATCAGCAGCTATTTATGATCAAGTTATGTTTGTGAGTATAATCTAAATTGTAAAAAAAAAAAAAAAAAAAAAAAAATCTAAAAGTTGTCATTCTATTCAATGAAGATGTGATGCTTTGTTTTATTTGATCTGATCTGGTTTTGTACTCGTAGTCGAATAAAAAAGCAATCTAATCACCTTTATGAGATCCAACATATTGTACTAGCCTCTTACACTTTATCAAACAAAGGGTCGCCTGCAGAAAGAAAACTGCAGATTAATTAAAAATGACACTAATCGCTAGTTGCAGGCCCACTGCTGTCACTGGAATTAGTGCACTTAATATTTACCCTAAAGCTCAGTTGGCATCATTAGTTCTGTTTGTATTTATTATTTCTTTTAATATCTGATAATAGATTGATTATCTGACTAATGGGTATAGTTGAAAACGGACAAGACGATCTGTTAAAATGTGAGTAAATACACACTTTAAAAACATCTTTACTGTTTATTCAGTTAAAGGATTAGTCCATGGGATTGTAAAACACAGTGCGTTGTTATTTGTCTCCTGTTTGTATGATCACTGGTTCAGCCTTGTGTTATTTGGACAGTGGGTTTATGCATTAGCCCACTTATTTTGGAAATGCCATCAGTATGTGTGACTAATGTTAGCAGACGTAAATGGACAGAAGACAGAAAAGAGAGAAATGTTATTATCTATCCTGTTCTCATACTGGCCAGGCTTTGTACAACACAGAATTACAGCCCCCCAGAATCTCTTTCAAACCTCAACTTTATCCCGCTGATATTCCCTCAGGGAAATTAAGGATTAGCTCAGCCTTTCAAACAGGAATTCCTCAGTCAGTTCCCATGAATGTGCCCCCTCCCAAACCAAATCAACTCTGTTTTGCCCATTGCCCTGCTATGGGCCTAAGCCCCCGTCCCTTGGTTAGGTTGGTTGTGAGCCATAGTAAGAGGATGAAGTGGATTGCCGAGCACCACTCTGACTCATGCCCTTGGGTGCCATGCTGCCAAAATGCTGAGAGGACGACGTGACACTCCGACTACACTTAGAGCTGCTTCTACAGACATCCATGCTCAAAGCAAATGCAATGTGCAATGGCAGTGATCAAAATCTAATGAGCAGACATCTTCACATCTTCCGCATGGGGATTATTTTGATAATGCTTTTTAGATCACTGTTATACTATTTTATAAACAGAGTCCAAAAAAATGGCTTAATCGCGTGGTTTCTGATGCGTAATGCTGCATTATGATTTGATTTGGTCACGTGGCTGACTTAACGCTCTGCTGCTGTTTCCAAGTCCCATTTTCACAACTTCTGGCAATGACGTATAAGTCATAACCGAGGCCCAGTGTGCACAGGCAGCAAATATTTAACATTTCAGGTTGAAATATCAATAAATGTTGTTTCTTTAAATGTCATGGGAACGAAAGCATGCATGTTTCAACAAGAAACGGTATTCTATCTTCTGTGGCTGTTATTAATGCTATAAATAAACATGACATGCACAAAAATAAACGTTGAGTGTCTTTAGCTCATCATCAATGTGTCCATGTGATGTCATGCGTGACAATCAATGCAATAACATCATTTTCGTGTTAGCTATCTGCCTAACCCTATGGCATGTATTCTTGCGATCATTTCTTCCCTGTGCTTGATTTAGTTAAATTCTGCAGCCATAGCCATAGCCGCTGCTCTGTTCATGTTTATGTTAATTTGTTTATGGGGGTTTTTGCTGTAAGCTGTTGCATAACTCTTTTATCTAGGACAGCAACTAGAGGTCTGTTTGTGTCTCCGTTTTCTCTTTTGAGCTGTTTTTCAGCAGCCATGCAAGCGTCTGCCTCTGCAAGTCTTTTCTACTGATGCTAGACGATTACAGAGGAAGTGAATTTGTGATGCTGTAAGAGCTGGCCTCAACTTGGCTTGCTCGTTTTCCCCTGGCTAGCCAAAATTTATCAATCCCAAGCATTTCCTGCCGACGCATTTTCACAGTCTAGTACTTCCTCCTAGCACACCCTGCTTTTGATGTCCCATGACTTCATGGCTGCCTGGCTTGGTAAGATGAGACCCAGAAGGGCTGCTGTAAGAAATAAACGGCTTAGGCTTATGACTAGTAGAGTGCTGCATCCCTGTGTGTGTGTGTGCTCTGTCAGACCCATTGTTCTGCAGGCTATATAGTGCACTCCAAGACACTTATTTAATGAGACGGCTCTGACTGTGTAATTGCAGGCTGCTCTGAGAGCTATTATGGGAGATGTGTTTTAGAGGGGGGCAAAAACAGCCATGACTGCAGCAAAATAGAGGCAAAGTCACACACTATCACTTGGACCGACATGAGGGGGCTAAGCACCCCACTGCCACACCTTCCACACTCACCACAATGTTTATACCACGGATCAGTGCATATTGTGTTGATGAGTTCCAGCCTGTGCGTGCGTCCAACTCCTGCTGCTGATGCTTGAGCAGTGTTTGTCCAAGATGTGCTAATAGCCTGTTCTCTTCATCTTCCTCCTTGTGGCGTTCCCTCCAATGGTTGCATTCATTAAATAATCTGCTTGCATCAAAATCCAGGCCTCCCATAATTTATGAGTGTGTCACGCTGTTAGATAAGTTGTTTGCTTCAGTTTTTATGTGGTTTTCTATAATATATCAAAGGCTATGTTAATGTGAAAAACCAGACTTCTCTTCTTTAAAAAAAGCATCCTCCATTCATGATTGATTCAGTGTGTGCCCCACTGGTTTTGCTCCCATTCTCTTTTTGTATGTGTAATGATTCTGGACTCTGGATATTTGGTTCACTAGTGCTGGGATTTCCTTGTCACATGATTTATTTAGGTGGCGTTAAGGTCCTTCAGAGTGCCTCACATCTCTGTCCTGGCTCTCCATCTCACCAGACATCCTTTAGCTTCTTAACTTCTCCCCTGTCCTCCACTGTCGCTCTTTTAGTCGTCAAGCTTTTTTTCTTCACACAACAATTTTTTTTTTTCTTTTTGAAATGAAAAGAACTGAACCATCTGAGCTGACAGCTGAGGTCGGTTTGCAGTGAATGCGAGTGATAGGATAGCACGGCCCTATCCTTAACCTCGTCTCTTCAATGACATTTTGGTTACTGTCAAATGTTTTGTTGTGGCATATACTGAACACACGTCTATTGTACTTCGAGGCTTGATATTGAATAATCAGGCCGAGTTACTGTAAACTAGACAGAATTAGCTCATCCTGACCGCTGCCCTTTAGTGATAGTGTTTCTTTTCCTTCCTGTTTTCCTGGCTCGATGACGCTGCTGGAGAGTCCCTCTACATTCCTGTCCTATCGTATTCATTTTTCTGAACACAGACCTGCTGTGTTATGGTACACCAACAGCAGGTTACAGGTGTAGGAATGAACTGCAACAGAATTAAACCTCAGCCCTGGAAACTGAGATAGCAATCAGTACACCATTTACAGACTTTATATAGGGATAGGCAGTGTTTGTTTGGGTGTGTGTGTGTGTTTTAAGTCTTTTACAACCTTAACAATCCTTTCTACTCCTAACAGTATCTGGAGAGGCCCCAATGTGAATTGTGTGGACAGCACTGGATACACGCCTCTTCACCATGCTGCTCTGAACGGACACAGGTAAGTCAGTGCGAGACAATGTCCGAGTTGGTTTCACCTCTGCTTTTATGCTCTGCATTAAATAAAAGGACTCACAGTTAAGCGTCCCACTGGGGAAATAAAACTATTGATCGGCTGTTTGTTGAACCCACGCGTATTTATTAGTGTAGTTTATGCTCACGGCTCTTCCCGACCCATTCTGTTCCCTCCGTTGTCCGCAGTGAAGTGGTGGAGCTGCTGCTACGAAATGAGGCCTTGACTAACATTGCTGACAACAAGGGCTGCTACCCGCTCCATCTGGCTGCATGGAAGGGTGATGAACATATCGTCAAACTACTCATTCACCAAGGACCTTCGCACCCCAAACTCAATGAACAGGTCTGGCATCACTTTTCTGCATATATTTGTGCTTGTGTGTGTCTAAGACAATGTTCACGCTACAGGTCATAAATGCTGAATTCAGATTTGTTTTTTCCGAAATACAATATTTTTTTGCATGATTGTTCATATTATAATTCAAATGAGACTACCATCAGACATATTGTGTGATCAGCCTACAGCCCTGGTCCTCAAGAGCCACAGCTATACATGTTTTAAATGTATTCGTCTTCCAACACACCTGATTCAAATGATAAGCCTCTCACCAAGCTCTGCAGAAGCCTGATAACAACTATCAGGTGTGCTGGGAAAAGGAAACATCAAAAATATGCAGGAGAGTGAGTCACAAGGACCGGGAATGTGGACCATAGCTTTTGAAGTGACCCACATCTGCAGAAGAAGATGTGACATTACACACAGCGCACTAAAGTACATGTGGATTTTGCCTGGTTTGGTCTCCACAAGTGTAGAAGTGTGACGTCTGTTGCATTTCAATGACGTAAAAGTCACATTGCAAAACATCAGATATAGTCATTCTCATAAGTTTACATATTGTGACTGAATATGCATAGATAGTCTTTGATGTTCCAATATCAATGACCCCAAAACATAAGGCCAAGTCGACGTGTCATTGGCTATAGCTGAAAAAGTGAAGGTGAAGGAGTGTCTGTCTCACTCTCCTCAAGTCAGTATCAGTATCAGTACCATTTTGGGGAGGAGTCACACATGCTATTCATGCAAGAAAAACCAAAATCTTAAAGAAATTGAAGGTGTTTTACCAAGAAGAATGGCCAGAGAAATAAAGTGTTTCATCCACAGCTACCACAAAAGACATACGTAAGCATACACATTTATTTGATAATAAGAAATGGTTTCACCAAAAGAAAAGCTTTTTGCATTATCATTTGTACTCTCTGAAACATGGCCAAAGAATCACAAATGTAGCTCTGGTATGTAAACTTATGAGTACAACTGTATGTATGTGATTGATTTAAAACCACATATGAAACTGAATCAGGTTTGTGCTGCTCAGATTGTCCAAAAAAAAAATCTGATCTGGGTGACATATGGACAAAAAGTCAGATTTAAGTCACTTTATTTATGTATTGTGAACCTAGCGTTAATCTGTACATGTCAGTCTACGGCACAGGTGTCAAACTCCAGTCCTCGACGGCTGGTGTCCTGCATGTTTTAGAGATTTCCCTCTTCCATGTGATTGAGTTTAACCCCTTAACTCCTGAGATTTTAGCAATCAGTAAAAAAGTTTTTAAAAAATTAAATAAAATAAAATGAGCAACAACACAAACAAAAATTCACAATAAGCTAACAAAATAATTGGTAACATGAGCAAAGTAAGACACAAATGGCAGAAAATCAAAGAAAAATAATGACATTTTTAAAAAAAAAAAACTAAATGTAGAAAAATAAACAAAATGAACAAAAAACTAATACATATTTACAAAATGAAAACATTAGAAAAAAATACTTAAAAAGAAAACTCGTATTAAAATTTGGTTCCAGCAGTTTTAATTTTGCCTTTAATGTTTTTGGGTTTTTTTATAAAAAAAGTTGCTTTTTGACACCTTTTCCATCCACAAAACTAAAAGGAAAACAGTAGAATTTTCTGAATATTTAAACTAAATCATCCATTCAGAATGCATCAGCGCTGACACTTAAAAAGTTAATAATCAGCTCCTCATCACTTCTGCAGAACACTGATAATGGTGCAATGGGCTCCAGGTGTAATGGAAGAGGGGAACATCTAAAACATGCAGGACACCGGCCCTTGAGGACCGTAGTTTGACACCGCTTGTCTACGGGTTCTGTGATGGTTGTATCTTGAGACATGACAAGTGTGTAGTGATGATGGCAGTGTAAATTTAATCTCATCTTTCTTTAGATGTGTTATTAAATTAAATGAAGCTTCTAGTGTCATAGTTTTTATAACAGAGGCTTTTTTTTTGTCAGCCACTGAACCCTTTAACAATAGACAGTCACAGTAGAGTTGAATAGATATTATTAGCAAAAAAAAAAGAAGCTAAATTAAGGTATTAATATCAAATTATATTTCAGCATGGCATGTCTGATTCATTTTGCTCTACATCTAAAAATGACAGAGTGTGACCAGAATGCCTTAACATCAGCGCATTGTGTCTGTTTTAACTTAATAATGTGACACTGAAAGTGCTTTTGCTACTGTGACAACTGCTTGTTTGCCCTAACCATTTTAACAGTTTAACTCTTATCATATGTATGATTTCGTTCGGTTGCTTACGGCACAGACGGCCTCCGGACTGGCATCATTTCATTTCGTGTCTGTTTTGTTTGGGATGCAGAGA
Organism: Siphamia tubifer; assembly: GCA_020466265.1. Classification (NCBI taxonomy): domain Eukaryota; kingdom Metazoa; phylum Chordata; class Actinopteri; order Kurtiformes; family Apogonidae; genus Siphamia; species Siphamia tubifer. The sequence goes on from CM035789.1 coordinate 15,483,620, forward strand.
AATGACCCATTGTGAGTTAAAATCTGAACATTTATCCAACAACAGCAACCTTCACATGTCTCCTGGTAAAGAAATGTCTGTCTCATTTTGTGTCATTTCTCTTGGTCTCTTTATGACATTCTGACTGTTCATTAACTCAACTCTAATTTTTTTTCTCCCTTTTTTTTTTATTTAGTTTGCCTCATTTGTGGTCACCATTCATTCGTTCATTGCTTGTCTCAACCAAAATCATCGGCCTATCTTCTCTTCCTCCCCCCCCAGACCTCTGTAGACCATAAAGAGTTCAAACGCTGTGGGCCCTTTGACCCCTATATTAATGCCAAGGTGTGTACACAGTGCTACCAAAACATTTCCTTTTAAAGTGCCCCTTTGCTTTCTTGCTGTATTGGCTTGCTGCTCTTGGGTTTGCTTTGTCGCTGCTGCTTGCGGAACTGCTGCGCTGCAAAGATATGGAGAGGCTTAAAAATTTTTTGTCATTATCAGTGAATCTTTCTTCTGTCTTTGTACTCGTGTTCACATGAGAGCTGGTATTTTATCAATAATGCATCATAATAAACCTTACATTATGTAACTAAGAATCTTGGTTAAATAGTTTAACACAGGGGTGTCAAACTTGTTTTAGTTCAGGGGCAACATTAAACCAAATTTGATCAGAATTAGGCCCAACCACTAAAATAATAACATAATAATATAAATAATGTCAACTCCAAATTTTCCTCTGATTTAGAGCAAGAAATAAAAGTAAAATCATGTGATGAAAATGTTCACATCTACCAACTATCCTTTAAAACAATGTGAATAACATGAATAAACCAACACTACTTCAGAAAACTAAATGCAATTTTAACAAGATTACGTCTCACTTTATTATTTACACATCAATTCGAATGTACACATTATTTATTAGTGGATCTACAAATACACAAAACATGTAATAACAGGCTGAACATTGTTAAACTTACACTCCAGACATTTCAGAATGTTCATATTTGTTCAGGTTATTCATGCTTTTTTGTGAAATTCTGGTTTATTTTATTGCAAATACCGTAAAATGACATGAGAATGTTTGAATTAACAAAGAGCAACATTCATAGGTTATTATCATGAATAATACTTTACTGAACTGACCCATTTTGATCTGTATGTGGAACTTGAAATTAAATTATCAGCACTGCGGTTTTTTGTATTTCACAAAGTTATCCCAGGGGCTGGACCGGACCCTTTCTGGAGCCAGATTTGGCCCCCGGGCTGCATGTTTGACACCCCTGGTTTAATATTATTGGAACAATGGATGATGTGCAAGTTTCTGTATGGCTGTTTTCTGATTCGTTTTTGTCAAAAGGTGAAAAAAGATTTAAAACTTGCAAAATATGCTGCGTTTTAGTACTGCAGATGTTTACACTACTGAGCCAGCAGCAGCAGAAAATACTGACTGATACAAACCACACTATCAATAAATTACAGTATTAAAAAGTCAATGGTGGAAGTTAGAAAGATGGAGACATTTCCAAGAAATCCATTTTTCAGACTTAATATATGCAGCACTTAGGATAAAACAGTGCCATAAACATTAGTTATGCATCTGTATGAAGTAAAAATATGTCCTCTCACCCACACTCAAATAAAAAATTTGCCAAAAACTTGTACACCCCTAACATTTTATCCCATTTGATTATTCATGTCCGTCCCTAGTATTTACTGTATAATACGTACCCTAAACCACATCACATCTTGAATGCAGTATATGGCCATAACCCATTAAAATAGATGAGATTTAATTCATAACAAGTGATGGCCGGCACAATAAACCCTGTCCCTCGCCCATTATGACTAAATGGGAAGATTAAAAAATAAATAAAACAAAAAAAAAAACAATTTGAACTTTGACCTACTTTGACCTCCAAAATGTAATGAGATCTATTCTGGATCACTGGCAATCTATAAAGATATTTTTATATGAATTCACCAAATACTTAAATTTCACCCTTTATAATTAAATGGGGAAAAAAAAAGATTTTAAAACTTTAAAAATGTTGACCTATTTTTCCCAAAATGTGATGGTATCTATTCTACATCACTAGCAATTTACAAACCTAATTTGGTATGATTTCAAACAATGGTTTTACTTTTAGAATGTTAACAAACAAAATAAAACAAAATGAACCAAATAATGCAAAACGTCTTTATATTTGTTCTGCATATTTCCAGTGATTTGCATTGAACTCCACTGCATGATCAGGTTTAATGACTAGTTTTTAAACCAGTGAAACCAAATAGAATGGAAAGCAAAATATATTCATAGAGAATCCGATCATGGTTCCACCATTTGAAAATTCTATTTGCTTTTGGGACATTCCAGAAGCATCTTTATAAGTGCAACATAATATTTTATTTATATGGAATATGTACGTTTATCAGTTGAGCAGCCACTGCAGCATGGATGGTATCACCCTCATGATTAGAGCTGTGAAGAGACCATGTGAACATACTGTACGAGCTCTTCCATGATTGTATTTTCAGCAGCAGAGCCAGAAACCCACCCAGGCCTCTAGATTCAGTAGCATACTATTTTTGAACATTGTCACAGTTGTTATAATCTTCTTAGTGATGTGATAGGGAGACTAGTTCTGCTGTATTTTACGATATAGACTCGAATGTAAGTGTACCCTTCAGTGGTTGTGTTCTTTTTACTGGATTTCCCCATTTATTCAGTTTGATGGATTTAACATTAAGTCTTGTGGTTTATTGAGATTACTAATAGTGTCTTAACGTAAACACTTCCAGTAGAGTTTTTGGAGCCACTACCTGGTCATGTGCCTGAATAATTGATGCTTTGATATGAATAAATCAGAAACATGGGTGCAGTGTGGATGCTCTGGGCCTGGTTGTGGTCATGTTTGATGGCATCATGTGACTAAGTGGGCGGGGTGGATCCTTCCTCCCTTCGCATTTCACTCCAGGACCAGAGAGCCAAGTCATGAGGGGGAGGAAGAGGAAGAGGAAGAGGATGGGAAGTTGTCAGTGTACCAGTCTCTGTGCATCAGCATCAAACACAGATTTTTCTTGGCGTGTGTGTGTGTGTGTGTGTGTATGTAAATGGAAGCAGTAGCCCCTCCTCTTTGCCTTGTGCATGTGAGCTTGCGTCAAGAGAAAGAGATGGGATGTTGTCATAGTAACAGTGTCACGGTTTAATGGGCGTGAGTGACCCAGCGGAAAGATGTGGTGTTTGCATGGAGGCGGGAGTCAGACATGAAAGGTATGTGTGATGAGGCTTAGAGAGGGAAGAAGGAACAGGTTTAGTGGACCACTTGAGTCCTCAGTCTGGACTAGGTCTAATACTTTCAGGAAGTGATGGGGTCTGCAGTGTGTTTGCAACATTTCTGATCTCTTTGGAGGGATTCAGGATCTGACCCAGACTGACCCTACCATCTGAATATTAGCACTACACAGGGGTACCACCAGTTGTTCCATTCTGAAAATGTACAGTAGAACTATACAAAATATTTAACTAAATAAGATTTTACTTACACTACGGAGATCTTTCATGCTTATTGTCATGATTGAGCTGCCTTATTTTTGTCAGTAAATTGCACGGTTTTAGTTGACTGTCAGAAACTAATTAATTATATTATGATTTCACTGTAGAGACGGTGTAAAAAAAATCATTAAGACACTAGTGAAACACACAAACCATTCAAAGAAGATGGATAGTTTGTATATACATGTATATATCTTTTTATTTTTTTTGCATAGTCAACATTACAGCTGAATAAGTAATACAATTTCATTCCGAATGTCAGCCTTTGCAATTATAAAACTGCAGAAGTGTGCAGTTTAATTATATAGAAAAATGTGCAGGTTGGAATATGTGAACCTATTAGTAGCAGTAGCATATTAGAAATAACAAAATGATCAATCAGTTATTGTACGGACAGTAATCCTTGTGCCACACAAGGATTACTGTCTAAAGTATTACTGTCATACAGGCATGGTCATTTGATATGTAGACCATGTGAAATGAAAGCCAGTCAACCAATCACCACCTCTGTTTTATGAACATGTTTTCTATCCATAATTGTTTACGTGTATTTTGGCGGCTTCAGTAATGACAGTAGTAGAGACTAACACAAAAATGAGCAAAGAACGAAGGTAATTGACATGCAAAAAGGATTGCGTGGACCACATGGGGAAAATAAATGAAAAATAAAACTGGAGGGTGGTATCGTGATCCCAGTTTTGTAATGTGCAAAAGCAGTCTTCACTAGATGATGTTAATGCAGGCTTACGTTGACCCCTTAATTAGTTTGTTGTATCTTCTATAAATGACTCTATAATGAGTTAGAGCACAGACTCATATCACGCTACCTTTCTCTCAGGCTTCATGCTCTAATATAGGTCACATGTCTAATGTAATATATGTTTAGATGACTTACTCTGACCAAGGCTCAGATGTCCAGAAGCTGCTCCATTTACTTGAATTTCGACACTACCATACATTTTACATGATACCGGGAATAAAAATAGTTGTGTCAGGGAAAATAGAAAAATAGCATTTCATGAAAATACAGAAATAACAGTAAAATTTTCTGCATTATTTTACTGGTTTTGTGCTTTTCTCCCTGTTTTTTTTTTTTTTTTTTTTGTCCATCTTGGTGTACAGTCTCTCAGGGGGGCTGGTGAAAGGAAAGTGTGTGATGGCAGAAGCAGAAATAATTTCTTTTAGACTTGGTCACCTCATTATCAATGGAGCAGACTTTACCCTCTTTCCTCTAGGCACAGTGCTGACAGTTTGCCAGAGAGCTCATTTATCCCCTCTGTCTGTCACTTCGGTGTGCAGCTTTTCCCTCAACAGCACATCATACCCCCTCCCCTTTACCTTCTGCTCTCAGTTTGTCCTCCAGGACTTGTTCTCATCACAGTCAAGCACATATGAAGAGTCCTTTTAGGGGACATCTTGTTATTTAACAGAAGAATCAATCCTGTCTTCACTGTCACACCATCACTTTTGCTAATTTTTTTTTTTTTTTTTCAGAATCATTTTTTATTTGTCATTTGCATATCCAAGGAACACAAACGAAATTTCATTTTTTTGGGTTTTTTTGGGGTTTTTTTTTTTGAAGGGTGCGTCATCACTACCTGTTCTGTTTATTTCTCGAATGAAGCAATTTCAGATTAGAGTTTGTATAAATCTTATAGGCTTTTAGTTAGCTGTTTTTGCAAAGCTTGTCTCATTTAATTAAGTGGATTACGAAGGGGAAAAACCAATCTTTCCTGTAAAAGGAAGAAAAAGTCCACTGTACGGAGAATTATGGCCCATGGCGAGAAGCCAGTCAGACATTCATCTTATTACTGGACTGCAGAGTCTGTTGGCCCAGGAATGTGTGACAGTGAACAAATAAAGATCTATCATTAGATGTATAAGCCGTTATATCAGACTCTACATATGCTTAATGCAAAGAACAGTTTTCTGTCTTTACTATTCATGATTGTTCTGAAAGGGGGAGTTTCTAGCCACTGCAGTAAAAAAACAGTTGTCTCAGAGACTGCTTATGTTAAGGCTCAGTGGTTTATCTGTAGACCTGATTTGTCCATGTTGCACAAATCTTCACTGCCAATAATGCTTTCTTTCGATCACTTGTTTTGCTGGCTTGATAATCCAATGAATCCCAAGCTATTAAACTCAGGAATGTTATATTTCACATTGACTAGAAGGAGTAGGTTTACACTTGATTCACATTTTCAGGATCTCTACACCTCTATAAAACATACAGCTGTCCAGTACATTCTGCACTGTAATTTATGTAGTCATGATGGTGTATTTCACAGCTGTATAATCCACAGCCTTTGTGTATTATGCTACAAATGCTGAGGGAACCCTCCATGTGTTTGTATGAATGCACAAAATCCAGAGGGATGTCAGTGTGTGACAGTGGTCACAGGCATGCAGCGAGCATGGGCAGCCCTTTGGCACACAAGCTGCAACAGCTGCTCAGCCCACCCCTCCACCACCACCACCACCCACCGCTACTACAACCACTACCAGGGGCCTGGGTGACGTAACCGCTGTTTCGCTCCGCTGCCAGCCTGCACGTCACGTGATGGAGGTCACTCGCCAAAACTGGTTAACATCTCCGAGGCCCAGGTTGTGCGAATCATAACATCCTCCCGTTTTCTCTGCTTCTGTGCTGCTCCGCTCAACCTTTGTGAATATTGTGTTGTATAAAAACACAGAGTGTAATCTCCAGATGTTCCAGGTTAGGGCAGGGTTTATCAATCAGCAGCAGGACACCAGTAGTGATTTTAATCTGTTCTTGTTTGAGGTCTAAATCAGGATGTTTCCCTGTCAGGAGCTCCACAGCACAGGCAGGATTTTCATAAAAATACAGGCTGTCCAGGAAGTCTTGGCTCAGCTGTACTTTATGAATTCTAATCGCCTTCCTAGCATAGCTGCCAGTCATTGGTGCCATTTTGCATAATATACTTCAGAGCTCAGTCTTGTTAGCGCGACTGTTTGACTGTTCACGTGGTTTGCTGGAACCTGCTTCTAACAGAGTGAGATTTCAAGCAGAAACTCGCCAAACAGCATGAGTGCCCTCACGGAAAGCATAAAGACAGGTAGCACAACATTTAAATTATATGGCAAAATACAGAATCACACTGACTTTATTGTTGATTGTTTTGATAGACTGATATTTAATTTCTGTATCCCAACATCTATCATAATGGACATGTTGAACATCATCCCCTATGAGGAGATGTGGCTCATTTTTGCTACAATCATAAAAACATGAAGAAACACACACGAAAGACTTAGCAAGACAGTTATAGGGACCAAGGAAAGGCATTTGTTAAAACATAAATGGCCAAGATATGCAGTATAGACGGGGAAAACACACGCTGATGCTAATTATATGAAGAGAAAAAAGTAGAAAGTAAAGGAAATACAAATATTCTGATCATAATTCATCTACCACTGTTGTAAATTATTATTGAAGTAAAAGTGATGGTGTATCTTAATCTATTTGAAAACTGAGATTCCTTTCTGAACCTTCTGACATGGCAGGTGAGTCAATCCTGGTCTTGTTGACTTGTGTTTAAACTGTTAATATATAAATTAATTTAGTTAGTTTTTACTTCAATTGCACACAGAGGGAATTTATTTTATATGACAATATAGTAAAGGACAGTGGAGTAGATTTAATTTACCACACACAATCATATTTTTCAACCAATGTAATGTACTTAAGAACAATGAACTGCACAATAAACAGAGATTAAGACGAATGGATATGAAGTGACTTAATTAAACCCTGAAGCAGTTTCCTTGAAACACGAAAATGAGAAGGAAGTTGGAGGTGGTTGGGTTTTGTTGTCAGGCATTCCTAAAGAGGCCCTACAGTTGTGTGCCCCCCCCCCCCCCCTTTCGTGTGCACTTTTAACCATGGTTAGCAATGCATCACAAGAGGGAAGAAAAGGTTCTGTCACATTGCTGCTTGTTTCCTATCAGTGAGTCAAGCGATCGGTCAGCCATGTTTAATGCGATCAGATGCTGGCTGACACATTACTACAGAGCACAGACCAAAACATTTCCAACAGAGACACCGATCCTCACAATGGCACTGCCACAGAGTTGGCAAATCACTTTACCAGATGGGGCCTTCATTTTTAATATTCCGCATGTCACACTGGTCTACTTTTCAGTTGTCAATCATTGTACTGGATGTGCACTTTGTTGAGTATCGAGACAACAGACCTGCATACTTGAGTAACTGAATCATGCTGATGTAATGTAAAGTATGTGTGTGCCTGTTGAAGTCACCCAAATACACCCAAATCTCTATTAAGATGCTTGATGGCACGTCACAGCTCAAATCCAGCTTTCCCTTTGTTATATGCGGTCTGGTTTCTTTTTTTTTTTTTTTTTTCTGTGGCTGTGACGTTCTGTGTATTTACAACAGATTTCACAACGTCAACTGATTTATTTTTAGGCAAAGAAAATATTGCTGAAAGTAATGAAATCTCAAATCTAACTGATGTGAAAAGGCCCGGGTAGTAAAAAACCTGTTTGTTTTGGTTTATTTCTCTATCTAAAGGCAGCTTTGAAAGGTTTGTTTTGTTCTCTTAGTTTACCCAAGGCAAGCCAACCCCCTACTCTTGATAGGCAGGTGTCGTTTTGTTTCTTTAAGCTCCTCCTCCTTTTTTCTCCATTCAGGCTCTGACCTGCTTTGCCAGAATAGCATGATATGCTCTCACTCTCTCCTCTTATCTCCCACAATTTTACCTTTTCCCCTCCTCATAAAAAGGAAATATCTGCTGATCCCATCTGGCGTCAGGTCATTGCAAAAGCCTCGGCGAAAGGGGCTACTGACACCTGTCTAAAACAGCCCTGTTAACCCCCACATGATGTCTTGTCTTCAGTGGCACAGCTGGCACGTTCCTGTGGGAGTCACCCAAACCTGGCATCATGTGATGTGTGTCCATGTGGGTCTTCTCACACCAGCTGTCAACCTTTTGTAGGTGGCTCTGAGTCTGGAATGACTGACTCTCGGAGCATGTGGTTCTACAATAGCTGGAACTTTCGGACACACCCAGTCATACATGAAATTTGTCCCAGAGCCAGAGAGCTGCATGGTTAAACAGGCTGTAAACACATATTGCCAGGAATCGTGTTTGCTGTTGTGTCACACCTTTAAAACGATTGTGAGCAGTGATTGTAATACTCTTTTGCACACTGTCACTTCCAGTATTTACTGTTGTGGTTAGCATCGTGCAACGCAGTCTTGTAATGACTATCCATGTTGTCATCATGTGTGGAAGTAGTTTCAACCGGTCATGAGATTATTCCCACACCATCATTTAAATCAAGTATATGAACTGTGTGGTTCGCCCCCTGGTGGCTTTTGGGTGGAAAGACTTGTAATAGCACTGAAGTTCTCAATGAGACATCGATCTTGTGGCTACATGTGAATCATTAGATCCAATAAACACCACTTATTGACTTTGCTTTGTAATTAGTGCTTTCAATAATTTAAAATCTATGTTTGTCTTCAACACATATTGTTTTTTAATTCCCCCGGTAAAGTAAATGTTATGGGAAGAGTTTAAGATTGGATAAAGTATATTTGTTTTGGAGTATTTTCTTTTTTATTATTCTTCAGAGCCACAGTTAATGCATCTTTTCTCTCCGTCATATAGTGCAGCAGTGGTTTTTTTTTTTTTTTTGGTCGAGTATTTCCCTAGAGCACAGTAAAATAAATTCTGCTTGTGTGGGCTGTAAATTAAAGACTAAACTAACAATTATGTAGAAGTGTGCACTGTAACATACACTGTTGTCACAACTGCATGTGTTAAAAGATTACAACTAACAGTTCGCTAGTTTTTGTACTTTTACTAACAGCAGCATAACATTAGAGTTTAATACTGTTTGTTTTTTTTGTTTTTTTTATGAACAAATACATCTGAATACACTGTTATATTCTACATCTCCAGTTTCCATTCCAGTTATGCAGTACAAAAATTGTTGTCTTAAGAATATCACATTTATAAGCCAAATACCTTGTGTCCCTCATCATCCTCTTGCATTTCATTTCATTTATTTAGACAGGGACAAGGCACAATATATCTTAACCTTAACTAGGAGAGATCTAGTGTGTCACTAGAGCTAATTTCAACCTGTAGTCTCTGTGCAGGCTGATGTTATTAAAAAACATCCATTAATGAAAAACTAAAACAAACAAAAGCAGTATAAAATCCATTTCTATACCTCCATTTATATACAGAGAATATATATATATATATATATATATATATATATATATATATATATATATATATATATATATATATATATATATATATATATATATATATATATATATTAGTCATTCACATCCAACTAGTCACTTTTATTGGTCCCACTGCAGTACATTATACATACTCTAACTAAGCCTGTAGCCATAATGTAAAGTAATACTTAGAGTAGCTGATTTTTTTTTTTTAATACCATGCATGATAGTTTGTAATTATTAGAAAGTTGTTAGTAGTATTGTTAGCATCCAACCATGCTACACACTCAACTATGATTTTCATCCTAAGTTTCTCATCACAGTAAAGGCATCAGTATCGACACTATGTGGCTTACTCACAAACTTTACAGAATGTGGAAATGCATCATCTTCCCATTATTGTCTAAGACACTCGTACACTCCAACGACTGTTGCAGTTCATATGACGTGATTAGCAAAAAAAAAATCACACAGGGGGAAAAGTAAAAAGGCCAACAGGGCAGGTTTCTTGTTTTGCATCATGCCTGTGTTGTTCGACCTCTTCTCCTAGCGGTCTACGTCTCTGCTAATTCCCCGCCTGTCTGGGTGCCTCTTCTCCCGTTGCTCCTGGCGACCATTCTAACTTCTATTTTCATTAGTCCATGCACGTCTGCCATCTTCCCTGTTCCTGCAGGTTTCACTAAGTGCTTCATCATGGTGCAGGGTGCTTTTTCATTATCTTCAACCTGCTAAGCTGTTCTGCCCTTTGCACTGATGGGTGCAACCCTGCAATAACTCCCCCTGACTCACCTCTGGTCATGTCTCTGTTGCAACAACTATAGTATTAATCACCTAGTTTCCAACTGTGTTTGTTGCTGTTTTGTTGTGCTGCTTCTCACTTGTTCGTGTGCCCCCCCCCCCATACTCCTTTGCCCTTTGCTTACTCCAACAGAACAATGATAATGAGACGCCGTTGCACTGTGCCGCACAGTACGGTCACTCCCAAGTGGTGCGGCTGCTTCTGGAGGAGCTGACAGACCCCACTATGAGAAACAATAAGTTCGAAACCCCACTGGACCTGGCTGCTCTGTATGGCCGACTAGAGGTAGTGAAGCTGTTACTCAGCGCCCACCCCAACCTGCTAAGCTGCAACACCAAGAAACACACACCACTGCATCTCGCCTCTCGAAATGGACATCTGTCTGTTGTGGAGGTACTGCTGGATTCTGGCATGGACATCAACTATGAGGTGTGTGCATTTTTTTTTTTTCTTTTGATACTTTAACAGTATGTGGGTGAGCATCAGCGTGCAACTGTTTGTTAATATACTGTCTTGGCCCAAATCATGTTTGGTAACTTAATCTGTTCTTGCAGCACTTCCTCTCACTACTTCCTACTAAAGCTATGAGATTAAATGCAAAACTCTTAAGCTCTCATTCTGCAAAAGAACCACTGTGCTATCAAAGCAGAGATGCCCTTGCTCCCCCTGGTGGGGCCTGTGGCTCTTAGTCTCTGTACCAAACTGTGCCATCCATCCGTCTTGAGATGCCTTTCCCTTTCACTCTGTCCTCTTTTCCTGTGAATTAAGGGTAGAGAGTCTTTTTGGCATCCTCCAGGCTGTACTTCCTGCAGGTTTCAATTAGCATGGCCCCGTGAGCTGGAAAATGATTCCTCAACCAAAAAATTGTGGGTAGCAAAGTGGACTAGGTAGTGGGCATAAACGAGTGTTGTCATTTTTTCCTGCTAAAATGTGAGTGTGGGAAAACGCTGGCTGCTGCTTTACTAATCCTCATCTGTGGTACAACAGCACAAGGAAATTAAAATGCAGATGTTGCTGATGGTATTGCACAGGCCTTTTGTTGTCTGATTTGTGCCACACTAAGGGGTTTTGTTCTCTCACTGTGTCATTAATATCTACGCCACTGTCCTCTAATGTCTTTGTTTTCTGCCCAGACGGAGAAAGGCAGTGCCCTTCACGAAGCGGCCTTGTTTGGGAAAACTGATGTCGTACAGAAACTCCTCAGTGCAGGTCAGACTTCACATGAAACACTGAATATTTTATTAACCATTTTTAAAATGGCTAAAATCCGATCATCTGAATTCTAGCGCTTATAATACAAAAAAAATGATGAATTTAGGGTATAGAGCAGGCGTCACCAATCCTGGTCATCAAGGACCGCATGTTGTAGATGTATCCTTCGTCTAACACATCTGTTTACAAATAATAAGCCGGTCATCCAGCTGTGCAGAAGCCTGATAATGACTGTCGGGTATGCTGAAAGAGGGTCTCAAACAGGGGTGTGCAAATCCAGTCCTTGAGGGCCGGTGTCCTACACATTTTAGATATTTCCCTCTTTCACATGATTCAGTTTAACCCTTTATCTCCTGAAACTTTAGCAATTCCACAGTAAAAATAATTCAAATAAACAGAATGAACAAAAACGGCCAAAGTCATCAATAAAATAAACAAAGATGAATAATGAACTGACAAAATAATTAGTAAGTGAACAAAGTAAGACACAAAGTTTTTGTTCATTTTGTTGCTCATTGTTTATTTTTCTACATTTTACTTTTTATTTGATTTTTTCTTTAATTTTGCTCCATTTGTGTCTTACTTTCCTCATGTTACTAATTATTTCATCAGTTTAGAATTCATTTTTGTTCATTTTATTGATGACGTTGGCCATTTTTGTTCATTTTGTTGCTTATTTAAAAAGTTTCAGGAGTTAAAGGGTTAAGCTGAATCATGTGGAAGAGGGAAATATCTAAAACATGTAGGACGCCGGCCCTCGAGGACTGGATTTGGTCACCCCTGATCTAAAACATACAGGATAGTGGTCCCTTAAGGACCAGGATGAGTGACCCCTGGTATAGAGGTACATCAGAAACTGTGGAAAGTATAAGTACATTAAAACACCACTGTTGTGCTCAGTATAAAATATTTTACTGTCAATTCACTAGATGCACAGGACATACAGAAAATTTACTATTTCTTTCTCACCTTGCTATTTAATGACGTGCAATTTAAAAAGAATAGCAATAATTAAGGGGTATAAAAGGACACTAAACTCAAGTCTGGCATCATCTCAGTGAAACATAAAATTATTGTTCTCTCTGTTGATTCTAAAAAGTCTGAAGTTTGAGTCATCTACTTAAAAGTAGTCAAAGCACATGACTCGACATGTTTTCCACGCTGAATGTTTTTTGTTGCTCTGCAGGTATCGATGTGAATATTGTCGATCAAAAGGGCCTGACAGCGCTGGACACTGTCAAAGACATGCCCTCTCAGAAAAGCAGACAAATAGCCACTTTAATTCAAGGTAAATGTCATACGAGGGGAAGGGGTGTGGGTAGACCTCTCCCTTATTTGCGTTAATTGTCTGCTGTACAATGTTGGGCCTGTTTCTTCACAGGTCACATGGCTGGAAAACCCCCCGACATCGACCTTCCCCCTCCACCTATTCCTCCGCCTCAAGAGAGTCCCAGTCCAAGAAAAAAGGGTAATATTCCTGAATATCTGAAGAAAGTCAAAAGGAGTAACGTACATGTTTTTATCAGGCCCACAGAGAAAGGAATGAAGTGGGATTCCATAGAACATTCTTCAGATTTTATTGGAGGATTCAAACAAAAGTGATTTTATCATATCGGACCCTCTTGCCAATGTTTTACAGTTATTTTTTGCTTTGAGTTGACATTAAGTTTAAAAGAATCAATATCAAAATTAATAATAAACCAAAAGCTCCGACTATAATTTTTATTAGGCCTTTTAGAGTGACTTTCATTCTGCTTCACCTGTTATTATTGTCAAAAAATGTTCACTTAAATTCAGTTTTCCATGTACAGCTCTACATCTCAACCCATGTTTTAGATTACAGATGTCAAACATATGGCTTGGGGGCCAAAATAGGCTCGCCAAAATGGTCCAAACCAGCCCAAGTACAAAACTTACACTGAAAATACTAATTATTTTAGTTCAGGTTCCAAATACAGACTGTAGACGTGTATAATACTATTATAAGAACCTATGAATAATGACAACTGTGAACTTTTCCCGTTGGTTTAATGTTTACATTTACCAGCAGTCCTTTCAACAAAGTCAATGTAATTCTATCAGTATTATTCCTGACTCTAAATGTTTTGTGTATTTGTAGATGAACTAGGAAAATGAAGCAAAAAGGAACAAAATAATCTACAAAATAAACACAATAATACATTTTAATGTACATGTGTAAATGATAAACTGAGACATATGTTTAAAATTACATTAATTTTTCTAAGAAATGTCAGTTCTTTCATGTTATTCACATTCATAAGGAAACATTGCAGATATAAACACTTTAATAATTTAATGTAACTTTTTTCACTGTTATCTTACTGGTGCGGCCCACTTCAGATCGTATTAGGTTGGATTTAGCCCCTGAACTAACATGACATTTGACACGTCTGTTTTAGGTGATCTGGAGAAAGTCAGTGAACTGATCTCAGGACTGGCCCCAGGACCTGAGGAAGAGAGCCCATATGAGGCTCTGTTCGAAGCCACGTCCTGCCACTCTCTAGACAGCCTGACCAGTGGGAAGTCCTCAGACAGGGACTCTGGACGTCCAGATAGTGAAGCTGGAAAGGCGAGTTGTAACCGAGGCCCAGTCTAATACACTATATTAACAAAAGTATCCGCTCATCTGCCTTGAAATACACTCAAGTGACATCCCATTCTTAATCTATGGAGTTTAATATTACATTTATGTAATCTGCAAGTGTGTGTGTGTGAGAGACGGAGAGAGAGACAGACTTTGGATATTTTCATGCGCCCAAGTTTATGGGAACAGTAGTGCATAAAGTAAGATCCACAAAGACATAGGTGAGAGGGTTTGCTCTGGATGTATTTGACTGACCTGAACAGAGTCCTGACCTCAACTCTACAGAACACTTTTAGGATGAATTAGAGAGCCAGGCCTTCGGTCCAATGTCAGTGTGTGCTCTCACAAATGCTTCTGGGAGGAATGGTCCCATAAACACACTCCTAAACCGTGTGGAAAACCTTCCCAGAAGAGTTGAAGCTATTGTAGCTGCAAAAGGCGAACCCATATTACTTTATGGATTAAGAATGGGATGTCAAATTCATATGCAAGTCAAGGCAGGTGAGCGAATACTTTTTGGTAATATAGTGTATCTGTGACTATGTGTTGAGTTTATCCTGAGGTCTTAAACCAGATGAAATGCAGAGTTTCCACTAGAGGGAGATAGTGGTCCTTTGATCTACATCACTGAGACACATATAGGGACTTTACATTGCATTTCTTAACATTTGATCTTCCAATTAACTTGTTATAACAGGGTTAGCAACTTTATACATAGGTCAAATCTAATAATTCTCCTCACTTACAGAAAGATCGTCTAGTCCACTCATCACACCCCGGCCCTGGTCACGAGGAAGAGATGAGCTCAGAGGTGAGGAGCTGAAGCTGTAGATTAAAGATTAGGTTGTTTTAACATAGATATATTGACACCAGAAAAGCTTATATTAAATCTAGTTTTGTCAGACTGGATACAATACTGTCAGGAAGTACTACAACCACTTACATTAATTTTATTTTATGACTTGAGCCTAAAGTGACATCTTAATATATATTAATCAGTGGCAATAGAAGAGGAGGAATGAAGCAGAGGAAGAGATGATCAGAGCCTTACAACATTAAGAAAGGATTATTTTTTTCTCCACCCCAAAAGCAATTTCCAGTTGTACATTTCCTTGCAGAAGTAGCTTCTCTTATTGGCGTTCTCCTCTACAGCTCTGATCAATACTGTGGTATAATGGAGGTTATTTCCAAGTCATCTGCCCACTGGCTTTCTGCTTAAATTTTTGCTTTTCCTAAACTTTTTGCTGTCATTTTCTATATTTCTGTCTTTCCTTCAGGCTTTATACACTAACAGCAGTATTGATGAGAGAGGAGAGCCAGTGGAGGAAGAGGAGGATCACACATATGAGTTGTTGCTGACTGCGCAGACCAAAGTTCCTCCCTCCAGCCATGAATTACAATCCCATAAAGGTAATTCCTGATAGAACTGGAAATCTACACACACACACAAAAATGTTCATGCATGCTAAAATAGTATTTTTATAAACTGCTTACTCCTAAATTATCTGGGGGCTATAGTAGTTCTTTTAAAAGTCTACTTCTGCTGTCTCAATGTAGAAAAACCTGATATATTTTTGCCCCATCTTTGCATTTGGTGTAAATGTGTGTGCTGTATGTTAGGAGACCTTCCTTAGTTGTGACTGGTGAATGGCACCACATGTAATTGGATTAAATGGGATTAAATTAAGGGGCCATTTTGATCCCTAGCTGTTGATGTAGATGTTTTAAAACCATCCCCCTGGGCCTTTCAGCTTAGTCAGCTTCACTAACGCCATTTAAAAAAAAAAACGACACTGAGCTGAAGGCTGAAGGAGTTTCGTCGCTGATGTCATCACCATTTTCCTGTGTGGATAAATGATGGTATTTTAATATTTTTACTCTTGGTTATATCAAGCTATGCATTTTTGATATGTTTTAAAACTGTGTTATTATATTCACACACCTAACACTAGGAAGATTAATTTAAATTAGTCTGACTGACTTGAGGCACGTTATACATAATGCATAGTTTTATTAAACCTCATTTCTTTGGGCATAATGTCGTGACGATCAGAGCTAGCAGTACTTTAAAGACGGACTGATCAGTTGAACTCAGAATGTACTGACAACCTTTCTTCTTCCTCAGCTGTCCAATGACTTTTTTTTATTTTACTATCTGTTTAGATGAGAACACCACTCTTCAGTCTTCCAATAGTGTCCTACCTCAGGTATTTGTGGCTTTCATCTTTTATTTATTTATCAGTGTCTAACCTTAAGATACATGAAACACAAATTGTATGCAATAGTTTTCTGTCCTCTGTTAGATTCTTCATGGGAAAAGGACTGCATTTTTTTTTTTTAGTATTACCATATGACCAAAGCAAGTTATGCAATAAAGGGAAATGTTATTTTCGTCACTGATTGACTCATATGTCAGAGTAAGGCAGAAATCACTCTAACTTTGCCCAAATCACTTACCGCCTTTTTAAATCGAGCCGTTCTAATTGTCGTCCCACCATCTTTTTATTGCCTTCACATATTTACCACTCATTTATGTGATTTTGCTGCCACTCACTCTCTCACTCTCTCACTCTCTCACTCACTCACTCACTCACTCACTCACTCACTCACTCACTCACTCACTCACTCACTCACTCACTCACTCACAGTCTCACCTGCTTCCCACAGTGTCTGCTTACATCTGTTATTACTTAATGTTATTTTTTTTGGTTTGGTCTGTTTCTTTTTTGCTAACACTCTAGCAGCAGAACTGTTGGTTGAAGTTATACCACATTGTGTTTATAAATTACCATTGTCCCAAGATCGATCTAATTTTAACAAAAAGTTGATGGAAGTTAAAATGCTCCCCTCTCCCCCATTTACTTATAATGGGTGAAATTTCAAATGTCTGTAGCAGCAAAATTGTTGGGTGTATCTATAGCAAATTGGGGTCTTTATGGCTGATGTGTCCATATCTACCAGTATAATGCAAGCCATGGTCATATTAAACTCTTTTTTTTTGGACTGGTTGTAGGATGAACATATCATTACTGACTAGTTGAATGCAGCAGAGAAGAAAATGACCACCTGGAAACATCAAAAGTGGTTGCATTTTGCCAAAAGCATAATGTTGTTGTCATGTTTTCACTTAGAGGAATACAATTACAGTGAAAAAAGAATTGGTGGGCATTTCATTAAAATCTTTTGGTTTTTGTGTCCTTTCAGCGCCAAAAACCCACTGCCCCGAACAACCTCAGATCCCTAAATAAGAAGAAAGACAGCCTGCACCCTCCTGGACGAACGGGCCAGCGGGTACCAGTAGGTGAGCGTGACCACTACCCTTAAATTCTAGTAACTTAATAAGGAACAGCAAATGCCTCTGGCCGTGTTGTCGGGGGTAAGGGAAGATGGACTGTACACATCAGACTCGAAAATCACAAGACAAGAATGTCAATGACATAGGAGAAACGCATTTGAATTTGCAGGGTAAGATGGGCTGGCTTGGATTAGCGCTGTCAGGGAATGCATGATTGGCATTCTCGAGCAGCAGAGCGGATTTGGCTTGTTGGGGAGCGGGGTGATTGACATTCCTTGGCAAATGGGCAAGAGTCATTTCTTCGCCAATATGAAACTGAATTCTTGATCAGATCACGGCGTTCCTATCTGAGAGTCACATCCCCGACTAAAGCTGGATATGCCACGTCATCCAGTCAAGCATGGAGGAGCATGGCCTCTGGGTTTTTGCTGACACACATTCAGATATCTTGATTGAATAATTATTTTTGGAGCATGTTCGTGGGAAGGAAATGCTAAAGAAAGTCTAATAGGAAAGTTAAATTGATGCTCATGTTCTTTTTGTGACTTTAAAAGGAGAAATGAGCTGTTTTAGTTTGTGATTTTCAGTGTTTTTTTAAAGGTTTTGCTTAGTTTGTGGTTTCAATCTAATCTGATATTATGAGCAAATTTGTGCAAATGACCTGCGGATGATGAGTTATAAGGAGTTTTACATAATTCAGGTATTATGGTCCAAACAGAGGAGCAGTTCAACATATGGAGCCAAGTAGAGAATTATTACTGAAAGTTGTTTTAATGCTGAAATAACACCTTTACAGTATGCACATGTGTAATATGTTAGTCTTACTGTCTTTACTGTGTTTTCATATTAGCAAGAGAATTCTGGTTGAGCTGAAATACAATGTTTTATCACTAGAGATTAGATTTTTTTGTTGTTGTTAAGTCAGTCCCAGGTCAGATTTCTTTCCCCTGTGTGTACCTCATCACACTGTTTGGCAGGTGGTAGATGTATGTCTGGTCAGCTGTGTTTATCATGTGTCAAAAATACATTGCTGTTCTCAGCAGGAATATAGTTACTGATGTTTCCCCACAGCGTTCCAGCTGTACTGTAACGTTTTATAGATTTCCCAAAGGAGTCACAAATGCTAACAGACAATATTGGCAGGGTTCCCTCAGGGTCTTAAAAAGTCTTAAATTTACAAATATGCACTTAATAACTTAACTTTAAAAGCTATATTTGATAAGGATGATCTTAAGTTTAGTTGCCATAAATGTATGCGCTGTATTGTGTTTAAATGTGTCTGTTTAATGCCCAACTTCAAAGAAAGTAACATTATTGTGCTCAGTTCCACATGTCCCAACTTAAAAATTTATATTGAAATTAGGAACAAATTGTTGTAAATTTCACAGCATCCAGTGAAAAATGACTCGGAATGGTAGGAATCCAGTTGAGTAAAGAAATAAATGTTCCTAAATTCTCAGAGTCACAAAGTTTTGCCAGTATGCCAACATTAAATTCTATTCTACATGGTCTTAAAAAGTCTGAAAGGGGTCATATTTTGCTAAACCCACTTTTATCAGTCTTTTATTTGTATATTTGGATCCTAATAGTTCATAAAGTCTGAATTTAAACACTCCAGGAGCTGCAAAGCTATATTTATATACATTTTGGCAAAAAATTTGTAGATTTCTGCAATAATTTGTTATGTCTAAAACTAGTTACTTCCGATGGACATTTCTCTGCTGACTATGACATAATTGTTTCTTAGCAGCAGCGGTTAGAGTCTGTGTAAGTCCTAAGCAGCCGTGGCTCAGGAGCTAGAGCGGGTGGTCCAATAACCAAAGGATTGACAGTTTGAATCCCGCTTTGTCCCAGTCATATGTCATGTGTCCGAGGCTAAAACACTTTACCCTCCTTGCCTCACACTGACATATGAATGGTGGTGGTCGGAGAGTCCATAGGCACAAAATGTCAGCCAAGCTTCTGTCAGTCTGCCCTAGGGTAACTGTGGCTTCATATGTAGTTTACCACCACCAGAGTGACAATGTGAGAGTGAATGAATAATAGATCCACTATTTGAGCTTTGAGTATGCGTTCATAGAAAAGCACAATATAAACCTAATCCATTATTATACTGAAAATATGTCCAAACTTTGAGCTGATTACCTGAAATGTTCAGTTGTTGGTTGAAAGTGTCAGAGCAGTAGAGCCAACAACCTGGAGGAGGTTGAGGGGTGACGTGACTCATTTGCATTTAAAGGGCCAGCACTCAGAATTATCTTTCTGATCTGACTGCTCAGAAATAGAGTTGAAGATGGACTTGTGGAGTTAAATGAATGAAAAATTATTACCCAAGTATTGCATTCACAGGTCATGTAGAACACAGAGAAATGATTTAAAATGCATAATTCCATTAAAAAAAAGCAAAGTATCACTTCTCCTCCTTTAAAATTAATTGGCAGAAACCTGTAGGAACTCTGAATGAACAAAGTACAAGGTTAGTATATCATTATTTCATGTTTTCTGCTCTTGTCTTGAGACAAAATTTTCCTCTTTACTGTCAGAACCTGCTTCAGCAATCTGTCTTAGCAAATCCTGCGTTTGTTGTTTGTATTGCTCTAATGAACGGCAATGCACCAGAGAGTCTGTGACAGATGGAGGCAGAATAGCTAAAGACAGAAGACACCTGTTTGACGACAGTGACATACATACTGCATGTACTACATGAGCAGTGAACATAAAATAGAGCAAATATTTTCAGCTATTCTTTACGTGTTAGTATAAATTCATATCATGCAGTATAGATTTCCAGGACTGGGGCCGCTGCACTGTCAATATAGGTTTTTTTTTTTTTACTTGATTTATTAGTAATGTAAAAATGTCAATATAATAGCCTCTGGTTCTTCATTGACTTTCTTTAGTGCATGACCTTGAGTTAAATTGTTTAAAATCTCATAGAAACAGAGGAGATTCTTCCACAGGCAGATCATTAATTGATGTTGGCCCGTGTAGACTATAGAGTAACAGCCAAAAAAAGTCTGAAAAGCACACATGATATCATTATTAAGACACGAGGTGACATCATTTATCTACAAGGGGCGCAGTAATATCAGATTATGTCTGAACACACTGTCTGCCATAGAGCTGCAAGACTGTGGACACTTGTGGTTTCAGAAGGGTTAACACCTTGTGAGATTTCTGGGCCTGCACTGATGTGCTCATAGGGCGTTCACACTCCCAAGTTGCCAAGGAGGGGGTGGGTGTTTGGCTGTGGTCCTGACACATGTGTGTAATGCACTTACTCACCCCTTCTAACACATACAAACACCCACACATGCTTTTTCTAGATGTTTTGAGTGTTAAGGAGCTTGTGAGAAGGGAGTACAGGGCGTCGGTTGGTACACCCCCTTGTTACAAATGACCCCTGACCTGTTAATGGAGCAGTTGCTGATCTCAAGATTTTTGCACGTTAAACAGTCGCCCTCTCTTCAACTCTCGCCTGGAGATTTTGTTTCCCCTCTGAGAGATAATAGGGCTACCTACTTGAGTGGAAACTGCCCTGTGAAGGACAAAGTGTTTCAACAGGTCACTACTTTCCTGTGGTGTCACCGCTCCAGATTCCCTGTCACCAAACACCCCGACCCTGTCACCCCGACGGAGAGAGAGTCCACACACATACACACTCCTACAGCATGTGTCATAGGGCTAATTATCAGGAGGCTGGCTGCTGGAGGATCGGCCGATTCAAATTTCCATTCCTGAACCACCACTTGGGTCTAGAATTAGAAGCCAAAAAACACAGAAGGCTGCCGGTCACACAGGAGACAACAACTTGCCGCTTTGTGAACGACAAGTACCGAAGCAGACGCAGGGGGTTTTTTTTGTGTGTGTGTGTGTGTGTGTGTGTTGGTTTGTTTGTTGTTGGGTTTTTTTCAGAGTCTACAGGGCTCTCAGTCTGTGGAAAAGAGGCTTAGGTGGCAGTAATTCCTGAGGGAGAGGGAGGGCAGAAATCTAATTGTTTTAATTGCACGTACCATTCAGGCTCATAAAGGAGTTGGTTTCTTTGGACGAGGCAACTCATATATGTAAGTTTCATTACTTTTGTTGTTATGACAGTTATTGTGTTGTACATTCTGAGTTCTATTTTGCTCTTATGCATCATCTTTGAGGAATTGTGTGTGTGTGTCACTGAACATTTAGTCAGTGTAGCTTGGGGAATCTTTAGTGCTGTGTCATTTTGGGACAAACAAGTTGGCCTGTGAGGTAAAACCTGTCACAAAAATGACTAGCTGTAGCTCTTTATCACAACACAGACTGTTACTAAATGTACGCAGCCAGGCAGCAGCAGATAGACGTCAGACGGCTGCAAGCTGTGTTTGGAATTCTGTTATTTCTCTGGCCAACATACGCCTTCTCCTTGCTCCATCTCTCCCTCCTTTTCTCTCCTCACTCCTGGTAGGACACAATTACAGATCTGTTTCGGACTTGTGTGGGTGGTTTCTTCTTAGCCCTGCTTGTAGGATCTGCCCACAGTCACAAGTCCACTTTTCGGCTCTCTGAAACTACTTCGCTCGATTCACTTTTTTTACCCCCTCTGTCTCCAGATAACTCCCAGTTCAGCCAGGATCCAGGAGCAGGTGTTCCAGAGCAGTTCACTGGCCTCCTACACGGATCCTCCCCTGTTTTTGATTGCCGCGAGGAGCCCTTCAGGCTTCCAGGTGTACTACCTTCCAGCCAGAGCCATCCCGAGTCAAGAGGACCTGCCAAAGTTAAAGAGGAAAGAGCAGCAGCTAAATCGTCACCTAACCGTCCCAGTATGGCTGCCATCCTGACAGACTGTGATCCTAAAGCAATTTATGCAACTGTGAACAAGGAGCCAAGGGACTCCGGGTCTGGGGCAGCGTCTGCTGGTAGGATGCGCCCTCCTGGGGACCTGAAGCTGGCACGGAGCCTTTCCAAGTCAGACTCTGATTTGCTCGTGTCGCCTCCTAGTGAGGAGGAAGGTGGATTGGGCAACCGTAGCGAGTCTGTTTCTAACTGTAGCACTGGCAAGAAGAGGCTTGAAAAATCTCCTTCTTTCACGTCAGAATGGGATGAGGTAAGTGTTAGCCCACACTCTGCCTGGGATATAAAGCATAAATGTGTCCCTTTTCATGTTCACTTACTTCCCACCTTTACAAAGCCATAGAGTACAAGTCATGGGAATAAAGGCATATTTTGAAGTACATTTAATTTAATTACACAGTACAAAACAAATGAGCCAAAGATGCAAAAAAATAACCTCTCAAACAAAATCTGTATCTATGCTTTCATTACAAATGTAGACAAGGGGTATACATTATACAACACGCTGTGCAAGCTTGTCCAAGATTCTTCCTGCGTATGATGTGTCCTTTTCCTTACAAAGCTCTGTTTGTTAGGACTGCAGTAGCTTACGCAGAGCTCAAAACACACTGAAAGACATTTGTCTACAACTACCCATCCAATTGTACAAATACCTCAGCACTGATTTCAAAAACTTTAAGCACCGAGGACTCAGTTGTACTTGCGTCACCTCAAGTCTCACTGGTTGTCCTAGATTCAGCCTCATTAAATACTCAGTGAAAATAATATGTTATAATAATAATAATAAAATGTGGTTTTTTTACATGTCAATATCAGAACATTACCTTTAACCATGCTAAACTAAATTAGTTTAGCAAACCTATTATGTAATACAGTATTGACAATTTTACACTGGTATATTTTTATTTTCTCAACCCTATCTGTGGATACTCAAACCTAAATGTGCCCCTCCATTCAGCACTTTAATGCTTTGTCTGGGCTGTAGATAAAGAGCTGAGTAGAGCTGTGGAGGTAGGAGATTAAAGAGGACAAGTCGATGGGGATAAAATGACTAAAAAGCTCAGAGAAGACAAGAGGCGGAGATTTGGAAATTGAGACGTAGGGAGAACATACAAGCTGCAGTTCTGTTTCCCTTCAGCTATTACATTTGCCAAGGCTTATAGATGGCAACATAAGAAGACAAGTAAATGAAAACAATATTCACAACCTACACAATACAGATTTGACAGAAAGTATTCTATTACATAACTTTGTTAGAGTGCAGCATGTATGACACAGCAAATTTCAAGTTTTTTCCCCCAAAATATTGACTTCTAAAGGCTGTGAGATGTTACTACTGTACATACATTAACAATGAAAGAACACGAGTAGAGTTTTAGACAATTAAGTATTTATTCTTGGTGATTCCTGGTGATGAGTAATGTCACAGAAATACAGCAAACCATGAATATGAGAAAAAAAAAAAAATCACTTTGCTGCTTCTTCACAGTGATGTAATTGTATTGTATCCAGTGTTCCTTTACACAAACCAATCAGCACAGCCGCAGTGACTTTCAGGTTGATACCTTAACTGCTCTAGGTTGTGTTTGGATGACCATGTCTGCTCTGACTTGCCCATTTCTGCTTCATCACCCTCCACCATCAGAAGGCAGACAGAGAAGTACTGATTAAAAAAAAATGAAAAAGACCACAGAGAACTTTGTGTGTTATCCAACAGGGTTTCTGCAGGTTGTTGAAAAGCATTAAAAGCCATTAAGTAGATTTTCTGGAAATGAAGACTGTTAAATGGAATTAAAAGACATTAATATGATGTCCAGAGGCAGTAAAAACATAAATACACTCAATGGAGGAAAAAAAAGCATCATTACTCAATATTTATTTTGATTATATATATATATATATATATATATATATATATATATATATATATAAAAACATTTGATAATTTTGATTGGAAATACAGTGATTGACAGGCAACACCCTTTAATAGGCTATTGTTTATGGTCCATACACAATGCTGGGAATGCAACATGCTCTGGCTTAAGAGGTGGGAATATTAGCAAATGTCAAAAAAGAAAAAAAGGGAAAATGAAAGTTTCAGCAGAAGTGATTGGAGAAAGAATTATTCCGAATCTACTTAAAGCTTGTCATCAGTAAACCATCATAAAACTATGTATAAAACTGTATGTACAGTTGGAGATGAGGATTCAATTTGTTTAAAGTGGCAGTAAAAAGAGCATTAAAAACATTAAATCACATTTGTCGCTCTAGATTTCCTTTTCTTATAAAATAAACAAATAAAAAGAGGAAATCTGGTTAAGTTCTAGTAGATACTATGAACCTAATTGAATTAGATTTGTGGATACCTGCAGAAACCCTGTCCAAATTTTCTAAAATGCTGTAATATATTATTAATCAGTACTCTAGATTAATTAAAATTTGGTTTGGCCTGGTCTGGTTAAAAAGTATGGGTATACAATAACCAATGCTCATTACACAGAGATCATGGCTCATAAAATGCAGGTATCATGGTATTGTTTTTTTTTTTTGTGTGTGTTTTGTATCAAGTAAAATGCATATTTCCATAATAACAGCAGATGAGACACAAAACTGCTGAATTTAAATGGCCATTTAATTTACACTAAAGGTGTCAAACATACTGCCTGTGGGCCAAAGCTGGCTCGCAAAATGTTCCAATCTGGCCCGTGGGATGAATTTGCAAAGTGTAAAAATTGCACTGAAGATAGCAGCGAAGGGTGTCAAAGTCATTTTACTTCAGGGAAACAAAAGCATAGCATCGAATGACAACTTCAAAATCCAATATTTTTAATAATATTATGCTACTAAATGCATCCTTTGTTTGTGCCTTTGCAGATCCACTGCATCCTGTATTTCACAAAGGCACAATTTTGTTGAAATATTATTTAACCCCCCCCCCCCCCCCAAAAAAAAATATCAGATTGTTCATGGTTGTTCAAGTTATTCACAGTTGTGGTTTCTTTTTTTCATGATTTAATGTTATGTTATTCTTTTACTAGTCCTAATTGAGATCCTATTGAATTTTCACCCTTGAACTTAAATGACTTTGACACTATTCTCCCTGTGCTATCTCTGGTTTCTTCAGCAGTCTTCTATATTGTTCTGTACATCCTTCACCTACCACACAATAAAAATAGAGACAGCTAACATTCATAACAACCACAGCATCAAGGTTTCATTTACAGGAGATTATTGTTTATATGATTCACAAAACTAATCACTGGTTAATACCATCAGAATACTCCGTTCTTACAGATTATTTTAATATTGTCAATAATCAGCTCCAGTAATTTGTGCTGATTAGTCTACCTACAGTCTTACTTTTGTGTCGGACCATGCATGCTCATTGAAAATAAATCATATAATAATACTGCAGTATTTTGCACGACCTCCTTAGCAGACATTATTCCTGAGATCTGTCCTCTAATTAGCTCATTTACTCGCCTTTGCTATGACCATATAATTTTATTATCTATGCTCATTACATTCTCCCATAAACTGGGCCAGATGTTGTGTTGATGTTGCATGTCTTTCCTTCATTTCTGATAGAGTAGACGTATAGTAATCATACTTTAGCTCCTAGCAAGTACGTTGCAGAAAATGGACTTGGTGTTTATTCCTTTGCCTAAGAGAAGAGCCTCAGGTTTTTTTTTAAGCTGTAGCAAAACACCTTATTATTCGTCTAATACAGAATCAGTCGCTGTGATTTTGGATGTGCGAGAGCCACTAGGAATGTTTAATAAGGAGCATAGGAATGAAGTGCTACGTAATAGTCAGTAAAAGTAAACACACTGTGTCTTTTGATTCACCATTCGGGGCATTCTTGTCACACCGTGCAATCTCATTATTAACTTTTACAAGTACCTTGCTTCCACAGACTGTACCTGAGGGATGTGTGACAGGATTGAAAAAGGCATCAGAGCGACATTTTATATTGGACAATCACATTCGTCTTTAATGTACGTAGTAGCCAGCAGATATAATCCAGGAGTCGTCAGGTTTTCCTGCCTTTAGTGCTTAACCGAATGAGGTGAAACTGAAGATTGATCCATTTATTGAAGGAAAAAAAAGCTGCAAAAGAGATAGGCCAGCAGAAGGTATCGCTGTCCTCGAGCACAAATATACCGTCCCATGTGGTAGGAGAGCAGGTTATGGTATTGGCTTTGAACTGTCGAAGGGATCTTGTCAGGAAAAAGAAGGCAATGTCCTCATTTACTGCACCATATTAGTGTATGTTACTCAGTGAAGTGACCAGATTTAAATTCATCTACATCCATATCCATAAATTCATCCATATGCCACTGGGCTTCATTGAAAACTAAAAGTAGGCTACTGGAAAAAAAGAACCACACTAAGTATTTATTATTTCCTTCTTGACAAGGAGCATTTCTTTATAGTCTCCAGCATGTCAATCAACATACGTGTTTGGGCATTTTTATAATGAACCAGTTGATGATGAAATGCATATTTAGATTTTTTTCCCCCTCAAAATAAATATATTAATTTTATGTTTATTAGAAGTGTAGTATTGCTTTGAATCATGAAGTAGATGGTACTTCAGAAAGACCGTTTCTTTCTTTTTTTTCCACTTAGAAATTTTAGTTAATATTAATGGAGTCTGAAGCACATTTCTTTACACTTGA
Organism: Siphamia tubifer; assembly: GCA_020466265.1. Lineage (NCBI taxonomy): Eukaryota > Metazoa > Chordata > Actinopteri > Kurtiformes > Apogonidae > Siphamia > Siphamia tubifer. Next base: position 15,510,822 of record CM035789.1, read on the forward strand.
ATAGTGATTCAGATGCCTGGGAGTTACTGCTAAAAGCAACAGAGCCAACCTATGAATCGTTCTTCTCCTGTTCCTTTCAGGGAATAAGCCTGCATTCGCTTGAAATGGAAATGTTCACACTGCCAATGTAAAGTGAATAGAAAATGAGAACAGTGTGAGGGAAAAGTAGTTAAAGTTTGATTGGGTGTAACCTAGCCTGCACTCTCTTTAATGATGTTAGGAGTATCCTCTGAAAACTGAAAACTACTTTCTGCATTCGCCGTCTCTCTGCCCTCTGCTCAGCACTCGTCGCTTCATCTTGAGTATTTCCTCCCGTGTTGCTCTCTCTCTCTCTGATGTACGCAGTGGCAGCCATATTGCCGGTCACGACTGGCTGCTCAGGAACACTCTACTGAGCTGTGTGACAGCATTTGGCCAAAGGGTCCCAGGATATTACCAATACCACCCCCCAAACGCACTCACAGACCTCTTTAAAAAAAAAAAAAAACCATCTTTTTCTTCTTTTTCTTTGCTCTGATAAATATTCCAGTTCTCACACTCTTCTTTTCTTTCACTATCTGTCCTACTCCTTCTCCCCCTTCTTTTCTTCACATGAGCTACACAAACCCTCGAATAAACTGCCTCTGGTTTCAAGACAAGGAGATTTGACTTGCATGAGGTCCTGGCCTATGCATCTCTCCATTTAAGGAGGTCTTACTGTGTGTGTGTGTGTGTGTGTTTTGTGCTCCATGTGAGGGGTGTGTGCCTGTGTGTAAAAGCGCATGCTAATGTGGGCTAGTCTTGGTCCTTGGGATCAGACTGAAGATGACAATCCAGGGGGCACATTGTGTGGGCCCACCAAGCTGAGCTCCACAGATGGGAGGAGAGAAAGGAAGGCAGAGAGCTGTAGGCAGACACAGAAGCAGAAGGGCCACCATCTTCAGCCTTACTTCACTTTTAACTTCATTTTCCATTTGCACACCACAGCTCCAGTAGCCTCTATGAAGCCAGCTTTTGTGAGTATTGATTCCCTTACAGACAGCAGCTCCACCAGAGGCTCATTAATCTTGTCTATCTTTCATGAATGAATTGAATGAGGAAAATAACTGACGCTTTCTCGCATTTCTTCGGATGTTATATTTCTCGTAGATCTTTTTCATTTGCTAAGCATGGATTGAATCGACTTGCTGTATTTGTTAAATGCTGCAAAACCAGCCTCTCCCTATCCCCTCTCTCTCTCTCTCTCTCTCTCTCTCTCTCTCTCTCTCTTTCTTGAGGGTTTTCTTAAGCCTCGGTGGCTTTAGAAAATGCTACAGACAATTCATGTAGCACTACGTACTTTGTTCTCCTTTTCCCTCTTTCTATTGTCATGTACATGAACTCATTGTAGGTTTAGTGCCACTTTTATTGTCTGTAAGTAGAAATCTGGCCTTAGAGCTTTTTGCCTCAGAGAAGCCAGAGTGATTGACCAGCTGAGATCAAAACAAACAGTGGCTTTATGTCACACACGGTGCAACCAGCAGGGGAAATCTATTCTCTAATCCCCACCAGCAGGAGAAGGCAAGAGAACCACATGGGGCTGAGACATGAAGCCACTACTTACTGCTACTCCAGAGAGAAGGATGTCCTTTTTGTTCTTTTTTTTTTCCAACTTATTTGTACTTTTTTAGAAAACAATATGTTGTGTTTTATTAGGTACAGAAAGTTTTGTGGAAGAGGTAGACTTCCTGAAACCATAAACATGACATTGGGTTATTTCAGGAGGTTGTTGATGGGACTGCTGACACTGCTTTGTCCCTGTGTGCCATTGAGGTGTTGGCACCTACTTTATATGGTAGTGTATTTGTGTCCCCTTAATGCCATTCAATAGTTCAACAGTTTTCATCCAGCTCTTAATTTGTTGCCAGCTCACCAATTTGAGGATGGGGGTCTGGGCACACTCTCTGGACAGAAGCCTTTTTATTTCACCCTGAACAAGCTCTGCCAGGCGTCCTTTAGCTCTCCCGCTATGGTCTTTCTCAGCCTCAGCTCTGTATTGTTTAAGTTTCTCAAAAGGTATGAATGGGAAAAAAAAGAGTTCCCATTTTCAAATCGCAGTAAAATAGCTGTCGTGCTATTCTGCTCAGCAGTCGACCTGCTGTGAGAAGCTTGATGAATGGGTTCATATGCCTTTAATCTCACCCTGACCGTCCCTCATCACCGCTAGCTCTTCAGCTGTTGACCTCTTGCCTCGCCAGTGACTTCTGACCTCACTCATTGTATCTCCTTGCCCATACTGAGCCTCTCTCACAATGAACCCCTCTCCATTTCAGGTCTCAGTATTGATTCAATCCTGCAGCACAAAAACACATTCCTCCCTTTCCTCTATCAATTCTCATGTCACCAGGCTTCTTAGTCCGTGACCATGAAATTCAGGGGCTTTTTCTTGTTGTGGATGTGTTTTACCTTGAGGGAATCGCTGAGCTGTGGCTCCTGATAAGGATATATTTACCCAGCTCCAGCACTATATCACACCTGGCTTTCACAGTGGCTGCTTTTAAATCTCATTGGACCAGCGACTATTCCCATTTCCATTATAGTGTACAGAAAAGCCCGAAAAACACCTAGACTGAACTGAGCTCCTGCATATCACATCCTGAATTGTGAATCTGTTTAAAAGGCAGGCAGTCAGCCTAGTTTCTTCACCTACTATATTAGAGCCATAGGTGCAGAGAAAGGTCCTGCAGAGTGATGTGCAGTTACACTAAATATCGTACTTAAGGGACGTGCTGTTACAACCCATGCTTCAATGCATCAGGGTACATAGTGTATCTGCAAAGTCAAGACATGCACATGTGAGTAGTACCATAGATCCTTTACTGTTCCCCTTTTGCTCTTTACTGAGAAATGATGGCACAGACAGAAAGGAGACCTTGGCTTTGAGACAAGAGCACTGCCCCGTCCTCATTATCACAGCCGTGTTTGACTTTACATATTGAACTCAGATGAATCACTGCGGTCATCAGCATCTCCCTAATTGGTTGTGTCAACCGTAAAGTTAATATCTTCATTTTTTATGAGCAGCATAAATGTGTTAGGAGAGGCTGAAATGACAAAAAACACAATATGTAAGAGATAGCTGGTACCTGAAAGAGCATAGTTGAAAGTAAAGCAGGAGTTTGTCATGTTTCACTTATCAATTACCTCTTTGCAGGTGTGTTATTTTATGCACTCTTTATGTTTAAAGAAATATACTTTAAGTTAGTCCAACAGGGAGGAACAAAAGAAGCAGAAGTGGCGATGTACACCATCCACTCAGCAACCATCATTATCCTTTAAATCAGGGGTCTCAAACATGCGGCCCGGGGGCCAAATGCGGCCCACCACTGGTTCCAATGCGGCCCGTGGGAACCTATTAATTGACTCTATATTTTCTTCTCGGTTTTTTATTTATTTTTTTTGCCTATAAATGATGACAACTTCAAATGTTTGCCATTGTTTAACTGCAAAAAAATGATATTAAAATATGAAAAGGTTTACATTTATGTGTATGTCTATGATGTAACAATAAAATGTGAAAAACCTGAACAAATGTGAACAACCTGAAATGGATTATTGATACATTCAGGCAGAATATTGTTAAAATTACCCTAATTTTCCTTATGAAATCAAACTTTTTTTTGCATTTGGATAATTTATAAAAGTATTTTCATAATTTAATTGGCGTTTTTGCACTAAAACAATGACAAAAATTTGGAGTTGTCATTATTTATAGGTTATGATGTTTTGATTTTACTCATCTGGCCCATTGGAGATGAAATCAGGCTGAATGTGGCCCCTGAAGAAAATGAGTTCGAGACCCCCGCTTTAAATGCTGTGGCTCAACCTCTCTTATTTCCTAGCTATTATCTTACATCTAATGAGCGTGAACAATTGAATCTGGAAAACATCATGGGTAAGAAGTACACAGCAAACCCCAACCCCTGGTACATGCAATCGTTTTAGTCATTCATAAGAATATGAGATGTCCGGTGCATGTAGATATATACTTCTATAATCTGTACGCATTATATATGTTGTTGCTTCCCAGTGTTTTCATTCAGGTACAGCATTTTCTGCCAATTACCTGTCAATATCCCTGTTTAATGACTGATGTAGTGAACATGTGGTACTGATAAATAGAGGTTATTTGTCGAGCTTTTGTGACAAACGTACCATCTGGTCAATAAGGAGACTTAAAATAAGCAGCATGGATGAGCAAATTGGGCAGATGGATAATGAAAATAAAGTCTCCTCGTTAATGCCCGTTGTCTCACACCTGTACTTTCCCAGTAGTTTTCTTAAAAAGTGTATCTCATATGTACCGATGATTAATATCAGGAAGTTCCAAGTTTGGTTAAAATTAAAAAAAAAAAAAAAAGGCTTTGCAGCAACATTAAAATAGTCATGTTTTCTTGTAGTTCATTGTCACAACATTTTTTTGAACGTTCTCATCTCCTCTAACAGAGATTCTTTGATGATTTAATCACTTGAAACACATTGCGTACTTCTCTGTCTAAAGTAAAGAGGTAATTAAATTCATAACAAATCAGTGAGATGTTTTCAGAAAACAGAAAAGATACATTTTGGCAGTGGAAAGCTGGCACGAACAACACAAAAACAAGAATTCTCTCTCAGCAGACACCAACGGCTTCACCCACCGATAAACTACGAAGAAGTAATTCCTTTGACAGTGTAAGACCTCCATGTTCCATATATCCATACCTCCTGGTCCTTTCAGGTTGGCTCTCTCCTCCTTTGGTGCATCCTTTGTAGAGGTAGATGGGATACTTTCAGGCTTCATCAGATGTTTTTGGAATGATATAATCACTTTGATTATTCATGTATTCCTTTACTTTGATTGACTATCAGCTATCCGGTCTGTCAGCAGCAAATGAATTTTGTCATATTATTCAACTACTGAACATTCACATACTGACTTGGTGATGAGAACTGAACAGACCTAGACTTTGGTCCCCTGGTGGAACATTCCTGTTTTATTTGATCAAACTAATAAAGACAGATAACCCTGTCTTAGTCGTTTTACTTCCAACAGATGGGACCTCTAATCCCTAGGTGTTGTCAAACTCTTGTCGCTTTATAGTATCTCATCACACCACATTTCCAAAGCGACGCAAGTAAAAATGAGTTTGCAAAATGTGGTGTCAGACTCAAAATGACTTGTATTGACAGAACTTGATGGGTAGGACATCTGGGCTGTCAATCTCTATATATCATTTTCTGCATACTCAGCCCTGGAGTGGTTGAAATGGAATGTGACAGGGGTAAAATTGCAAAGTGTATTTGCTTATGAGTTTGTCCAAGTGTCTGCATGTGTATATCATTTGGATAAACCTTCCCTTGGTTGTGTTCACATAGTGCATGGGGATACTGACTGAAGTCTTTATATTTTAGTTTATTTGCTCTTTATTTTCAGTCTGAATCTTATGTTTCCATGTTCATATTTTATGCTTTTTACTTTGAGCATCTTTGAACAAACCTTTTTGAAGCATCCTGTTCTCAATTGCTAAGGGAGCTATTTTGCAAACTCTGAGATAGTTTGAGGAAAATGGTAAACCATGACTTACCTACACTACCTTTTACCTTGATTAGTCACCATGACACAGCCTTCATCAGTGTTTACGCCAGACTGTGAATCTGAGAATCAGCATTGTTTTGTCAACAGAGACCAAATCGGATACCTCTAGTACATGCAGCCAAGACTATGTAACTGTCCAACATGGGCCAATGGAAGCTATCTTAACACTGACTGCTACTGTGACTTTCCTTAGAACACTTTAACTGTGTCATTTGCTTTTGCAGGGTGACTGTACGGTTTGCATTTGGTGGTTTATTTTTCTTTAAGCACTGGGATTTTTCTTGGTATTTTGTTTGCAAAAGGTGGAGGATAAACTGTTTAATTTCTCCACATTCTTACCCCCTCTCTCTCTCTCTCTCTCTTTCTCTCTCTCTCTCTCTCTCCCTCTCTCTCTCTCTCTCTCTCTCCCTCTCTCTTTGTCCACAGATCGAGAAGATCATGACCCTGATTGGTGCAGGCATTGATTTTTCCAGAGATCAGCAATATGCTACACCAGGTAGAGTGAAATCATTACCCTCTTATCATTATTGGAGACATGTTAATTAGCTTTTAGCTTTTGGGAAGTATTAAGCGAATATGCACTCTGGCAGCATGAAGCAAAATATGTAAATTTTTAGCTCTTGGTCTTTTCTGTTTATAATTTCACATATATATTTCACTACTGTTGCATTATAAAAATACCCAAATCATACTCAATATCCAGATTTTAGAATGGTAACCCTAAATTACTCGCTTGCCTGCAGACAATAATAAGCCAATTTATGGTGCGTTTCCTTCAAAGCTTTAGGTCAGTATGTAATGTGTATAAAGTGTACTTTTGCTGGTGCTTGCACAATAGTGGCTGCTTTAGTGTCTTGTAGCAAACACATGTTTCATATTGCTGTGCCTGTGTGCTTTTATAATCATATTTCAGGTTATTTAATCCGTATCAGTGGCCTCAAGTGAAATCACACAGGTGCATGATAGAGGCATCTGAGACAAATTGTCACTTAGTGAAGAAGCCAAGAAGGGATACAAAAAAATTCTATTCATTTCATTTATAGAACAATTTAAGTTTGAGCTTTCAAAATGGGAGACAAATGTTTTTTATTATTGTGTGAAGTGGTGTATATTGCCCTTCAATCTGGAAAAGAGTCATCAGGGTAATATTTTTAACACAAAGGGTGTGTGTTTAGGCTTCTACACCTGCACTTGTGTTATTGCTCTGGCCTTTCAAAGCCTGTCATTGGGGATGACAGATGGTACCTGGGGACTATGAAACATTGACTCCATCCCCTCAGCTTTCCCCAATGTTGTTTTTCTATATTCACTTGTAGTTTACATTTAGCTAATGCCATTTTTTTTTTTTATTTAAGCAATACAACACATGTGCTATTCCTCAGCACAAAGTTCTCCATTTTATTCTAGCCCTCTTGTTTGTTATGCCCTGCTCTGGAGTGAGCTGTTTAAATATTAACTACCATGTATGTCAGGGGATGAGCTCATTTTGCTTTGTAGAATTGAGGAAAGATGAGACCACTGCAGTAAAGTAGTTAGCACCCCATCACTGGTTGTATCGGCTGAGCCTGTCTGAGCCTCAACCTTTTAGCTACCACGCTGACATCTCTATAACAACACAAAGCTGTTGTCAACGGGCCTTCAAGAGACTTGCTGGAGAAGACTTTCTGTTTGATCCGCATGCGAGAAACCACATTATTTTCCCCCCGATTCAGTCTAGTGTTTGTCTCCTCTCGGTAATGACTAGAAGCCTGTGATGTCTCTGGATGATGGGCTCTGTGCCTGTAGACCCTTTGTACTTTTTTTCTTTCCACTGATCAACTTCAGAGTAAAACAGACAAAAAAACAAACAGGCATCGAGGGGGGAAAAAAAAAAAACAAGCTGAGAGGCTGCAGAAACTCGAGGAAACTAATGTATTGGGGGATGAGGGGTCTGAAGCTGTAGCATCACATTCGGAAAGAGCAGCCACCTGCAGTGAGGCAGAGAGAGGGAGGAGCGGGTGGAGAGGAGAGGAGAGGAGCATGCAATGAGGGGAAAGAGAGAGAGTGAGTAAGGGAGGAGAGGGGGATTGCAGGCAGCAGAATTATGAGCAGCCAGGACAATAGAAGGACGCCACCTCTGCATCTATACCATTAAGTGGCAGGTTGTTGTGCCTGAAGCAGCAGTGACTGGACTACAGAGGCTTTTTGGGGAAGTGGTCGCTGCTGGACTTGACCACATGTCAGAGACAGAACACCACTGAGGAGAGTTTTAACAATGTCTTGTCTGCAGTGGAGTTCATGCTGGGGGTCCGGCTCTTACTAAAGTGCTATTTTAAGTACCTGAATGGACCCCTGACTGGATTTTTTTTTTTTTTTTGTGCCCTTCAGAAATATTGAAGGCTTCTTGACCAAAATGGAAATAATTACTCCATAATAGCAATCTACAAGAATCCTTGTTTTCTAGCAACGTATCAAGCAAGCCATCACCAGGGAATGTGGAGCTTTCAGATATGTATTTCATTCTGTCATGTATTTTAAAGTTATGGTGTCTGTTTGTATTCGTAAGTTTTCATGTGTATGGCAAAAGGTCAAAAGTATCTGTGAGGGTGTCACTTGTGTCTCTGTGTAATATGTGCAGATTGTTTTTGAGATCCAGTGGTTGAATAGAATCTAAAGTGAATTATTTTCAATTCAATGTATTCTATATGTTTGATCACTGTGTAATAATCGAACACTAGTGAAGACAAAGTTGTGTTGTGCTAGTTGAAATCGGTCAATACGTATCAGCATCCTACTCTCAGGACTAGAGGCGGACATCAGTCCTTGTGCAGGTTAGGTGGCTGCTGGCTCAGGCTGCTGACAGCTGTCAGTGCAGCTTTTGTTCTCAATCTATCTCAGCTCATTGCAGCACTTTCGCAGGCTTCTGTTAACCTCTGTATTTCCTGTGTCTACTGTTGCCTTTTATTATCATGTTTAGGTTCTCAGGTAGGGTCAGGTCTCAGCTGGAATAAGGAATAAAACTATTTGCCAATCAACTGTCACCTGCTTTTACCAAGAAGTTTCCAAAGAACTTTTTTATTCACCTGAAACAAATTGCCTTGTAGTGAAAGTGCTCCTCCTTGGCCTCTCTTGGGTTTTCATGTTTTCCTGGATGGACATGAACTGTGTTGTATGGGATTCAGTATTTAAGTGACACCCTGAACTGGATTTGATTAGTTTTTGTCATGTTCCTGTCTGACAAAGTGTGCTGTAGATAGTAGCTGGTGTCCAACCAGCTTGTATCCTGTTAATCATCCTCTTCACCCCTGAGAGCAGGGGTTTTTAATCCATCTTGGGTGACTGGTTCAGCCCCCGCTGTCCTGCGGGAGCTGACGCCCTGTTCACAGAGGACACTGTCTCCCCTGCCTTCTTGTTGCTGGTGCGCTCGGCTCTGCTGGCCGAGAATGATGTGGCAATGCCATGTCTCATCCTCAGAGTGCCGCTGCTACCGGCTGAAAGGTTTCTCGCTCCTGAAGCGCTTTCCCCTGTCATCAGGTGCTGCAGGCCGGCTGCTGGACCAGCCCGTTGGAGACTGGCTGGAGCATGTGGGGCTGCCGCAATACGAGAGCAAATTACTACTCAATGGCTTTGATGACCTCCACTATATGGTAAGTTCTTCCCTCACTTCTCTCACATGATGCCATCTTTGATTTTAAGCGTAAAAACTTAAGCAACTTTTCAAGACAGTAGGAGGTTATAGTGCACCGTTTAGAATTTCATAAGAAAGTCTTGTTGGATAAATGTATTACTGCCTGCCCCAGTTGTGTCTTAGTGTATTCACCCCACCATTAACTGTGATGTAAACCCATCAAGTTTGTCTGAAGCTGTAATGGCTCTTAAAGCACCACCCTCTGTGTTGTGGTTATGATTTGAGTTCAGTAGCTGCTGTTCTATGAGAGCAGCTAATACTGGCTGGATTCAGGGAAAAGAAAATCAATATCTAACATAACCTGACATGTTTTATCAAATTTACAATATTGAACACTTGTTGTCATGACAGAACCTGTCAACTGTTTTGTGACAGGCTTTAATGAAGATCATGTATTGATTTTTGCTATATTTTCTCCGCTACACACTCCAAACACTGCTGTCACATTTGTATTTATTGAAACATTAATATCATTATGGCTGGCTAAGTGTTGAATCAGGTTTGTCTTGCTCTCTCACACTGTCAGACTTAGTGTCTCTAGCTCTGGAGGCTGTTGGCATGGCCTCTCACTTACAGTCAAAGAGTTGGCTATCTGAGAAGCAGCCAGGACGGACAAGCATCTCAATGAGCAATGGGAGGCTGTTGCCAAGCCGACAAGTTTATGGACCCCACAGTGTGCAACACCACCATGGGTTGGCTCTGTTGGTTTAGTGTGTAATGAGGACTGATGGAGGAGAGAATAGGGGCCGCAGCTGGAGGCTGAGCTGGTGGGCATGTTTGAAATGAGATGGCCATCATATGTGTCAGGATAAAACTCTTCTCTCTTCCATCACGCTGATCATACACCTTCCCTTTAACACATATATAGTAGAAAGGTCATTTTAACCCATCCAAGCTCCACTGTTGATTGGATTGAAGTGATGACATATTTGGGGAAAAATGTGATTACACAAACAGCCAGGCCTCAAGACTATTACAGTCACGTGTTTTCAAAAAGCCATTTGTAGCCTCTGATTTTGTTACAGGCCCAATCCTTTTATGTCATTACATCTATCTATATACTTAATATTTTTAGGTTTTCATCTTTATGTTTTCCTTTTAACCTTTCACCCCTTTTTAAAACACACATTGGTACCCACAAATCCATAAAAAGTGCCAAATTTGATTGTCTTCAATTAATGTTTTTTCCTTAAGATTGCTAATTAATTTAACGCTGTAACCATCCTGAACTCACACATCTGCTGATGCCACACACCCAAATCCTGCCAAACACACTGCAGAATACACACTTGGGTCAATCTATGTGCAATAATTTTATTTTTATCGTATTTTTAATATATATTAATTCCGTACATATTTATTGATTGTATTCTTCTCTGGACATTTTAGATATTTTCTATATATATATATATATATATATATATATATATATATATATATATATATATATATATATATATATATATATATATATATATGCGTGTTTGCACTGAACAGTGAGGTGCTCTCATCTCACTGTATGTGTATAATGCAAATTGTACATGTGTATAGTGACAATAAAGGCATTCTATTCTATTCTATAAACCTGGCACTAAAAGGTCTCCAAAGACCCAATGATTCATATTGCTATATCTGCGTTAAAAATCCTTGTAATTACATTGCCCAATTTATAATTAGTATTTTATCATAATGAAGATTGGAATAAGAGGAGCTACCAACAATAAGTCATGTTTGGAGGGTTTCAGGTATAATCGTCGTCAGCTTTAAGATCAGTAGCACAAACATTAGCTATAGAGAAATGTAAATATAATATAAACTGGATTGCAACACAGTTAAGACTGGTTCAAGGCAATAACTATAAGGTCCACTGTTTATGTGAATGTAAAGTCTTAAATTTGATCAAAGACACCCATAAAATGTTTTAAATAGTTACAAACCTGTAGATACCCTGATACAGTATAATAAAAGATTGGGTAGGAACAGAAACAAAGGCTGTAAACTGATGTTAAAGTTACCCTCTTCATGTTGAAGCACTACATGTTTTATCATACATCGCTGTAAAGTACATGATTTAAATAATGTTTTCTCTCTCTTTTTTTTAAAGTAATATTAGGTAAATGCTAAACAATAGCAATGCATTTCAAATGACTAACAAACAAGCAACACAGTGCTATTAAAATAACTGCCATATCATGAGTTTGTCATATATGTACTGGATGCCGTCATTTCACTTTTGTTGATGGTATTAAAAAGCTGGAACTTGACACTCTTCTATACCAAAAATGATTCCACATTCTGTACAGCTATAAGCGTTTTCCTTAGTTGCAGCAGCCAGCTGTTTCTGACTGATATCACTGTAAAATAATACCAGCATAAAAAGTTTTAATCTACTTTCCGTAGCCCGAGAAAAGAGTCTCTTCACACTGAGGTGCGTCTCTCTTCCTCACCCCCAGTGTCTTCAACAGCCATGTTTAAGTCTGCGCTGAAGCTTCTGAAGTGGCTCTTGAGGTTTAATCTTCCTACTGTCTTTTATTCTTTGACACTCTCCTCCCTCAGTCCTCATTCTCAAAGCAGAGCGCTGGCAATTTTTCTATTTTAAACATGGCTTACAGACCACCTGGCTTCCTGAAATTGCTAGAGGATTAAAAAAAAAAAAAAAAAAAAAGGAGCTGCAACCTTTTAAAAAGCATGTCCTTCCCACACTGAATGTTCACCTTTCAGTAATCACAGTTTAGTGTCATTGAAACAAATGGATACCCACTGAGTCACCTTGTCTTTGCTTAATTTGTATAATTATTTTTAATGTGCATTAGATTAGGCAGAACAGAAGCAAATCATGGCTTATTATGGGCTGCATGTCGGCTTTTGTCACAGTTTTTTGACAGGCTTTATTACAGGGTCACTGCAGGGTCTTAAAAAGTCTTCAATTTCCAAATCTGCATTTAATACTTTTTTAAAAAAGTTGATATGGGAAGTGTTAAGTTATGTTGCCATTAACACGTTCACTCTACTATATTTAAATGTGTCTAGGAAATGTCCAAGTTGTAAAGAAAGTAATATTAGCCATCTCAGTTTCACCTGTTCCAACAGTTATTATTGAAATCAGAAACCAATTGTCGCTACCTTTACAGACCCGGTGAGAAATGTCTCAGAATGATGCAAATCAAAGCATTAACCAATACATTTTCCTAAATTCTAGTTGGCAGGAATTCTTTTTAGTATGTCTATGAAATGAACTATGAAAAAGACATGACATTTTGTTCTAACTAGTCTTAAATTGGTCAATTTAATTTGATAAATTTAACTTGTAGAATCCTACATTCGTTATCGCTTACCTTGAGCTGTAGATTGCCACAAATATGCAAGAACAAATTAAACCTTGCAATTAAAAATGTTACGTCCTTTAGGGATACAACTCTGAACTGCTTTATTATAGATTTACAGTATTCACTGATTATTTTCCCTATAATAGTTTGTTTGTGCTTGATACGCCATGTAATGTTTTGTTTTGAGATGAATGAGAATTAAATGAGAAACATGAACAAGTTGGTATTAAACTTGTTTGCTCCATTCATGCTAGTCAAGGTAATTAGGTTTCTGTTAAATCAGGGCTTCTTGAAATGACGGACAAAACATGTCCAGGAGATAAAAGTCATTGTAATGTTTAAAAAATGTCAAATAATTACATTAAACAATGAAACTAGATTTTTATATGACAAAATGTGAATTATTGTTTTTATTACACATGTTTTATTTTACATTGCCTAGTGTTCTGCCTGAACCTAAAAAGCAAGTTTCAGGACTTTACAAACTTAAATAATTGTTGAAAGTAAAATAAAACAAACAAAATTGCTACTGTGAGCATGTATTTTGAATAAATATTCAAACTGTGTAGAAACTAACAATTTAAAAAATAGATGTATGTACTTTTTACTTGATTGAAATCGTGTCTAGAGTTTCTGTCAACATCATAAGATTTTTCCAAAAATGCAAAAATGTGGCCAAATCACATTTTAAGGACCTCTTTTCTACTTCCTGTTTCATCTATGAAAACTATATCTCACTTTTATTATTAATCTATAATACACATTCAGCAGAACAGAGTGTTCTTTTCACCAAAACGCTTCCAGTTTAAAATACTACATTGACGCAGTGTATGTCACTCAAGCTCATGCTAGCACTTCGGCTAACGAGTAGCCTAGCTTGCAACAAAAACTTTTAAGTGCACATATGTTCTCTTCTTTCTTGAGTCTGTTTGTACATGAAAAATAAGATGCAGAATTTGATTTTAGATTAAAAAGCAGTGATAGTTAATTGTGATTAATTGAAATTAATCCACACGAACCCTGTGATTAATGAGATAAAAAATTGTAATTGTTTGATAATACAAATAAAAATACAACTATATGGCCAATGTGTACATGACTGAGTGAATGTGTTGGACTTTTTCTTCTTCTGTGGTTGTTACTATTGACAACCATAAACATCAGCACAGTTATTTGGAAGCAGAGAAGTTCATATCTGTCTAATAAAATGGGAAAAAGTCAGTCGTCGTCCCCATTCACTTGTAATCTCCTTTTGTCTCCCTATGGATGTGAATATCATTGGCATACAGTAGCATGAAGCCCACTTGCAGAGAGCTCACTAATTAAACAGTGTTTACTCAGCCAGTTGGACTGCTATGATCTTTGTGTACCCTACAGGCATAGACTAGAAGTGGATCAATAACAGCAGTGATTGTTTTGTGTTCAAGCACCGTAGCAGAGACAAGCCTCTTCTGAAACCAATTAGATGCTTTTTATCGACTCGCGGAGCAAATGTCCTGATGAAACGAGGGCTGTGCACCACCATGCTGTTCCACAGCCCACGCTGGTACTGACAAGTAACGCCTGTTAAGACAAAACGGCTCATTTTCTTCTCAGTAGAGCTTGTGGTGCAAAGATCTTCCACTGTGATGAGGTCAGATGACAGAGCTTCAAGTTAGTTTGGACTGGTATCATCCGTATGTTTTCACAGGAGCGTGTGTTTTAATTCTGATTTTATTGTAAAGAACTGTGGAATCTTTCTAAAAAATGCTGCATAAATAAGCTTCATTATATTATTATTATTGTTAAGAAGAAGAGAGGGGTATTGCTTTTAGTTTGGTTTATATCTTTGTTTGTTTGTTTGTTTGTTTTGCATTCTAGCAGCAAAAGTCAAATTCATACAAAATTGCATTTATGTATTGCCAGTGACCCAGAATAGATCACATTATATTTTGGGAAAGGTAGGTCAAAGTAAAAAAAAAAAAAAATATATATATATATATATATATATATATATATATATATATATATATATATATATATATATATATATATATATATATATATATATATATATATATATATATATATATATATATATATAATAATAAAATGAGTTTTTCCCTTTTTTTCTTTTCTATTTACTTCTAATAGGTGAAAATTCAAATGGCTGTAGGAGCAAAACTACTGGTTGAATTCATACCAAATTGGGTTTATAGATTACCAATGACCCAGAATAAATGTGAGCACATTTTGGAGGTTAAAAGGTTTTCTGGATTTTTTTTATATATACATTGATTTTTCTCCCATTTACTTTGTATGGGAGAGATTTCACATCACATGTCTATATGGACATCAATATTGTTTCAATTGACCTCAAACTTGGCACATATATAGAGGCAACTGATGCCAACATCAGCACACTCATAGATATGACATCAGATACATTGATGTCAAAATAAACTACAATAATGTACAAGGAGCTGGTTTTGTTGTGCCTGTTATTCTTCTTTCAATAGAGCTGGTTTGTAGCATATGATGTTGCTCCTTATATAGGGCTGTTTTTAATCTAGTGCAATAAACATAAAGACAGTATAATCTCAGTGTCTCTTCTTTAGCAGTTCCACAGTAAAAAAAAATAAAATAAGCAAAAAAATGAATAAACTAACAAAATAATAAGCAACATGAACAACACAAGACATGAACGGAACAAAATGTAATAAAAATAGTAGAAAACAAAATGTAATAAAAATAAACGAAATGAACAAAAAACTAATAAATACTTACAAAATAATAAATTGCATGAAGCAGTTTGCAAAACAATTAAATAAAAAAAATAATAATTGAAACGAACTTGAATTAAAAACAACTTGTAATTTGGTTCCAATAGTTTTAGTTTGGGCTTTTTTCTAAATCAATTGCTTTTTGACACCTGTTTATCTCCGTAGATCAGTTCCATGAACAAAAAATCGATAATTTTTCGGAATATTTAAACTAAACAATCCTTTCAGAATGCGTCAGCGCTGACGTATCAGGGGTTAAAGGGTTAAATAATGTAAAGTGGTTATGTTAGAAAGAGTCAATGCCACCAAAGCCTGCAGACAAATTCAGTAATGGCTTCATGCATTAGACGCACAAGGATGGATTAATTGATTTTTGTGTTGTGTTAATAGTGGTGACATATTGCTGTGAGTGTATCCATTTGGAAAAAAAACCCTCACAACATTTGAGCAGGGATTAGACTGACTACATTTACAATTTGAAGCCTTTTTATTTATTGTCTTTGTGCAGTTTTGTCACCTTAGGGCATTTCACTGCAGCCTGTGTGGTAATACAACTGCCTCTTTAGGAGGACAAATAATGACTTTTCGTGCTGCTGCTGGTTAGCCGTCCTTCAGATGGTTGAAATGACTGATCCGTGCCCCCGAACTCCCGGCCTGAATTCAGAGTGGTTTAAAACCGGAGGGACCCCTGAGGCTATTCTCTGGATAGAACTGAGGAGAGAGCAGCATTTTAATGAGAGGAGAAGAAGAGATGGATGAGCTGCACAGGCCCGGACACAAAGCAGATACCTTACACTCCTCTGAATGTGCTACGTACATTTTCTATACATTGTGCTGATGTCAGCTCACTCTAAACCTGTGTCTTCTCACTTGGACCTGCTGGGGGAATGTGCTGGAGAAAAAGCAAAACCTCATTAGTCAGAAATTTCCCCACAGAGCTGTCATCACACTGTCTCTGAAGTGGGACTGTTTGTGTTGTCGGATGCTCAGAGAATGAGGATGAAGACTTATAAAGATGTAGAACAAGGGAATGTTATATTTGTATTGGGGAACATGAAAGGTTTATTGACTGAGATGGCCCTCACAGACTAGATGATCTGTTTCAAGCACCTCTTACCTCATAAGAATGTGAATATCTGGATATATAGTAGAGTTCTACCTAACCATAGCAAAAGTTGTTTAGGATATGGTTAGGTAGGAATTTTTGTTTTGTTTTTAATGGTAGGTTTTAAATATGTTGTAAAGACTGGGCAGTACTTTCAGTTCTGTTTACGTGTTTATACGTATATTGTTATTTTTTATTTTTTCATTTGAGAAGATACTTTACAACTGAAGAAAACAACATAAAAACACCACCTAACCACAGTTGTATATCATGTCAACAATGGTAAAGCATTAAATTTACATAAACACATTCTATAGAAGTCAGTCTGTTTACTCTTCTCAAAATAAGTCTTCCCCTTTTTGGTTATATTTTGTTAAATAACATATATTAGAACATGCTTTTGCCCACATATTTCCACTATCCTTATTTCAAAATCCATAAAAATTTCAACTCCCATTACATTCAACCAGTACAACTATAACTTGTCACTTCCAGTTAAATTAATGGGGTGATATATGTAATCGATTTTGATCACATTCCTATAAATGTGTCCTACTTTACATTTCATAAAAAGGGCTTTTTCTCCATGACATAGATATTCATGGTTGTAGTCAGAGCTTTTTTTCCACCAATAAGTCTCTATTTAAATATTTGTGTTCTTTAGTTTGACTTCATACTGTTGTATGAATCATCAAAGCATCAAATGGGGTTGTGATCTCAAATATAGACTCCAAATAATTGTGAATATTCTTCCAGAATGACTTGAATTTTGGATATTCTCAAATAAATGGTAGTGATCAGCCCACATAACCTCCAACAGTTAGTTCCTACTCCTTGATATTTTTCCACCCAAATTCCCTCCCCCTAAATATTAAGTGCAATGTGCTGCACAACAGTCAAAATCTACTGAAATCCTCATCCATTTAACTGTAAAAAGTGGATAACAGCCCAGGAAATAGGAACAAAGAGTGTAGCGTCAGTGTGTTATAGAGCTGCATATCCCCCTACAGAGCTATTTATCAGTGCAATCTCTTTTGGGACAGTAATGCAATGATCCATGCACTGTGAAAGTGCTATTATAGATTCAGCTTCCCGAATAGTTTCAATCCTCAGCTGGAGAGACAGTGTTGCCTCTCACAGATAATAGACTCTGAATTGTCAGTTTAGTGTGATGCTTTGAGGAGTCAAAAGAGATGAGTTGTGACGTCTTGGGCCTAAATATGAGTTTCAGCTTCATGCAGCCATTTTTTTTTTTATAAACTATCTACTATAAACTTCCTTTGTCTCAATACTCTGAGACAAGCTAATAACAATAAAAATAAAAACTCAAAGCAAATTATGTATAATGAACGTAACGAAGTAACAGTACTTCACTACTGTATGCAGGTATGTTTTGGGAGAATTTGTATATTACTGAATATTTTTTTAATTATTACCTCCACCAAGAAGGTATTATATTCAGGTCTATCTGTTTGTCTTTCAGCAGGATTACGCAAAAAGTTCTGAACAGATTTTGATGAAACTTTCAGGATTGATAGATAATGGGTCAAGAAAGAACCAATTAGATTTTGAGCAATGAAGGTCAAAGGTCAAGGTAAACAGCTAAAACACATCAGTGGTAATATCTCAGGATTCAGACAAAATATAATTTTATATTTTTTTGCATTCACATCGCATCACCTTCCATTGCGCTTTTGCGATATATATATATATATATTAGAATATCGTTAAAAATAAACAAAAACATCCAAAAAAAACCACCTCATGAAAGCGTGAAAACTTTTTAGCAATATTTTTTTTCAAAATTCAGGAGTTTCCATTATCAGTTTTTATCACGATATTTACATTTTGTGAATATCCAAGGGTAATGGAAACTCTACTTACTTACAGCATCTGAAAAAATAAGCTCTCATGTTTGTCCTATATTTGAGCACCTACAGACACCTGCTCTCTTCTCAGTTCTAGCAGTGTGGGTTTTTTTTTTTTTTTAACTACACAGTGGATGCATGGTGAGTTGAACACCATTGGATTAACTTGACGTTCATATTGAGGAGTCAGCCCTGAGCCACCACATTTTGTTCCTGAGACAGCAGCTCCCTTTGGTGCTTTCACAGATGAGATTTAGTTGCTGACCCTCCCATCAGAAGTACCATAGCATGCATTTGTGGCTAGTAGCTTTACGGCCGACTGGGATTGACTTGAAGCTCCAGTTACTCCAGTAATAATAGTATGGAGTAACTGATTATGTTGACTGTCAGCCCATCAGAATGCACATAAACCAAATGGTCTCATATTGTCAGACATGGACGCTTTTCCTTTACAAGTTCAGGTGTTTAATTATTTTCCCTCTCCTCAACCATCAGCTGATGATGCAATATTATTCCAGCCCTCCCTCTCATATCGCTGACCACCCAGCAGGTTAGACATTGATTTATTGCTCCACTTTCGCCACTATCCATTCCCTGCCTCACAGTCTCAAAGGTGATACTTCATGTAACCAAACACCAGTCTGACCATTGTCTACACTCTGCTCTGTCAATCCCCTCCTCCACACATTTACGTCTCAGTGAAGGAATTATTGACATTGCCACTGTGTATCTCGAGGAGGAATTTGAAGATGTCTCTCAGTACTGATCGGCCTTTTTTTTTTTTTTTGCAATCGTACCATTAATCCCAATCAATACTAACCCTATAGCATTTGCTCATCTCCTCAAGGATTCGTCTTAACAAAATTTAAACTGGGAGCTTAGCTGTAGCATTCCCTATGAGGATTTTACAGTCTTTATTAAGATTTATTCCATATTTGTAGACTTGCCACGGAGTATTTTTCCATTTACATTGTGTTTTCATGATTTATTATATGTGTACAACACTGTGCAAAGGTTGTGGTCAGCATTTATTTTTTGCCGGGTTGAAATGAGCATACATACTTATTTCTCAATTCATTTTTCATTAGATGCAATGAGAAAATACAGGAAATATGTGCACAGCCATAAAAGATGCACAAAACAACTGAAATAAAAAGGCTTTAAAGATTAAATGTAGTATTTAGTGTGACCCCTGACCTTATGACAAGAAGCAGCACAAACCGAAACATCTGACATGTGTTGAATGAAACCTGGGATAAAACATCAGAAAATTAATGCAATGAATCTCATATTATCTGAACAAAAGACTTGGACATGTTCAGTGTAAGGGGAGGTCACATTAATATGAACACTTTGGCTTTTACTGGATCTTACAGAAACTGAGAAATGCATTTGTGTGGACATTATAGCTTTACGAAACTACTTTTGTGCATTATGGTATATTATGTATTTATGCCAACAGTTTAATATACCCCATGGAATATGTTATATTTATATACAAACACTTAAGTCCATTTCCTGTTTTCTGTGTTTTGTGCTACAGGGGAGCAATGTCATGGAGGACCAGGACTTGAGAGAGATTGGAATCACTGATCCAAGCCACAGAAAGAAAATTTTGCATGGAGCACGCTCATTACCCAAGGTAACAGATAATTAATTTGTGACTCTTTGCTAACATAAACACAGCAAGACTCAATTGAATGTTATTCTTCAGTATCAAACAGTTTCTAAATGTGCTTCTACACAATGCTAATCTTCACTTATCACCTTAGATACATACTGTAGTAAGCTTAAAAAGTAATATGTTACCGCTTCTGAGCTGAATTGAGTTTTTGTTGTTAAGGTTAGTCAAGCAGGAAATCAGGTTTAAAGCTTTATAGAGTGATTTAATGTTCACTCCTGCAGGTGAAGGCTCTTGGTTGTGACGGCAGCAGCTCCCTCTCCTCCTGGTTAGAGAACCTAGGCTTGCATGAGTACTTGCATAACTTTCTGACCAGTGGCTACCGTACTCTGGACTGCGTCAAAAACCTTTGGGAACTGGAGATCGTCAATGTGAGTCACCGTGACGTGCACAGACTATGAGGAGTATCAGAGGGTGAAATTAGTTTTCAGAATGTGGGAGAGAAAGATCAGGATAAGGGGACAAGTCTGACAGTTGGCTCCCGCTGTAAGTTGAGAAAGCTAAAAGTCAAACTCTGAAGGTGAACACATGACTATTACTGTGAACTGAATGAGGTTTAAAGTGCTTTTGTTTATTTAAAGTAGACATAGCATGCAAAATCCACTATTTTTAGCCCTTAAGTACATGTTTTTGTTTACTTTGAGTCTTTTAGGAGTTCTCTTCTGTTGCTTTGTTTCTATCTTAGCATTCTTTTTGGGTCATATTTTTCAATCTATTTAGTTTTCTCTATTTACTATTACATTTTCTTGCAATTATCACAGACCTTTGTTAGAGACGGAGAGAGTTGATCCTTTTAGGTTTGTCATATCAGGTTGCCTAGGTTTCGCTTGCAATAAAAGTATCAGGAAATGTGTTTTTTTGCAACCTTTTTCAGGAAGCACTTAACTTTCAATTTCTAAACATTAATTATCATTATTAAAAAGAAATAGCATAAAACAGTGTGTTTTAATTTTTTTTTTAAATTGAAAAAAAGCGACTTGAAGCTTTTAGCATATATATATTGTTATAAATAACTGTAAATGTCCATAATGGAACTTTTTGAGATTGCAGATATAAGACTATTTACATCTGTTCAAACAAGCTTATTGGTCTCAAATATTCAGTATCCATATTATAGCTTCATTTTTTTTCCCAGGTGTTTTTGGCCTTTCTACTAATAATAGACTGCCACATAATTGCTACTGTAAAGTTCTATATAGTGTTGAAAAGTTCAGGTTCCATCTATTTCATCCCTACTGACCGCCAGAGGACGATGCTGAAAGCAATGAAGGATTCCTTTGCGCATGCGCAGTCCGAGTAGTAATATCAAACGAGTCACCTGTGACCTCCGATGATGCTCACGTGCAGTTCGCTTTGCATGGCTTTAGCCGTTTTGGTAAGTGTCTGAATTTCCCCTGTCGCTGGACGCCCGTTTGGCATTTGGAGCTGCGATTTTGCCCTCCTGGGGCTGCGACGGGTTTCTCTTGTTGGAGGACTTTAAGTCGGTGAGGGTGGCTTTCGCGCCCCCTCTCCCGATGTCTGTGTGACCATAGTGTTACGCAGCTAACGATGTTAGCATTCTGTTGACTGGCAAGGATGGCACAGTTGTCCCCAGCAGGTGCACCTGACCTCCCACCTTCAGGTCAAGGATCTTCTGAGTCTTCTCAGTGTGGTTTGTACTCAGGGTTCTTTGTGACATCATCGGTGTTCTGTCATTCATTGTTTACAGCACCGTCCTTTGGCGGTCAGTAGGGATGAAGTGGGATGCAAGTTACGTATGTAACTATGGTTCTATGAATCCCGGATGACTGCCAGAGTTCTCGGTCACTCAGAACTCTTGCGTTTTCCGCGAGAAGGGTCTGTCGGAATAGAGCCCCGGGTGACGAGGATTTATATTGCCTCCGGGTGTCATTCGGAGTCACAGGTGTGACTTAATTTGGTATTGCTACTCGAACTGCGCATGCGCGAAGTTCAGTGCTTTCAGTACCGCCCTCTAGCGGTCAGTAGGGATTCATACAACCGTAGTTGCATACGTAACTTTCGATCTCAGCTCTCTGATGCTATTTGAATTTTGTGGATAGCACAAATGCTTCAGGAGTTACAGTAATGTGAATGCTGTACAGTGCAAAATGCAGTGCTGGAGAGATAGCCATTGTGGGTTAATAAATAGCGTCCTTGTCTTCTTTTTGAATATTGTTTGCATACTTGGATACTCGGCATGATAAAATAATTCACAGGTTACAAATAGACAATTAAACCCCACAGGGAAATTCAAAATACGCATTTGTTAAAACTGTTCTATGTTTGTACTTCTTGTATAAATGAAAGCTTAGATCAGTGTCGTACTTCCATTTCTCTGCATCCTAACCTGATAGTTTCTTTCTTTGTAGGTGTTAAAGATTACACTGCTCGGTCATAGGAAACGAATTATTGCCTCCTTAGCTGAGAGACCATATGAGGAGCCTCCAGTCAAACCTCCACGTTTATCTCAGATCAGGGTGAGAACATAGAAAGTCTGCATTCATGTCCATTTTGTATCAAATGTTTTGCCCCTAAATGAGTAATTAATGAGTTTAATGCTTTTCCTTCCCTCAGGCTTGGCTCTTAAAGTTTTTATTGAATTACACGTCTTTGCCCGCAAAAGTAGTTTGTAGTACTTTGTATCTAAACATCGTAAAGCTCGCAACTGAGAGAGTGAGAAATGCCAGACTCCAGCACTCATTGTTCTGTTCATTAACTAATATGCATCCGGTGCCATATTTTCAGTGCCAAGACCTGCCTGGATCCCAGTCCTCATCTCCACTAAGTCAGATGGAATCGTACACAGGACGCTCCATGGACCCTCTGTTGCCAACTGGAGAACCAGGAAGGAAAAAAGTGCCAGAAACAGACTATGATATTACGCAGAAATATCGCAGTGAACGACACCGATCGCAAGTATGTGGTTTATCTGCGTCTCTTCCTAGTGCATCATGTCCTGTTTTTGTGGTCATGTGATAATAGCCAGCACATCCTGATCATCTTTCCTAAGATAAAACGTATTTTCCAGACACAGTAGAATAGAAAATTGAGTTTATTGCTGTATTTAAAAGACTTCCCTTATTTTTGACAGGAACGGCATGAAGAACGGTATCGCGAGCCCCGTCTGACCCTGCGACCACCGAGTCTGGCGGCACCATATGCTCCAGTCCAGAACTGGCATCACCAACCTGAGAAACTTATCTTTGAATCCTGCGCCTATGAAGCCAGTGTAAGCTTTGTTTGACTAGAGAACGTTTCCATTGAAGATAAATGGCGATACAAATGTAGTGCATTTATTATTAATAGTTACAAACATTAAATGTCATGATCCCTGAATGTAGATAAGCATTATTCAAGCAGTTACAGGCAAAATAGACCATTTTAATTCATTAAAACAAATGGCACTGACATAAATATATATTGAAATGCATACAGAATCCCTTGTTTTTAGTTTAAAAGCATTTATACCTGTAATCTGTAATGGAGTAATGAAGATCTACACTAGAGTATGGTAGTATACAGTTTCCATTCTCCATGCTCCTACTTCTTTTGGTCCTATTTTACATAATTCACAATGTGCTCAACTCATCAGCCTTCCTGTTCTTTTGTAGTACCTTGGCTCAATGCTTATTAAGGATCTACGAGGTACTGAGTCTACCCAGGATGCCTGTGCCAAAATGCGGGTATGCAGCTATTGTGTCTCCACAGTCTCAGGAGGATAAACAAAACAAAGGATGTTATTTATCTAAGTGAATAATTCTGGCATAATGCTCTTTTTTTCTCTCTCGCTGTGTTGTTTCTTTATCTTCCAGAGGTCGACAGAACAAATGAGGAAAGTCCCAACCATCGTCCTCTCAATCACATACAAGGGCGTAAAATTCATTGATGCAGCCAATAAGGTTTGCGACTGTGTGCACACATACTCTTCTACTTCATGTGAAAGTTCATTTATCAGTCCCTCATGTCTGACGATGCAAATAATGCACATTGGTTTGGATAGTGTTTTGAAATGGTATGTATGAAAGCTAGACACATCTTTGATTATAAATGTCATGCTTTCAAGTGTATGTCAGATTTGGTTTATGTTTATATACACAGAGAGGAAGTCTGCCCATGTTGACATTTATTTGACATTATTAAAAAAACACACTTTGAAAGGTTGCAGTCGAAACCCAGTCTATTACTTTTCACAGCAGCACTTTCCTGTAATGGCTGTGAAATCCAGTTTTATGTCTGTAGTTTTTTGTTTTTTTTTTACTTGCCGTTTCATTTCATTTTCATATTTCAAGGTTTTCACAGCATCTTATTACTTAAAGTATTTCCGTGCAATGTAAGTTTGTTACATAGAAGATTATAAGTGATATACAACCAAGTTAACTGCAGTGCTTATAGTTCCAGTATAGTTGAGTAATGCATGTTTTTGTTTCTCTGTTTAGAACATCATAGCAGAGCATGAGATCCGTAATATTTCATGTGCAGCCCAGGACCCAGAGGACTTATGCACATTTGCCTACATCACTAAGGACCTGCAGACCAGCCACCACTACTGCCATGTGTTCAGCACAGTGGATGTGGTAAGAACAAATCTAGCAGAAATAATGTTGGTATTGTATTGGTGTCATCTGCTCTTAAAAGATAATTCTATCATGTTAATACATCCAGGGTTCACACATGTCCTGGAAAATTTTCCAGCTAAAATGTCCTGGAAACAAATTAAGTTGTCCTGGAAAATTATTGATCCTTCCCTTGCCTTTTGACCGTGTGTGACTAAAGTGAAATGAAACAAAGGAAATTGTTTTTCAGTCCTTTTTTTGGTTTGTTTTAGAATTGAGATGTCATTGGAATAATTTAGTTCGGGAATTATTTTTGTATCATATTTGATACATTGGATGATTTTATAAAATACCTTATATTCCAGTAGTACTTTAAAAATCTTTCCCTCAGGGAGTCAATGTCACGCTCATTCTTGGCATACAGCTTGATGCCATCCATGTAGAGGAAGTGGCTTATGGTCGTTCCACTTCGGAACTGGTACCCAAAGCTACTCTTTAATATGATCTGGCTGAGGGGGTATAGGCCTATGCAGAACAGCATAGCACAAATGAGGTAAATATATAAAAATGAAAAAATCCCTACCTTTGCTCTGCCAACTTTTCCTTTTTAGATTTCAGTCCTGCAACACTAGACAAATATTTGAGTTTCTGTACTTTTGGCTGTAACACTGGAAGCGATTTGACAGGCCACCATCTCTAGGCTGTCACATCTCCTCAGTGTCACACTTCAGCCGCTGGTGATTGCCTCCTTGTAGATGGTCCACTCTGGCCATGATAACTAACCCTCCATTACTTCCTCTCAGGTCTGATCATTATCCTGCTAATTTTCCTCATAAAGCAGCCAAGGTCTTTTTAGGCTGCAGTCTGAAAAGTCCAGAGTGTTAGTGTGATTCCCCGAGCTCCCTCCTGTCCTTGGAGGGGTCAGAACAGGGTGCTGCCATTTGATAACCATCAAACGCCGCATTAAGTGTGATTGGCTGCTTGAAATTCTGTTGACTATATGTGAGCTGTCGGCTTCTGTCCTCACTTCACCACAAACGGAGGTGATTGATGTGCAGCTCCAAAGCAAGATGTAAAACGGGTGACATATTTGGCTCGATGAAGGTATTTGATAAGGTGATGAAATTATTGGAGAGCTCTGTACTTTTTGAAGTTACAGATAGGAGACTCATGCTTTCTTCTCTCCATATGAATATTTTTCAAAATATTCCCTCTGGTATGTAGCTCGCAGCTTTTATCTCTAGATTGGAAGTTATCTGGTTATAACAAGAGAAGACAGCAGCGGCAGCTTTAGTACTAAACAATAGTGAATATATTCAATTCAGACGGTGAGAAAAAGAAACTTTCTGCTGCACAATACACCCGACACAGTTCATACTTCTTGTTGTTGTGCAAGTTTTATTTTGTTTTTTTTTAAGAAGTAATACGCAAAACTAAACTTGGTTCTTTCATATTTTGCTGTCTCACGGTAGTTAAATCTCTGCTCGTTTTACGGCAAGGCAGCTGCATGACTGTGAGATTTTACATCCGCTTAAAAAAAAAAAGTCCTGCTCCTCTTTTGCTTTTTCCTGCTAGAACTTGACGTATGAGATTATACTGACGCTGGGCCAGGCGTTTGAGGTTGCCTATCAGCTGGCTCTGCAGGCCCAGAGGACCAAACAGCACCAGAACTTCCCCCTGGGATCCAGTTCAGAGGTCATTGAGACGAAGTCCACCCGGCCTGTACCCAAACCACGAGGAAGTGTACGGAAGTCAGCGGTGAGTTGGACAAGAAATATATGGTCATGAAGTGAACATTGTACTGGGTTAAAAGAAGAAAGACGGTCTGTGTAACAATAAAAAAAAAAAAAAAAGTGCTCATTGGGGGATAGGACAGCATCAAATACAAATGAAAAGCACAGAAAGTGTCCAACATACTATTAGGCAATGTCCAAAATGTAGTTTGATAGACAAAAGGAGTTTCAGTTTATGATATAATTCCAATCCTTATTAAATCATTTCTAAACCTTAATGTGATGTGATTACTCCCCAAAGAATCCTCATAACATTCCAGTGAAGGCACATGCTCGGTGTAAAATATATCAAATAGTCATATGATGGCAGTAAAATATGTCACATGAATCAAAACGTATACCAAAATGTCGCATAAGAATTTGACACATCTTAGACACAGTCCAAGTCATTGTTGTGCAATCAGATGTATGCAAGCCATGCTGCCGTTCTTCACATTTTTGTGCTGCGTTTTTCATTAAAATGATGCGAAGCTGAGGCAACACACGCATCACATGATGATTAAGGAAAATGATGAGGTAGAAAAATCTCTAACATATAATGACTACCATTGTAAAACTGAGGAACATTATACTCCTCGGAGCCATCGTGATATGTATACTTGCAGACCAAATTAATAGACCAGCTTTGTTCAATTTCTTGTTCACTTTAATTCCTGGTATAAACAGCAAACATAGCTCCTATGAGTTTAATTACAGTGCTGATATCTAGCGGTTTTCTATGGTTTTCTTGATAATACCCAAAATCAGTTCAGTTCTTACATCAATAGCTATGTCATTGTAATGACAAAAACAATACTTTTATTCATCCCATGTTTTCTTTTCTGTCTGTTTTCGTCAAATGATGCACACAAAAGTTAGTACTGGATTGTATAAACCGTTGTTTTTGATTCCTTTTGATGGTCTAATTATTTTTTCTGTAACTGAAAAGTTAACAGCTTTCAGCAGTACAGAAACTCCAGATCTAAGCATTACCTGCAATCTTATATGCATCTATGAAATGTTATTAACCTTGTTTCAAGAGTGTTTATTTTTTCTTAATTAGAAAATCTTAAAATTAAATATTCTACATGCACGTCAACCTACATTATTTAAATTAAAGGATTAAATGGAAATTCTCTAAACACACAGGCAAATGTGTCACAACTTTATGATTTAACCATGCTGTTGGTCCTATTACCATAAAACGAAAGGAGGTGAAATACACTGAATGTAAATGAGATAATTATACCTCAGGGACTTCACATGTTTCCGACTGCAACTAAATGATGTATACAGCATCTTCTTAAGAGTGTGATTGATCATCACTCTTGTCTCACTTTTACATTTGGAAATATATTTTAAAACCCATAGTGAAATGAATTTAATTTGCTGAATGTTGCACTGTTTCAAACGCCCACATTTGCAGATTTGCCGAGTCCAACCGTGATCTGTACAGGCCGGGACAAATTAGGTTACTTCTGTCTCATGCTGCTCTAATCTGTGTCAATATATCTTGCTTTATTGCCTCTATCTCTCCTCCTGCTTCTTTCTCTTGTGCTTTTTCCTTTTCTTTCTTTCACTGTTTGACTCTCCCCTCTCCTCCTGGCGATGTTTATCTCTCCCAGGACTCCCCTCCTCCCGACAGTCGTTGCTGTTACTGTTACACGTGCACCACCCACCGTCCCTCCTTACTACCGCTGCACTCTGCCAGCTCTGCTGCTCAGGTGCTGCCTGCCTTCTCATCCTTTCCCATCCTCCTTGTCTGCTTACTTGGTTAATTTCTTCACGCTACACAGAAAATACAACACATGCTCCCTGTCGTATCTGTCTGTCCTGTTTTGAGTCACTTTATTCTACGTATCTACTTATTATCCTGCATTTTACCTTGAGTGATAAGTGCAGTGGCTGGTTCATTTGAGTCAGGAGCCCTCTACTGACACTTGGGGAGAAGCACAAGCAAGGTTTCATATAGAAACTTATTCTGTCTGCTTTTAATGACTTTGAAAGTATTTACTCATATGAACTACTAAGGTTTTTCTATTAATTCCTAATAGGCTTCCTAACATGCAGATACACTTACTTACCCATTAAAAAGAGTGTTTCCACTGGTGGTAAATGTTCACTTTTCTTTGGAGCATCCACCTCTACCTAAGGTTGTGTAAATAATTCTGTTGACATTTAATAAATTAAATTACTCTATTACTCTATTGAAATAAGTGTCTTTTTAAGAGCACAACTAATTAGAGTTTCACCAATTAATCGTCCTTGGCTAATATGTAGACGATTTATTAACTTTTTTGCTGCTGAGTTTGTGTTCCTTGCTCCTATGCGCGTGCGTGTGCAGACCAGAGAGTTAGCGTAAAGCCTGACAGTTCTGCTTTTACTTCTACTCTGACAATCAGCCTATCACCTTCACACATGCACATGTGAAATCAGACTGGTCACCCCACATTTCTAGTCCACCACTCCGAACCACCCTGGCCCTGTGCACACTCCAACATGGACCCCTCCCCCCAGGTGCCCTCCGAGGAATGGAGTACTTTTCTCAAAAGCCCCCCTCTTATGAGCTACTTCTTATATATATATATATCAATATGTGTTTTAAGTGAACAATATTTGCAAAGTGTCTGTGATGATCATATTCTGAAAACACTATTTAGTCAAATAACATACACGTTACAATCAGAAAATGGCAAGACTCACTCACACACACAGAGCTTCAAGGATAAATTGTAGTTACATTGAAACACCAAGCATCATGACCTGCAGGTAATATACATGTTTACTCGGGTATACAAAACCTTTCATCATAAATGAAATATAAAACTATCTGCATGTATAAAACAAAATTCTAACATCTTGAGGCTGGGTTTCCTCTTTGACTGACTTCCAGACATATGAAAGTGTTCCATTATGTTTATTTCTGTCCAAAGGCATTTCTCTGAAGCTGCTGTTTGTTTTAACAGGGTGAGATTGTGGACCAGGAAGGAGACTCTCAGTCCCAGAACAGCGCTACATGGCTGGTGGACCCCAAGGAATCCAAACGCACTATCAGCACTAAGTACGAGACCACCATATTCTGATTGGACCCTTCTTGCTGACCTCTGAACCTGAACCTGGGCCTGGTCTCACCCCTACTATCTTCCCTCCTTCTGTGTGCCTTTCACTTTGACTTTGCCTCTCTCTTGGCTGGACCCCTGCCCACCCCCCCCACCCCACTCCCTCCATCCCCGTCTCCCACCGTAGCTCTGTCCGTGTTGTTGCTGGATCAGCTGACAGCATCCTCACATGTGCTATCACGTGTGTTCTCATCTGACAACAACACAACCTGTGACAGTTAACCGGCTGCCATGGCTCCTTCCTTGCGCTAACCCACCTGCTCCGTTATGCTTTTTTAGTGATCACTAGCTTAACCTCTCCACATTAGCAGTTCCTTTCCAGCTGGTATGGTTCACACTACCAGCCTGCCACTCTCCCTCACTCTTGTCCTTCCTTCAGATTTATGCTTCTTGAACTCTGCGTGAAATGCTTCCTTCTCCCCCCCCTTCACCGCCCCACTATTCACTTTTGGTGATGAGCTCTTTTTTTTTTTTTTTCTTTTCTTTTTCCTCGGTGCATCTCCTGTTCCACCAGGCGTCAGCCACTCTGAGGCTTTTCATTCTGATCTTTCAACTGCTGAGACCGAATGCTGAGAAAATCAGATTTATCACAGCCAAGAGAGTGACCAACCGCACACCCTGTACCTGGATGGACAGGTTTCCTGGGGAAACTGTGAAACTGGTCCAGTAATTCTATGCATCAGATGGACAAGCAGACTGTTTCCGTTCAGTGGGATGCAGGTTATGGCGTTACAGAAGATACCGAGCATTTAATAAGTGGAGGTTTTTCAAAGCCAAAGGGGGCTGAGATCGTAGCACTGTGATAAAGTCTCTTTGTAGCTAAATAAGTTAGCATCTGGAGGAGGTTTATGTGGAACAGCCATGTCCAAATGTGAAACTCCAAGTAACACAGTCGTTGCTGTTCCAAAAAACTGTCCACGATTGGCATGCCCTCCTTTCAGTCGATCAAAGCAGGATGCTGCAGAAGTAATTTAATAATAACTAAGCACTTTTATCAAATCCACCAGTTTGTATGAATAAGTGCATCTTCCTCTGCTCTGTCTTGTCTCCTTTTCTTCTTTTTATAATGACTGCCTTCTACATTCATCTTCTCAGCATTGCCTTTTGTTTTGCTAATCACACCAGGTTAATACTTTACAGCTGCTAATGAAAGGAGTTCATGTTTATGTCTGGATAATCATGCCGTTTGCATTCATTAGTCCAGTCTTATTTTAATTTTTTTTTTTTTTAACGTTATTTTAACCTCACTACTCTGTGTGCATGTGTCTGTGTCCCTTCCCTGTAGCTGAACACTGTGGCCACTCCCAGCCAGTATCAAAGAAAGCAAAGGATTGAGCCCTGTTGCAAAGATGGATAAGATGTTTTGTTGGGAATGTGACCCACTTGTCATGCAGCAGATCACATCACCAGTGGAATCATGCTTGTGCACACCACAGTAAACACATCAGGAGGCGCATGGCGGCATTGAGCTTTCAACACTGCACGGTTCATCTCTTCTTCTGACTTCATAAATCCACAATCAGAAATGTCTTCATTTAGAAACCTGTTCAACAGAAAGGGATGGTTGTTCCACGCAGATATCAAACTCAAATAGGTTCATTATACTCCTTGCATTTTCTGAAAAATAAAATACCTGGCATGTTTTACGGTTTCATTTTTCAGGAAGTCCACCTACATGTTCCAATGCAGAACTTGTGGTTTGAAGAGGAAGTGGCTGAAATGAACTTTTTCAGGTTTCTATTATGATATAAAAGGTACAAACTGATGTGTCGGACACAGACCTAACACTGTAGGGAGAATCCATTCTGAATTTTATGTTCGATCTAAGCATTGTCACACCCTTTTATGATCAGCTTCTTCTTATCCATATCATATAACTGTGATGAACAATGTAGTCTTGTACGGGAGAAATTCTCTAACTCAAAGGACAAAGGGCAGAGAAACTGACACTACAGACTGTATTTTTTCATGTAATGGGGTGGCTTTTAATTTGATTTAAAAGTTGTTTGTATGTTTTAATTGTTTTATAGGACAATGACATGTCCAAATGCTGAAACTGGATCAGGTGTGATTCACTGCAGTTCTCTCCTTCCCTGTTCCTTTATTCAGTTAATCTAGACAAGATTATTCACCAAACCTGCCATGCAGGCTGCGATGTATTTAGCTGCTGAACACAATAAATAATAGGGCACAGCATTTTTCTCTTAGCTAACTCCCAGTTTGTTGATTATTAACGGTACTTTCTTTTGGTCAGCTGATGTGTATATGGGTACATATAGTCAGGTCCTTTTGATTTAACTGTTGTATACAGTATGTGGTACATTGTCAGGCCAGTACAATAACTCCATGTTACACTGTCTTCAGCTCACTGGTGTCAGCACCTTTAGCCATCAGCCTGGTCCCATCCAGCTTTTGCACATTGCTAAGGATCAGGAGAGATATTTTGGGACTAAACTGATGACAACAATGATGAGAATGATATTGTACATGAAT
The DNA here is from genome assembly GCA_020466265.1 of Siphamia tubifer. Taxonomy (NCBI): domain Eukaryota; kingdom Metazoa; phylum Chordata; class Actinopteri; order Kurtiformes; family Apogonidae; genus Siphamia; species Siphamia tubifer. Next base: position 15,542,764 of record CM035789.1, read on the forward strand.
TTAGCGGTCTGTATTTTGATACTTGAATGATTTTTGATTTTATAGTATCTATATATATATATGTATATGTATATGTATGTATGTACGTATGTAATTTTTGGCATTTGTCAAAAGAGAGAAAAGGACTATGTCATTATAGAGTTAAACATATCGTGAATAAAAACCATGTGATTAAAAAAAAAAAGACTGAGAAACAATGACTCAGAAGAGGGACCTCACTTCAGAAAAAAAAAAAAAGATTGTAAATAATCTTGGGCTTCCAGTCTTTTTTATGATTATTTTTCATAATTGTACAACTAATAAATGGCTCAATTAGAAAATATGTTCCTGTTGTCTGGTTTGTTTTTTTAATGTGGTTTCATGTCAATGTGTGCTTTTTGCAGGTGTAGAAATGGTAAGAAACTGCAGCAGGTATATTGGTCTCCAGGTCAAGTATGGACAGCAGCAGTTGAGAGTGATGTATTTGTCCTATAAATACCCTGTGCTACTTTTGTGCCAGTTCCCAAATGAATTTTTCTCCCTATTTAAGATTCAAGTGATTTTATCTTTTATTATGACACCATCCTCTGTATTTTGCTTTTTTCTATGTATATAAGGTGTTTTCCTGCATATAATCTACTGATCATGTACAGTAGGTGTTCATTAAATTTGAGGGTTATTTTATCAGAAGCAGAGAAAGAAGAAGAAGAAGCTCACCAAATCTATCGTTAATTAAACATAAACCAATTATCTACATATACTGTCTCTGATTGAACTCCATGGGTTTTACTGCTGAATCTGTGTGGGTTAATGTACAAATGTGATGCTAAATATTGGGTAAAACATAGGGGCTGACAGTAAAATACCATCATACTTAAACAACTGTTAGTTTAACCTCAGTGACACTTTGAACCCACTTTACAGAAATACCTTATTATACAGATATATTTTTGCCCGACAAAATCAATTTATTTAAAAAAGGAAGCACATACTATTATCTCTGCACAAGCATTGTGTTCTTTAAAGTTGTCAACGATACTTGTATTGATTTTTAATACTTTTTTTCTATTTAATATGCCAGGGATAATTCAAATTATCAAACAGCACCTCCTGTACCAACCTAATTTTGTGTCTTTTGTGAGGAAAATGCATCAACAAATCAAAGTTACTGAAGCTTTAAATTAAATGACAAATGCTCTGAAAAAGGTCACTGAAAGGAACTTGTACAACAGTTAGGTAAGAATAAATCTGAAGTTTATGAATATTTCTGTTTCATGTTCTCGCCTTTATCCTCTACTAAGCAAATCTGTTTTACACCAAGGTGGGTAAAGCCTTTTGATTTTTTTTTTCTCAAGAGACCTAATGTTGGCTTCAGATAAAATACAAGCAGTTCCATTTTTTTCACTCTCTTGATAATTATTTGATGTATGTTATATGGTTACATCTTAATACCTCCCTAGAGGTTATGTTTGTTTGTCAGCAAGATAAGTCAAAAAGTTATGGGCGGATATTTGATGAAACTTTCAGAGATGATTGACAATACCTTAAGAAAAAATCTATTACATTTTGAGCTATAAAGGTCAAGGTCACAGTGAAGGTCAACAACTAAAACACATAAGTGGTGATATCTCGGAATCCAGACAAGATAGTATCAAGTGTTTTTTTGCATTCAATTCGTCGTACCTTCGGACATCAGATGAGATAACACCGACAACATAACATAGGCTCGATGACGTTGTGTTTTGATGTCATATGACGTCAAGCGAATAGTATATTCGCAAAGTTTATGACCTTTACAGACTTGCGCCTGCACTCTCGCAGTGCTCTAGTTTTTCATGTCTTCTTAAATGAAAACTGGTAGATATAGTCTTTGAACCAGGGCCGTTTGTGGGGCCCCCAGTTTGTCAAACTATGATGTCAGACATTCCTAAATCCTTTAGATGATCTAGTAAGAATCACAATCTATTAGACTTCATGGGCAAAACAGGCTACAGTTAAAATTAAACATGTTAAGTTGAACCAATCAGGCAAGTTAAACCAATAAAATATATATATATATATATATATATATATATATATATATATATATATATATATATATTGTCCAAGGAAAACAACAATATTATATATGTCAATAAATGAAAGTGATTTTCAGTATTTATTTAAAAAAAAAAAAAAAGAAAGAAAAAAAAGAAAATACAATAGCCACTCTGTTTGGTGCCATTTTAGTGTTTTGTTTAATACTCTCACTAACAGGAGTGTTTTTTGGATAGCTGTCAATCATTGTCACCATACCTATCAGTGGCCCATTATGTCACTGTGTGATGAATATGACCTAGTAATACCACAAAAAGGCCAGCTACAGCTTATCATTGCAGGTTATTTATATCCTATGTATTTCTTTCAAGTATATAAGGGATATAATAAACACATGAGATAGCTACAGGTAAAGATAAGACATTTTAGATTTAGCAGATGAAGCTAAATATGTATGTTTGCATAGTTTGCCTATAGCAAGAAATGACCCTGCATTGAAGAAGACTTCCAGCCAAAGAAGAAAATCCTTTTTTATGATGCTTAAAACATTAGACCAACATACATAACATGGATTCACACTATCATACATTTGCACCCAGGTAGGAATATGAATATTCACATCTGCTCATTTTCATAGATAAGAAAACTGTGTCATAGTTGCTGCTGTTCCTGGAAAACAAATATGACAGTGTAACTAGGCTTCTCTTGCTCCATGTTTATAACCACAGGCTTCATAGTCTCCATACACAGTAAATTTTGCAGTGTTAATTTGGAGAAAATGGGACCAAATACACTCTAGAAGAAGTTAAATAAACTCTCTAAGTGTTGATTTAACACTGCAAAATTTACTGTGTAGTGGATCGAGGATACAGTCAATTACAAATATTAGTAGACAAGGCTTGTGTTGTCCATTGTCATTATCTTTAACAAACTAGTAAGATGTAGTAATCATAAACACATTGATAGGGAATTCTTATAGGCATATATTTAGTTGTAGTCATGTTTAATATCTGTCTCTATGATGAGTTACATTTTGTTTGTTTTTTAGGGGTGGTTGTAACTTTATTGGACATTTATTAATGCACAGCTTAACCCATAAAGACCCAAACAGTCACTGAAAATCAAAACCATTTACTGATCTAAAATGTTTAATACCTGTTGCTCCACTAATCCTTTCAATTCATGTAAATAATTTGTCTACAATACAGTTTGTCATGTTTTGATGATCAGCAGTTACACCCCATTTGAATGTTCAGAGGCTCCATAGTTACCATGAAATACTCTCATCTTCTACAACATTGATTCATCAGTCAAACCCATGGAGTTTGATCAATTACCATGAATGGAGACACTTGGTTTATGTTTAGTTCTTTATTCTTTATTCTTTATTATGGATCCCCATTAGTCCTTACCTTGGTAAGGACTATTCTTAATGTGGTAGACTTGCTGATAAAGTCACTTTTTCTTCAGTTTTAAGCAAACTTCAAAAACAAATAGAAGCTTGAAATATATGTATATGCATAATATTTGTTTATATAATTTGTATATTTCACCTTCAATGTCGAGCAACAGAAATGCATGCACTCCTTCAGGATTTTCTAATTTTTCGAGTAGTGCCTGTAAGTTAATCATTTGGAAACAGCCACTAAAGTAACACTTATGGATCGAAATGATTTAAATTACACGTTTTAATCCCAATTTCCTCTATTTATTGTCTGCTTGCCTGCCTACTTGTCTGTGACATATTTGTATGATAAATAAACAGTAGCTCATGTTTGCGTTGCACGCACTTGAAAACTCGTATTTCATTGGCTGAAACGTCTCTTTCGTATTCCCTGATTGGCTACATGCCAGCCTCTACCCGGAAGAGACTTGATTACCTGCTGTAATTAGTTCGCACCTGTTGAGTCGCTTGCCGTTGTGTAGATGTAGTGAAGGAAGACCCAGAAGAGGATGACCAACACTGGACTATGGACTAATAACTGAAAACAGCTCTGTGTTTATTTGCAGAGTTACTTTTACACAGCGGATACTTATTCAGTCTTCTACGGTGAGTCAGGAAGAGGTGATTTTAGTTTATTTTTTGTTTTTACGTGGCGGAAAACTTAGCAAGACACGTCTTGAAATGACAAAAAAAAATATGAAAAATCACTGCGTTTTTACTCACATAAGTTTGTGTGACTTTTATTTCCAGTTGTATTGTCATGCTGAGGTTTTTTCCATTTGAATTGTCCTCATCAGAAGCTTAAGAGTTACATATACTTTTCCATGTGACCTGGTTCATCATATTTCATCCTCAATAAGAATACCCTACTTACTATTTCTTTTGCCTTTTCATGAATGACACGTTTAATGTTTAATATTTGGTTGCTTAGTTAGACCGCAGAGTGCAAATATTTGAAAATAAGTGCCAAATATAGTCATTTTTAAAAGGACTGTGCCAAGCTAAACATTAATGAAATATTTTTGTTCACTCCAGCAGGTTGTGAGTTGCTCAACCCCTGTGTTAGCCATGAACTTTTGTTTAATGTTAATCATTAAACCAGTTCTCTGTCTAGCTGCCCTTGAACACATACTTAACATTTTTGTTCCATTTTATACTAACACCATAATTTGTCATCATAGAGCGTAAATTATGATTTTCTTCTAATTCTGGCTCACAAACTGCACAGCTGTTTACACCATAAACACATTACAGCCTTGATGCTAATCCTCCTCTTTATAGTTTTAAATGTTCTATCTGCCAAGTGCCAAGTTATAATTCATCTTCAACGCCCAGTCACATCACAGGGCTCGAGTGAATTTAAGAGTTGACTTAAAAGACATGAAAGCAAGCAAAGTAACATTCCTGTCACTATTAAATCCTGACTCAGCTGAGGGTGTAGTAAGCTTTCCCACTGCTGCTCTGCAGGTTTGTTGCCTTATACAAGTTTGAGAAGTGTTGGCTGCTCCAGTTTGTACATTATCTGAATGCCTGATGGGAGGGACAGTAATTGGAAGCTATTAACACATTCTCACAGAGGCCAGGCCATGCTTTGTCAACCACCTTTTGTTTCCAGAAAACATGTGAATATGGGTGATCATGTTGTTCCCCTTACTGTGTCTTCATGTCAACAATATGGAAATGTCAAACCTCTATAAAAGCGTTCTAGGTCACAAGACGTGAAAGAAGACCCAGGTGAAAAACTGATATGCATGGAACAAAATTTTGGTGTTTGAACTTTTAAGATAAAAACAATCTGTGTAATGGAGAAACTGTCTTTTTAAAATTAAGTTTTAGACTATATAGAAATAAAGTTTGTTTGATACCCTTGATTGTTAATATCATAAGTGTAAAATATGTACCTTTGTTTTTAAAATCCATTTTGTGGTGCAAATTGGAACATTTGAGAGTCTGGTGTTTGCCCATGGACCATAACACCACTTAGCTAGATTGTGTTGTTACACTGAAAGTTGAACTGATGCAGTCATTTTTGAGTCCTAGACACTTTTCAATGTTCATAAGGAATCATGCAACTCATTTTTAATTGTTAAAATATATATATTACAATTAACCATGTGTTTATTCATAAGATCATGAAAATTTGTTGCGAGATTAGTGTGGCTTGATTGTTAGTCTATGAAAAATAGTGAGGATGCTCTGATATATCAGACAGATATACAGACGGATATCTGATCGGTTTGTCTCCAATGTTGTTTTTGCAGACTCTCATCCACTATCGGCAAATAACGTCACTCCTCTTGATGGTAGCCAGCGTTGATCTTGCACTGATGGTTCTTGCGTAACTGTCAATGATTTGATCTGTGGGTATTCAAAAATGGTATAAAGAACATCTGAAAGGGAAATGAAGTAACAAGTGGTGCCAGGCACAACACATTTTGTAAGTAATTAAGTACATGGGAAGAATTTTGTTTTTAAATATCATGAATTTGAACTTTGACCCACTTTCCCCAAAATGTAATGAATTCTATTTTTGGCTACTCGCAGTCTGTAAACCCAATGTTGTATACATTAATAATTTTTTCCTGCTACAGACATTTGACATTTTGCCCATTATAAGTAAATGAGGGGGGTTTGACCAAATTTTCCCATAATGTAGTGAGATCTATTGTCATTGTCAATGTATGTAAACCAAATTTGGTACAAATTCAACCAATAGTTTTGCTGCTAGAATGTGAACAAACTCAACCAAAAACAATACAGCTTCTTTTTTTTTTTTACTTATTTGTGTGTGTGTGTGTGTGTGTGTGTGTGTGTGTGCATGTGTGTGTGTGGGGGGGGGGCTGTTTTGCATTCCAATATATTGATCAAATATTAAAAATCTGTATCTTAGCATTGTAGATTATCTTCAACTTTCCAGTGAGTTATAATTAAGGCCAATGTTAAATTTTCTCTTTTTACATGTAAATTAAGTTAGAAGATGCTTCAATTTTCCTGTCAAAACCTTTTATATTTTATACTTAATTAGAATGCAAAAATTCTTGAATCATGTCCAAACTGACAGTTAACATGTTTCTGTGACCATGGAAAATTCATTCTGCACTGATAAATAGAATCGCTTACAATTTTCTGGGTTTAGAGACTTCATTTCACTGAGTCTATTTTAAACGACAAACGAAGACAGTGAAGATAGTTTGTCTCCAGCATTCATATGTTATGTGTAATCAAAATGCTCAGAGATAAGAAAGCGATGCATCTGGCTCTGTTGAACATTACACGAACACACCTGAATCTGATCGTGTTGCTGCAGCTAAGTGATGAATAAGCCTCACAAGGGATTGTAAAGCCTTTATCTCGGGATTGAATTGAATTATTGTGACCTATTTAGATTAAAATCAAATGGAGTTTTAGCCCTAAGTTGATCAAATATTTTCTCTTCAGGATTTTTCTTCTTCATTGTTGATAGTATTTGCTTGAGATTAATGCATATAAAGGAACAGAAAAAGGAATATAAGGGTGTGAGCACTTTGGTTTAAGAAGCTCTTTCTCTAAAGTGTTGTGAATAACCTACATTTAATCATAGGTTCCCCTTCATATACGAATCTGCCTTCTTCTTTAGGGAGGATTTAATAAATCCAAGTCCTTCTATCCCTTCTGTTGATGACAATGGTGCGGTAAATAATGAGGAGGCAGTAGGAGTCCTTTGAGAAAGAGCCTTCCACATGCCTGACCTGTCAGTCGTAATGTGTACAAGATAATAGTCAGGAAACACAAGTAAGCAGGGAAGTGCTGTAACCTAACACAGCATATCAACTGTCTTTACACAGATTATACATGACATGAAGAATGCTATATGTGTGTATTCACAAAAGATCTGGGGGTTTTTTCTGTCTGAAGTGAAGTAGTGTAGATGAATAAACCTGTTTCAAAGCATTGACTTCTGATAAAAGTACATTAAAGAGTTATGACACACAATATGATTTTATAGTTTCCTGCTACTTGAAGAATTCATACTTGCATGGGTTCTCAGTGTAATAGTCAGAAAACTTTGACCATTTTGAAATAAAAATCCCCCTTTTTTAAATTTTTTTTTAATACAAATTACTGGAATTATACAGATGATGGTGAAGATTCAACTCACAAAAAGCCTTTTTTCCTCAGTTGTACTACATCTGATAAAGGGATCAGTGTTTCTAAAAGGGTTTTCATTTAATGTGTATTGAATTTCAACTTTATCAGTGTTTTGTTCATGTATCAAACCCCTCAATAATCAATTCTGCCCATGTCTAGTGTGACACAAGAGTTCGATAATTCATTTTTAATGACCCAATTAGTATAACCATGCTTAATATATCACAGTGACTATAAAAAGACATTTGATGACTCAAATTACTATTGTTATATTAATAGAAGAGCGATTACATGATGATGACTTGACTATCAGCTGTAAATTCTGGCACTTGGCCATCACACTAATTAATTAATTTATCATACTAATGTATTAACAATTGATTAATTGTATTTAGTTAAATAAAGGTATTTTATTACAGTGACAGTTGAGCCACATGTGGTGATTTCATCTCATTCCACTTCATCTTTTTCTCTTTGCCTCATATTCTAATCTTAACCTTTCACATTCTTCTCAGACTGGCACTTGGTGAGATTTATACAACCAAAAGTGGACTGTAAAGTGCAGGTCCTGCCCTCATTCTCCTTCTCGTGCAATGCTGAACAGTGACACGTGGCCAGGCGGTGTTGCCATGGAATCCTTGAGCAATATGGATAGTGCCGGGAGCTGCGACAGTGTAATCAGCATGAACTCTGGCTTTGTGAGTGCTGCTGCACATCATCTCATCTTCTGTGCTAATAACTCTTATGTCTTCAAACCTGTGACACCCTTTACAGTTGAAGGACTTCCAACTGTTCTATCAGCACTGCTCTTAAAATACTTTTGTTCATGATGAGAGTGGGACAATAATGAACTGAGCTTTGTACATCGGGTCGTAATTATTTCTATGCAAGTATGTATAGACGGTAAAAGGGGAAGGGCTTTGTGTCCACCATTCTCTCTGACAAAAGGAAGTATGTCTGAACTGATAGATGCCTGTTAGTCATAAAGAGTCCTTTTTAAGGAGTTTTAGGGAAAGCTGCAGATTTTCTTAACAATGACCAGAGGGAAGAAGCTGTCAAACTGTTCACAGGTACCTGCAGCCACTAGGGAAAAAAAAAAATTGACAGGCAAATATGGAACAAGAAATGGCAAAGACAAATACTAGGTTGGTTTAATTCACTCCCTTTGGGGTTGTTGAAATCCCAAACACTGACCCTCAGTGCCTCTTTTGTGTCTAATGCTCATGTTTTCAGGTAAATTAAGGAAGGAAATATTACTGAAGAATTTTGAGAGAATTGTCTCTTCACATTAGAAGTGCACATGTTTTTCTATGTCCGCAATACATTTTACACTTCTGACGTTTGCAGAGTGAAGACAGTATGGAACACTTATCTGCAGAGGAGAGAGCTTGTCTGATGTATCTTGAGGAAACGATTGAGTCACTAGAAGTGCAGGAGGACAGTGGCTTGTCCAATGATGAACCTGATTCTGGTAAATAGCAGCAGTTTCTCATGGAATTAAATATTCTGCATTTTGTGTCATAACTACCACAAATGTTCCCCATTAGCTCTATCTTATTTAAATTGTTTCTTTGTTCGTGCTTGCTTTGATTTGAACTCTTTACGTTCACATTAAAGCTGTAGTGCTTGATTGTTTTTTGGCATCACTGAGCATAAATTCCACAATTATCTTTTTTTTTTTTTTTACCTAAAGTTGCTTCAGAAGATTATGAATTTTACATCTACTTGTTATAAGGCTGTAGAAAATCTACTCTATGACACAAGGTTTTGTCTAGTCACCAACATGGAACGAGGTCTATTACTTGACTGACAGCTGCAGTTACGGATTATTGTTCAAGTTCTGTCGGATGATGTGACCAATGACTTTACTTTCTTTTCCACAGCAGCATGGAATGATGTCAGGTCACCTATATTTCTATACTTTTTATTTTTTTTTTAATTGGACAAAAAAGGAAATTGATGCAAAAGGAATTTCTGAAAAAACAAACCCCAAAAAAATGCTTATTGTTGATCAACAATCATTCACAAAACAAGTATAAAACATGTCACACAGTAATTTGTGTATTACTTAGTAACTGTATGTACACTTATAAAAACTGGACATTTTCTCTAAGATTTAAGTTTATTCAGTCATCAAATGGTTCAATTTATCATTTTTGTAAAACATTAGTTTAGTTATGTAATGGAAAAGTTTTTGCATCAAATGTATTTTATTAGTATTTAAGCTGAGATATGTTGCTGACCATCAAAGTAGCTATGTGTTGTAGTTTTGTGTTTTTCCTTCTACTTGTGATTACCTCATTTCTTAGTGTTGTGCAGTGTAAGAGACACCACTCTGGGCAAAACACACTCCCATATGCCTCACTTCCTGGAGGAACTGGAGGGAACATGTAGTTTGGTTATGTTACCCTCTAGAACATGCTCAGAAACTGTTGTGATGGTGTTAATGTGTGCTTTACAGTTTATTCCCTGTGAAATTGGAAAATATTGATCAGTTTGCCTCCGCTGCAACAGTTTAGATAGTTCTATTTACCAGCACCACTAGGGAAGTTGATATAAGTTACCATTAACCAAAAAGTTTTCTGATACTAATGATGATAATTTTGTTTTGTAGCCATTTCCAGATTAAAGTCTGAGTCAGGAACAGTCCAGGTGTCTGTTGGTGGTGGAATACATGCAGAACAAGTTGACGCCAAAGCTGTCCTCCCTTCTGAAGCACAAACAGGACCACTGGAGGAACTGGGTTCTAAAGAGTTAACCAATGAGCAGCATGCTTCACACCAAACCTCTGAACCACAGCTGACTTCTGCAGCCAAAGCAAAAGATCCTGAAATATTATTAACACAACTCGGACCTCCAGTTACTGATTTGGCCGCAGCATGCAGAACACCCATGCCAGATACTCAGTCTGACATATTGTGTGTGTCTTCTGATGGAGATCCAGAGAGTGTCCCCACAGATGCCAAGCCTTTCCCAGATGGATTATCTAAGCCATCCGCTGAATTAGATCTGGAACTCATCCCCCCTCCTTCAGACTTCAGGGATGAGCCAGGTCCTCAGCCAGAGAAAGACAAAGTCAATCCTCCACTACAGGCACCCAATAAGAAGCCTGAGACATCAATTGACCTGGAGCAGCTGCGCCAGAGAGCATCTGAAAAGGGACCTCCAGTGAGCTCCCCTGTAACCCTCGACCCTCCAAACAAGCTCCAATCTGAACCGTCTGTCGGTCACTCAATAAGTCCCCCTCCTGATGCATCTGAGCCCCGCAATCCACCCGCTGTGCTCCCTAAACCAAAGAAGCTTCCTGCCAATATTATTTTGAAGTCGCATAAGACTTCAGTGGGCGGCTCTGATGCCAGTTTGGGACATTCAGCCCCCTGCAGTGCTGATCGGTTATTGTTGGACCCTCAAAGGGTTCGCATGGAGGCCCTTCGAAAGCTGGGTCTTCTTAAAAGTGAGGAAGGTGAATCTAGGCCTTCTCTGAGCCCTGGACCTTGTCCTAGATCTCGAAGGTCGTGGGCAGCTCCGGCTACTCCGCTTAGCCCTCCAGTTCCAAACACACTTCCACCACCCTTAACACATTTGTATCCTCCCCACATGAGCAGCACACCTTCCCCGTCTCCTCCAGCCTCATCCCCCGTTCCTGTTCCTGCATCTTCATCAGTGTCCTCTACGCCTCCAGCAGTCCTGCTTTCTGATATTCTTCCAGTACCGGCTGCATTCTGTGACCCTGTTGCCCCTGTGCCGTCGCATAATGAGCTGTCTGCTGTTAAAGAAGATGGCGTTGTAGTCTCCCCTGCTGCTCTGGCCAACCAGTTAACCCCACCCAAGGCTGCCAATGTTCAGTCACACAGCCTGGAGCACTCTGGCCTAGGTCAAGAATCCAATGAAGGTAGAGAGAAGGTTGACACTAAGCACAACCTCGTTGAGCTGCGTAACAGTCGGCCGCGCCCTGCCTCTCTGGGGAGTGGGAGAGAATTTTCAAGTGCTCAGGGTGAGGGGTCCCAGGCAAGCAGTACCAATAGCAAAGAGCCAGACTCCCGTAGATCCCTGTATTCCTATACTGCCTCCCATCATTCTGATAACTCCCAGAAACTGCCTCGATCACAAGGCATTAGTGTTCTGATCTCTCCTCGTGCACAGAATGAAGAGGACCGCCGTGTGGCCCTGAAGAAACTGGGACTGCTAAGGGACTGATCCACAACCAGTCAGTTCTTTTCTCTCTGTCAGACTACACTGAGATATTACATTTATAGAAATGCATCAAAGGTTTTTACAGTTTTTGAAGGCGCTACATAACTTTTGGGAAACAGTTTACCCTATTTATTCATTTTCATTTTTAGGGCCCCAAACTGTTCTAAACAGAGTCTCCCTCGCACAACTTGAATGCATGCCTTTCATTGCCTGAGTTGCATGAACATTTTACTTTAATGGTACAGTCATGTGTATGGTTTTATTTCTTGTAAAACTTGCAACCTAGAATCTTTTTAGTTGCATTAGGTGTTGTGTTTTTGTTTTTTGTTTTTTTTTAGCTTAAATACTGTTACTTGTAAGAAAGCAGCATTGTGTTTTATTTGCCATTTAATTATGAACATCCAATTCTAATTGGGTCAGAATAATTGTCTTAAGTTTTTTTCAATGACACAAGTATAACACTACTTCCCCACTATTTTTAATCACTCAATAAGGCCAACACTGTCACTTTAATTTTTAAAATTCCACAATACTTTAAGCATGATTTTGCTCACCACAGTCACATGTTAAGGAAACACCACTTTATATTTGGAGTATTTAAGATGAACTGCAGTGCTGTGAATTTGTTTACCAGATGCAGTATCACAGAGTAAGCACTTTGTATGATAATTAAATGGTTTCATGAAAATGTAAAGAACATCTCCTGTATTTTTAGAATATATTTTACTGGTACTCAAAGCATTGTCAGTGGATAAGAGGCAATAAGAATGTGAAACACATGCTTTGCATGACTGAATCATGACACATGTCAGAACTTCAAGCCTGTTGCACAGCAGTCTGTTTAGTTTCATTATGGAGCTGTAAGCATTCAATGAATAACAGAAGAAGCACATTTAATCTTTCAGCATTTCTTGGCGTGTTTTCTCCTTTTGGGATCATAAATCTTTCTTTATAGAGTTCATACGCATGTTCTTGTGTCGGGCCTCGGGTATAGCCACTATTGTCTGGCTCTGCTTCATCACCTTTATCTGATGTGATGGTATGAGAACTGGTGCAACCTGTTTTCTCACCTCCTGGTTCAGCCTTTATGTAGTAGCTTAGCTTCTTGTGATGGTGCGTTTATGATCAGACACTATAATTTTATCGCAGTGAGAGTTTTACTTTTTCCTATTTTGCTGTTAATGAGATTGTTGTAGAAGTCAATGCAGTTCATTAGATTCTTTGAAATTCTGTGAAAAGTTATTCATACTTGACTTCTGTGCTGCAGAAAGGAAGAGGTTTTAAATGAGGAAGTATAATTTTCCTGCCTTTTTATTTTTTTTATTTTTTATTTTTTTTTGGTCACATCAACAGGGTGTGTTTGCTATGGGAGTTGTTTTGTTTGCCTGTATCAGTGCTAAGTGCCACTTTATTCGCAGTTATGATTCCTTCAGCCTTGCCCAGTTGCCCACATTTTAACACACTTATTTGCAGTTTTGTGTCACTTTTAAAAATGTCCTCTTTGGAGGCACATTATTTAATTTTCTTTTATTCCACCATCTGGGGAAAAAAAATGTATATATGAAAAAGTTTATACATAAGAGAAGGTAAGACATTGCTTTCCTTGTTATTCTGTTCCATTGACAGTTGAGCTGACACTGCATATACTCTTTTACATTGAAGCAGAGGTAACAAGATCTACATGAGATGTGACCAGTAAAGGTTGCTTCGTGCTTTCTTTGGCATGTTGGTATGTGAGCTATCTTGTCTGTTCCACAAACACCCAACCTAACTGACGAGCAGTCTGTGACAGCTGCTGCCACTTTCATTGTTTCTGTCATAAGCATCAGAGATCAGCTGCAAAGAATAACATACCATATTCATCGACATACCATACTAATCACACGAACAGTACAAAGAGGCTGCCAGTAAGTAGAACAAGTTCCCTACATAGAGAAAGAAAGAAGGAAAGTGCTGTACAAACTGGTTTAATTGATTATCTTTACGCTTTTAATTATTATACAACAGTACTGTATAAAAGCAGAGAGAAAGCAGCTTTATGATCTTAAAAAGGGTTTAATTCAGGCAACATAAAATTTAAGGGGATGTTAATAGCCAAGTGGTCAGGTTGAGAGGTTTATGGACATGTTTAAGGTTTTTACAAGTACATTTTGATCACTAGAGGGCAGTCTTGATTTGTGTGTTTGTGCAAGTACACTCACTTCCAGTACAGACTTTCTAATCCTTCACTGAGACTGAAAGCTCATGATGGAACGCATTTAATATCATGCATGGAGTAATTTTTTGTATCGCATGACGATGACTATGTTGCAAAATAGATTTGTCTTCGTACTGAGGCACCCAAAACTATATTTAAAAACTACATTTCAACATGCCACTGACTAAGCTTTGTAACCTGCAGTCATCTATTTGCATATTTTTGATGAGTTTTATTCTCTGAGATGATTGGATGGAAAACTAAAAGTCATATCATTTTATGTTTAAAATGTTATGTTTTTTTGTTTTTTTTTTAAATAAAGGATTAGATGTCAGTTGCTGTGGATCTGGTAAGATTTTTACTTTCCTCCCCATCAAAGTAAGCCACTATATTTTATCATTTTCCATGTAAAAGCTTCCCTTTTAAAAGTATGAGCTGGAGGGAACACCTGCATTAACGAGTGGAACTGGAAAAACAACACCAAACTTGAGCTGTTTCACTTTTGATATACTTCATAAGTCCAAGTACGTCTGGATCTTAAGTTTCAATATGTTTTCATCAGCTCTAATAAAAGCTGTTTTACTGATTAAAATGGAATTAATTCACATGAGTAATTTCATGTTGATTCATGAAACTTTGCATAAAAGCTTTAGTAGAGAAACGGGACCTGATGTATTTAGAGTTTGTGGAAGTGAGTTACACAGAACTTCATTGGATTAGACTGAATGATTAGTAACATTTTTTTTCTCTTTTCTCTTTTCATATCTTATGAGGTCAGTTAAACTAGGCCTGATCCAGTATGAGTTTAGAGAATGCAGCTTGGGCCTGTGCCACAATTTTTATCTTTTCCAGCAAAATCACTTTGTCCTGTTTCTTCTAGGGGAAGCGATTGAGGTCAGAGTAATGGCAAGAATGAAAGAAATGAATGTGGCTGATTTTTCTGGAAGGTTTTACTCATCAAAGTGCCACAGTTAAAACATGCTGAACTTAAGGTTTTTCACATGGATTAAATATGAATCGATAGGGTTTTTTTTGTTTTTTTTCTAGTGGCAAAAAAATATTTTTAATCTCTCAGATGAAATATTTTGGGACACACAGAAAAGCAGTGCCTCCACAACGCTCCTCTGAGACACTCCCTTGTGTGTTTGTAGATGGAGCAGGTAGGTGTAGCTGCTGCACCATCAGGCTAGACGGTGAGCTCATGGGACTTCCCCACTGTCCTGGTCCTGTTCTGTACTGTATTTACCTACTTACATATTGTCTGTCTGAAAGAGGCTGCCAAAAGCCTCAGGCCCCCTCCACATCTAAACTGATCACAGAGGATTAGTGGAGACAAAGTGGCACATAGCCACTGCTGAGTGGCTTGAAGTGAGCCCGGCCCAGTTCTGTGACATCAGAAGAGTTAACTTAAGATATGGATATGACATGTTTCTTCAGTGTATGTTTTTCAGATGGAGAGTGTAATCACTGGAATTAAATTTGTTACATGATGATGATGATGATAATGTGAAGGATACGTGCTTGTCAGGACGGATTATATGTAGGATTGTAACAAAGTGTCTCCTCTGTATCACTTCACCGTGATGAGTCCATTTGATTACATCTGTACACACGCACACAATATGTGAACAGGCCTGTTTCCCCTCCAGCACCCACACTCTTTCAAATGCCTAACAAGCCTGTCTTTATCTTGTCTACCCCCTTATTGCAGTAGCAACAAGTCTCATTACTGTAGGACTGGGACATCCACTCATGAGGCAGAGAGTCTGCATTACCCAGAGCCTGAGGGTACCATGATGATTATTAAAAGGTTTCATCCAAGATTCTGCCAGAGTCGTCTCTAACAGCCTAGGAAGTATGTTTCTGTTAGTTGGGGTTAATGTGTCTGAAGACTCTTTTTCTTTAGACAAGATAACTGTATTTCCTCTTTACCTCTCCTCGTCCTCTCGCTGCCTGTTGGTGCCAGTGACTGAGGCTGTGGTCAGGAGGCATTCCTGGGGCAAGCCCACAGCATTTGCTGGGATGCCTGTACTAAAGTGTGGAACTCAGCAAGCCACTTTGCTCCCCTGTGGTGCTGGCATGGTGAGTACCAAGAGATCCTGCTGGGCCTGCGGTGGTGTTGGTAACCCTGCATATGAAACCTCTGCAGAGAGGAAAAAGAAAGCAAGAAGGAGGAGAAAGTTCTCTGAGCTCAGAGCCTTGGCATTTTCACACATAAATCTTTCAGACAATTGGGGAGCATAAATGTCAAACTAGAAGAAAGTAAATGAGGAACTTAGGTAGTGTGTCGCTGTGTATGACCATCTGGAAGAGAACATTAGGCCCTCTGCAGGGCTTCCAACTCCTCACTTTATTAGCATGCACTGTACTACAGTGGTGGCTCTCAACATGCATCCATCTTGCATTTATCTTACAGCAACAGCTGGTGAACGATTGTCTAACTTTGATATTTTTGACTTAGAATGAGAAGTAGGTTGTAACTACACATTTTCAACAAGTCTCTGCCACATTTTTCCTTCCTGACAACTGAAAAGTGAAATGAATATAAATTTCCAGACCCATATTGTCAGCAAACAGTTATGGTACTTTTTAAATGTGGTATTTCAGGCAGTCATAAATGTTGCATATTGTCCCAAATATTACCATCCGTCTCCTCTTTAAAAGGAAAAATGACATTAAAATGGATTATATCTTGAAATTCCTAAAATTCACAAACAGTGCTACATGCAAAACCACCCAGATGTGATAGAAAACCAGCCACAGGAGGCTGTGGTGAGCCACTGCACACAAAATATTATGGAGATGTTTTCCATGCGTGACTCTGAAAATGGGCATGATGCCATTTTTACTTGACTTATTATCTATAAAAGAGTCTTCCACCTTCCACACTCTCCAATTCCTCTTTGCCCACTGTGAAACTGAAGTCCTTTTCATGACGAGGATCATAAATTAAACATTGCCTGGGCTTCCCTTGTGTGTCTGTTGGTGTAAAAATAGCTTGGTCTGGTGCTCAGTGTGATGGCCGTGCACAGCCCTCTGTCTTTAATGAAGTGTTGCCATGAAAAGTGTACTGAGCCACAAGCATGACTTGTTCTCCAGCTCTGTGGCAACCATGTTCTGACTTTCTCAAACTCCCCGAGTGACTCTGAGCTCATTTGGTTATACAAGTGCTCACAATTACCCAGAGATTTGGACACAGGGACATGGGATATTTCCATATCCCTGACGGATGTTATTTTAATTACACTGAACTGCTTGACTTTGTGCTGTGGATTTACATGTATTTTTCTTCTTCTGTGGATGCAAACAGGGAATCTCAGAAGGTTATTCTGCTGCACTGAATCTCTTATTTATTGAGGCCTAAAGACTTTGTCAAAACAAGAGTTATTATGGGAAACTATATTAAATTGTTGGTGAAATAACTCTCTTTAAATCCAGGTAGTTTTGACAATAACTCTGAAAGGTAGAGATAATTACAAAATTGTGATAAAGAAGGAGGGAACATAATGAAAAATAATTCCCCCTCCTTTCTTTGTATCAACCATAACAAGATTTCCAGATTGTGAGCAGTTTCTAAATTCTCCACATCATCTGAAGAAAGTTGTTATCTCCAATCATCCTCATTGTGGTGTCGTAATTATAGTTGATTGAGGGAAAAAAAAAAAAATACACACAGGAGCAAGCGAGATAATTATAGTGTAGAATCTGCCTTTATGTTGAAATGCAAACATAAATGTATCAACACAGCTGACTAATTTTGGTGATAATGTTTGAGAGGGTAGCAGGTGTGGGGATCTGGATGCTTTTGTTTCATAGGACGCTCCCTGAAAACAAATGTTCCATATGTCATTGCAAGTGAAATGTGGCACAGTAGCTCAGTGGGTTGTACTCCTGGTAATGTGAGGAAGGTCTGTTTTGATTCATGTAACTCCTCAAACCTCATTCCTCTTCAGGGTCTGGGGGGTAATGGTGTGCATACGGTGCCTCATGTTCGGTGACTTGAAGGAAGGGTTTATGTTAAGGAACAAATAACATCATGTTCTTATCCCCATTTAATGTGAAAATTCACAATAAGTTGCAATCAGGCAATAACACAGCAGACAGGGTGCTACATTTATTATTTATTTAAAGGTTTATATTGTACAAACATGCTTTACAAATACCTGTGGTCTGGGATTTGAATTTGCAAACCAGTATTGGTGAATTCTGACACCAGGGTTTAGTTATTCAGAGCCAGGAGCAAAGATCAATGAGGAATATGTGGCAGCTGAGCTAAACACCCTGCAGGCAAAAAGTCAATACTGATGAGTGGATAATGCAGTGTTGGTTATGATTCTGGAACCAGATAACTCAAAATATAATTTGTATCCAGTTTTTTTTTTGTTTTTTTTTTTGGTTGTTACACTGGATGATAATTATAGAGCTTTCATCAGTTTTCCTGTAAACAATTACTGATTGTTATTTATCTTACCTGAGGAACAGTGCATTCTGAACAGCTGTTATAGATATTTTTTTTTCAATGTAATAATCTAATGTCAGCAGGGTTTTATTTAAAATGCAGTCTCCCTCCATGTGTGTATTTTTATAGATGTTACAGGTCCACTTGAATTTCAGTTTTTCATGCAGGACCAGAGTCTACTATAATAACAGGAACGCGGAATTGCTCAAGGCCCGCAATTGACCTTGGGATAAAGATGGCATGCTGGGAAATCGGCTGAGGTATGAAAAAAAAAAAGTGATTGCATATTACATTTTCAAATAACTTCTACAATTTTGTTTCTTAATTCTGTATTGAACTTTTAACCTATAAGAAAACAGTGCGGGGAAAAAAAAATATATATACAACTTTATTAATGTTATGCTGTTTTTTAGGCTAGAATTGGGAAACCGGTTTTTACGCAGGTGGCACAGACCAGGTGATCACATGGCTGCGACCTCACGCGCACATGATAACCTCGGTCCATCTTGGGTCCAACCTGCATCTGTGCGTAAAATCCTGCAGAACCGACAAGGACAGAGTGGGAGTGGGTACGAGAGGAGCAGGAGCAGAGGAGTCCGGAGCGCAACGCGGACTCTTCTTCTTTTTCTTCTTCTTCTTCTTCCCTCCTCCCCCTTCAGACCCCGCCGCTCTATTCCATCTCTCTCTTTTCCCTCTCTCTCTCTCTCTCTCTCTCTCTCTCTCTCTCTCTCTCTCTCTCTCTCTCTCTCTCTCTCTCTCTCTCTCTCTTTCTTAAATTGACATCGGTCTGGCTCGAAACATGATAACAGTAAAGCCTTCCTCCGCTCCGCTTTGTCGGGCTACCCTCAATCCCGATCACTTGAAACTCAAATAAGCAGCCGTAAAGAGGAACAAGGATCGCACAATATCCTGTCAACGGGTGCACAGGGGGAATAACCAGAGACCTTTATAGTTACCACACACCCTTGTATGTGCTTTTGCGCATCGCAGATTTTTTTTTTTTAATTATTATTATAATTTTTTTCTTAAGCAGAAGTGTTTAACTACAGTGAAAGTTAACATGTATGTGCACGTTTTGATGCGCGCAAGCCTGGGATTTGTAGGTCTGTGCCTGGTCGCCTTTGTCCAACAGTCAGCTTCAGGAAGTAGAACCACTCAAGGTAAGTTTTCACGTTCAAATAGTCTTATCTTTCTGTTACCATGTCGTGATCTGCTGGCTGTGGATGTAGTTACTGTGTGCGTTATTCCTGGGCGCACAGTGAAAGCCCCACAAGCTTAAGACCACATGTATTTAGTAGATCTTCATGGATAGCTGGTTATTATCACACCCAGCTGCTCGTAAAATATATATTAACTTTCTAAATAAGTGGAACTTTAATTGACGCCTGTTTAAAAACGAAATTATTTATTTATTTTTATTTACAATACAGTGTTTAGTATTGAACTATTATTGACATCGGAGCCATTTGTCATTCTCAGAGGCTTTTTTTTTTGTTGTTGTTGTTGATTCACTTCCAATTGCTTAATTGCTTTTCTCTGTCAGCATGTTTATCTGCTTAAATTTACACCTACTTAAGAAGAATGAGAAGAAAAAGGCATTTAAATAGTAAATTTACTTTCTGTGGGTTTGCTGTTGTCAGAAAGAACAGCAGTGTCTGATCTTCAAACAGCATCAGCAGTGTGAACAGTTATGTTTCATAGCTAATCCAGCAAGTAATTGTACTGAGACTAGCAGAAGGTATTTGTCACAGTCTAGACAAGTATTTGACACCGGTGTGCAACACACACATGGAGGAGTCTGTGACTGTCAGACACTGCAGCCACAGTATGGACCTGCCCTCTTACTCTCATGTGAGAAATTATTCAGAGCAGACAAGGACAGCTTGAATCAAATCTATGGCACTTTTACAGGAACAAGAAAGACACTGTGTTAGACACTCATTTTCTAATTTGCTCAGCCTTCTACTGCAGGTTTTCATCACTTAATTGTCCCACTATACACATGCCAACCCGGGGCTGCCAGAAGTATTTGCATGCAAAGACACATCATGGTTTCTGTGTGAGTGTTGATTGTGGTTGGTGATGTTTCGCACACAAAAAGACATCTCTCGGGCGGTCGACAAGGCAAAAAGAGAAAGGGGGTGGGTGACTATTTTGCATCCTGGGTGGTCTGCCCCCACTTGTGGGAAAACTCAATATTTACATTTTGCAATTAGAACTACTTTTTTCTCACTTTATTCTCCACAACATCGATTACACACTTTCTTGTAGTGTGGAATGCCTCTGTGTGAGTGTCTGCTCTTAATGACATGCACCTGTTTGTTGGTCATGAAGAAGTGAAACTCCAAAAGGATGACCACTTGATAGGTTTTCTCCTCCAGTTTCTGTTTATCAATCAATTATTTCTGAGAATATTTCGAACTAAAAATCAAGAATATTATTTAATTTTGGCGTCGGTGGCACTGATGGACTCTTACGGTGGGAACAGTTTTGACAGAGAGGAGCAATGACAAAAAAAAAAAAAAAAAAAAAAAAAAAAAAAAAAAAGCAGTTTGTCAGCTCAATATTTATTCAAGGCAGATGTTGCCGACAAGAGTCTTTGTCTTTCATCAATGTCAGTCTAATCGTGGCGCTGTGTTTCAGGCATCAGTCATTAGTCTATAAAGAAAAAGAAGTGTATGAGCAGTGGAATGAGGGAGGATGTTGTATAAGAGAATGACAAAGAAGGGAAAAATGAGACTGGGGTAAGGGGAGAGATTAAGAGAACACACACACACACACACACACACACACACACACACACACACACACACACACAGAGAGACAGGCAGGCCGACAGACAGGGAGGGAGACGTTTCTTAGTGAGTAGCAACAAGCATGGAAAAGAGAAGGCAAGGAAAGAAGGAGCCATAGACGTCATGGCAAATCACTTTCCCTCGAACAGACTCACGAGCTCTCTGCTAATGCAGCGGCACCAAGGCAACGGTTGGTGTGGGGCTGACATGCTGCTGTGGCTGCCTGTGTTGGTGTAACCTCTGCTCCGGAGGCCTGGGGGTCTAAAGACGCTGAGTTGCACGAGCGGACAAGAAAGCCCCAGATCCAGGCCGGGACACACTGTGGGAACTGAGACACTTTGGCAATCTGAGGCCCAAGTGACGGGGAGGCTTACCTAGAGATGCTACACCAGACACTATATACTATGGACGAGATGGAGGAGAAGAGAGTCCCCCCCCCCCCCCCCCCACACACACACACACACCACCCCCTCTCACCCCCCAACGCTCATTCACTCCTTTCCTTTTTCACCCAACTCTTGCTTTGTTTGCTTTGTTCTCGCTTCCTTTCCTATGCACTTAATGAAGTAGCTGTGCTTTTTCTATGTCAGCCATAAGCAAAGACTGCATTAATGTGTTGGAAGCTTCCCTGTCAGCCAATGTGCTATTTATTTTTGCGACATAAAGATGGAGTGTGTGTGTGTGTGTGTGTGGGGGGGGGTCTCTTTCTGTCCTCGTCCGTGGGTTCTCCATTACTGTCCAGATTACTTTGGTTAATTGATAGAAGGCCATACTCAGCGAGTCTACAGTATGTTTGTGCTTAGGTGTGTTGTTTTTTTTTGCCTACATGTAATTGGGCCAAAGTGCATAAGATGTGTTTGTGGTAATTTGGACAGTTCTGTGAAACTGTATGTGGCACCATGTAAAAGAGGTATTTAAGCAGGGCTTTTTTTTCTGCTTCTACCTCTGGTAGTGAACTCTTCCAGGCAGTCTGTGTTAAGTAGAAAAGAAAAGGGAGGGGGATGGGGGGTGGGTGGGTGGTGGGGGTGACCATGGCTGTGGCACTATCTCATCTGAACATGGCCAGTCATCTCACTTTAACATTTTGACACCACTTTGGCATTGCTCTTTCATCACCTTCACTCTCCTCATTTCTCAAGCTGTGTGGTTTCTGCTTTGCCCCCGAGTCCTGACAGGCATCTGTGGTGGTATTTGTTGAGTTGTTACACTTATCCCCTCAGAGACTAGATGTGTCTTAAAACAAGCAGATGCAACAGCCCGTGTTTTTATTTCTGTTCAGGTAGTGGAGCACAGTCTTTGTCAAAGTAATTTTTAACCGCTGTCAAACAGAAGATGTACACAGATCAGCATGTAGACAGTACTGCTTCTGTTGTCATTGAGGTACCCAGTGATTCAGAGACACTACTAGTTTGGTTTGAAGTCATGTTCCCTTTTTCTAGGCTGCTAAGTTAAAGCAAGTTAATATAAAATAACAACTAGGTCTGCACAATATGAAGAAAATGTTCCCTCTGTAATAATGCCATGACCACATGGATTAGCTATAAACCTGTCTTTCTGCAAGTACACTACTAAAATAGACTCAAATAGCACAAAATTGAAAAGTTATATTAATGAATTACACATATATTAAAGTGGACCTTTTCAGCTTTAATTGCCCTTTCTTTTAAATCTAACCAGCATCTCTTAAATTAAAGGGGAAAAAAAAAGGAAAAACAACTGAAATATAATATAATAAATCGCCATCATATCCTTAGCCACGAAATGAGTTTTGGCTTCTGTTTGTTCTCTGTGGTGCTTGGATGTTTTGTCAAG
Organism: Siphamia tubifer; assembly: GCA_020466265.1. Classification (NCBI taxonomy): domain Eukaryota; kingdom Metazoa; phylum Chordata; class Actinopteri; order Kurtiformes; family Apogonidae; genus Siphamia; species Siphamia tubifer. The sequence continues at coordinate 15,565,809 of CM035789.1, forward strand.
AGTCACACACTCAAACCTCTGAGAAATGGGCTTTTGGTGTGTGTAAATAAAACCTTTTTTTTTTTTTTTTTTTTTGGTACTCACTGCATTTCAGGCAGACGTTTTGGGATGTGTTTGTCACTCATGATCACATTGCAAGGACGATGAAGATGTGATTTATCTGTCAGCGCTTGGTTTTGGCAAAGTAATTTTTAACAGCTGCCAAATAGAAGATGTATAAAGGTCAAGAAGGAGACAAAACTACTTGGATTTCTCTGTTTGTAGTTTATGACAGTGTTACTTTGGATCAGTAACTGATTCCCTTTAGTTATTGACACCAGATTGACTCTACCTGTATATTATCTTTTTTTTTTTTTTCATAATCAAAGGACATTAGTGATGAAGACAGTGGAGTTTCTGTCTGTCTGCCATTCTGTCTGCAGTAGGCATTCAGTGTTGGACAGCTGTGTTCTCATTATGATCTGAGGCAGGTTGAGCCTCGGGGTTGCCCTTGGTCACTGGGCTGACGCGTGGGTGGAGCCAATCAATCCAGCTTCACCGTACTTTACCACTTAACACACACACACACACACACACACACACACACACACACACACACACACACACACACACACACACAGAAAGAATCTGCCTGACAAGTGGTGCTCCAGTACCACTGTACATGTTGTTACAGAGCAGCCGAGAGATTATCATCTTGGCATTACTTGAGCACTGAGAACACTTGAAAACAATTCGGTCCAAGTGCAATGCCGTATGAATCATGAAAGTGACTTTGATCTGTGGGTGTGTAGTGAGGACAAGCGACTGTGTTGAGTACGATGAGTGATTTTTAGACTGGATATTAATGATTGCACTTAGGAGGCAGAAGTGGTTTCACTTCCGAAAACGAGGCTGTATTATGAGTACAGATGGCTTTAAAGCGAGGAGTTTATTGTGCCTACATTTTCTAATTCTTTGACTTTTATGCGGCCAAGTTGCTGCCTGATATAAACATCCACTTTTAAGGCATGCCGGCTGTAGAAGACATAAAGAAGGAGTACCATGTTTACAGGCACATGTAAAGTCTAAGCTGTGACCCAAGGCAGTAGAGTAAGCCTTTATTCTGGACTTTTGCTCACTTTCATCCTGCCCACTGGAATGTAAAAGCAAGACATTTTTGTCTCTGCAGTAGAGTGTCAAAAATCCTGCGCTGAAGAAATATGTTCAAGGTCTCTAAGAATTCTGGGTGCTTTTTCTCAGTGATTAATGCGGTTGTACATTTCATCCGTAACTTAAAGTATATTTCCATAATGAGCTGCACATTTGTGAGAATTAGTTTCCACAAAGCAGAAAATATACTTTTTTTTTTTTTTTTTTTTTCAGTGACTTATATAAAGCTTTTGTTTGTGCTAGATTGTTGGTATATTCAGCACAAGAAAGATTTGTTGGTAGTGGCTTAAAGTTTGAAAACAGACTGTGTTTATGTTCAACATTCCTGTTTTTTCCTCCACTTTACTCATGCATCAAACGCCTCATCATCTATACATATGTTGTATGTGCGTCAAGTTCAGCAATTATTACACAGCAACAAAACACAATCATAACTTGTCGACACTGCAGATTTCCAGTTGCTCTCCAGGGAAACCCATCAGCTGCTGAGGTCTGTCTGTCATGGTACCTTTTCCCCTCCTTGAGCAGAAAATCACTTCATCAGCAGCCAGCGAGGCCCTTGTGACCACTATTTGTCACCTCATTTGAAATGGTTGCAGGGCTGTGAAGCCTGTAGATTTCGAGTGCAGCAGAAGATGGGGAAAATAATAACCTAAATCATCTGAAGTTGTCTGAAAGCAAGATTGTAGGCGGCACCAGTGTCCAGTGCTGAAGTTTGAACCCTCACATTGTAGAGTACAGAAACTCTCTGCGCTGTAGATTCAGGGCTTGTTTATTTATCAAGCTTTAATCTGAACAATATGTTCCAAATGAGGCTTGTGATGCTTTTTTTTTTTTTTTTTTTTCCCCCAACTATGGCATTGTGGGTAAAATTAGAAAACCCTGTGTGTCTCCCTGCTGCTCCCACCTCATCCTCTCTCCCTCTCACCCCGTCAGTGGCCTTTGTTCTCTGTGCAGATGCGGCGCTGTGCTGACAACATCCCTTTTGGTTTCGGGGGAGGATCGAGTCAGTGTTGATGACACTCTGACCCACCCCCCTCGACCCCCCCACCTCCCTCCAAAGCATGAACTTACCTCTAGAGCTCCCTTCACCAGTGCTGATGTCTCGTTGAGGAACCTCTGTGCCTCCCTCAGCCAGCTGCAGCAGATCTTAGATCATTAATCCTCTAACCCCCCACCACAGAGCCCACATTTGTTTTTCTGTTCCATTACTCACTGATTGGGGATAGTGTGATTCAGAAGACGATATCAGTGGGACTGTCATCTCAGTCTCTGTACTTTCCCCACCATCCTTCCTCTCCACCCCGTCCTATGACCTCGGGGCTGAATAATGAGGCCGCATCTCTCTTTGAGATTTTTTTTTGGGGGTGGGGGGGGTGGGGTGGGGTCAGGGAGGGACATCATTAGGCTGGTCTGTGGTGGTCAGCGTTGTTGGAGGGGGGTTGGGGGTCATAGAGAGCCTTGTTTACAGACTGTGTGTTTACATTCCTGATGGCGAGCGCCAGCTTTAGAGACTGCTGGAAGTGAAAGGAAATGCTCTTATTCTGCTTAGTAATGGAAAAATCCAACCCAATACATCAAGGAATCCAGATGAAAAAAAAAAACAAAGTTATTTGTTTGGTGGGTTCTGGCCAATGTATTCTGGTTAGAAGAGGGATGACTTCACAGATGAATTTGAGACTTCCTCGACGGACAGAAGCATGGGAAAACCCATATGCAGTCTTTAATCACCCCCAATGAACTCAACATATATATTTATCACAGAGCCCAATAGCTCATAATGTTGATTAACAGCCAGTAGCACCTCACCTTTGTTTTAAATCATCCTCCTATTCTTCATATAATGGCAAATAAATCCAAAAGTTGATATATCAGCCTTCCAACATACAGCAGGATTTAACATTCACTACAAGTGTTAATCATAAGTTTGCTTCAAGTTCTTCTAAGAATTATTGGTCAAGTGTGTGAACATTTCGATTAGTTGAAAATGAATGGCTGAAAAGAATAGAGTGAAAAGAATGAAAAAGCAATTTATTCCAACAGAGTAATTCCCAGATGGTTTTTGTTTTATGCTGAAACTGTAGTAATGAAGGCATGTAGTTGGGGCAAATTAAGTTTAAAGTGAAATGGGATCATATCTGCAATATTGTATGCATTATAAAGAGGGAAAAACACAGATGATGACAGGCATTGCATCAAATGGTATATATGTGTATCAGTCTGAAAAGGCAAAAAAAAAAAAAAAAAGACAATTTGGCTGGAACATTTATTTTTTGCCCTAGCAACAATGTCAGATTAATTTCATTTCTTTTCATATTATCATAAGTCCGAGGGGTATTACACAAAGATGATGTGAAAACACAAACATCAGCTCATGTAAGGTATACTTAGTCTAGTAAACTAGGCCGCCTCTAGTGGCAAAAAAGATTTTTGCCTGAATCGTTTGTCTAGCGACACTCCATAGAGCCTCAGCCAGGACCAGTAAAATTTTCCTGGTCCAATCACAACACTCCATTTGTGTAGTGAGATTGTACGACGGGCTTAGCAGGACCAGGTTGGAGATTTTTCTTCCACTGTTACTGGTGTGTTAATGTTAATTAGCTTAGCCTGGTAAAATATGGTGAACGTTCTTTCGCAGTTTTCAGCTCAAGGCTGTGGAATATGCTTCCAGCACCAATACAATCAGTGACTGAGCTAGTTGTTTTTAAATCTCAGTTAAAAACATATTTATTTAGGCAAGTATTTGACATGTAATCGACTGTCCATGTCTTTTTTTATGTTGTTGCTATGGTTTTATAACTTGTTTTTATCTTGGTTTTATAATTGTTGCTGGTTTTTATAACTGTTGCTTGTTTTTTGTTGTTTTTTTTCTCATTTTGGAAAGTGCCTTGTGAATCTTTTGGTGTTGTAAGGTGCTATAAAAAATCAAATTTGATTGATTAATTGATAGCCTATAGGATGTTAAAACAACAAGATAGACACTAGTTTATTTAGACATGGTTTCATTGCTCTGTATACTATATGTCACATTGTTCGGTGCTCTGATTGGTCATAGCGCTGGCCTATTATGTGCAGAGCAGTTTGAAAGACAGCCGTTGGTTCCACCTGTACGCTTAAGCTCAGCCTATGGATCGTCTCCAGACTATGTATTCATGTCATAGTCAGACTCGCCAGGCTAAGGTATACTTGAATCCACACTGATATTTAAATTTTTTTCATAGCCAATATCTATAAAGTCTGTTAAGTCTATCATAATGTATTAAATATATAAGTCTAACATCAAATTATATTTAACTGTCATTGTGGATCACTCTGTAAAATATAAAATGATTTCCCCCTGTAATGTACAAAAAAAAAAAAAAGATTGAAAGATTTTCTGAATTCTCCAACTTGTAATAACGCAGAAGCAGTGATGAAAAGGCAATTAAACATATCATGTGTCTGAATATGTGAAATGTTTGCAAGAAGTGATCCTGCTGTCTCTCAGCATTTACAAATCAGGCCTGTTCCAACTGAATGAACTTCACATTTCCACACTTTAGTAACTAATGGCCGCTTCACAACTTACACAGAGAACCATTCACTTTATACCTTCGTTTGACAGGAAACAACTAAAAATATCACACTTGTGCTGTAATTGCTATGCTGCCATCTTTATAGTTGGTAGCGTATCTGGCATAAGTAACCACCAATGAATGTAATTGCTGTGTGCAGAAGGGAGAGTGTCATGTCAGTTAGCTCTGGTTGTATAAATATAAGGTATACAGCTGGACTAAGTGCCACCTTTCCCGCGTATAAAATATGCTGCATGAGGCCAAGAAGTTATTAACAGAGCAGGACACATGCCAAAAAGGGTGAAAAAAAATCCCCTGAAAGGTACAAATGATTTTCTTGTCACTTCAACTTCTAATGGGAAATGGTTACAAGTTATGCTCAATTATACAGTGTGGTATGTATTAAACCTCTGACACTTAACAGTGTGTCATGTCACCCTTTGCGCTCTCTTAGTATTACTCTATGATTCACTTAATTACTGTAATAAGTGTTTTCCTTTTGGAGGTGGTCCGGAGGTCTGTGAGTCATAGTCTATTAAGGCCACACATGCTAAAGGAAAAGCACAACACCAGATGCTCAGACTATGATCAGAATCACTGAGAATTGCCATTATTTATTCACATAGTCTGAGCTCAATTTACCTTGAGAGATGTTTTATAAATGATGCGAGGTGAGGCCACTTAAGATTCTCGTTGAGTGTGAAGAAATGAATATAAAGATCTGGGACATGGTTACTTGAGTTTATTGAAAAGCTGAAATTAAGACACAATCTGTTTATTAATCGATATTTATTTAACGGTAATGCAAAGTGTGCCCCCCCTTCCCCCAATATATTTTATGAAATAAAGCAAAACATAACCAGGACAGAGTTTCCGCTTTTTCATTTATTGTTTCTCCCTTTGCTTCTACTGCAGGACAGTAATAAATTGTGGCCTAGTTTAAGTCTTGAAATTGTGCACCAAGGTTTGTGTAACATCAAGATGGAAATTGAAAATGCATTTATCACTCAATTGGAAAATCATTTTGCACTGGGTGAAAATAATGGTAAGAATTAGGAATGATAGAAATAAAAGCTGGTCCAGTCTGAACATACAGTCCTTCATATCTCTTGGTTAACATGACGTTGTTAGCTCCTGAAACTCAGCCTCCATGTTCTTGTTCATTTTCTTGTTGGCCCTAGATAAATCTGAGGCTTCATGGTTGGTGGACATAAGCAGGGAGGGGCCTGGGTTTTGAAGTTGTGATCACAGTTTCTGAAAGCACAGGATCAGTCAGTGGTCATGATTCCTAAACATTAAGAGTGTGTGAAGGATGAGTGTAAATATCCCGAATGGAAGCAGTTGATATTTTTATTCACAACTTTTTAGAGACTTGCTGGACAGCCAACAGTGTGCTCCTTCATTAGCTGAGGGGGATCTGGGATGGATGGGGGGGTAGATGCTAAATTTTGAGTTAATGTTGACGTCTGCATTTCATCAAAACCATTTTTTGGAGGTTAGCTAGTCTGCCGTGCACGACTTAAAACTACACAACATTTTCAGTGTGCTGGGACGATTTTGCAACAAACAACCATAGTTCCTGTCCTTTCCTCAACCTCTTCTCTGAATTAAAAGCCAAAAAACACAATGGTGTGCTATATATAGCTCTGCACAACTACACATCCAGTACTGTAAGTGCTAAGAATGTGTGTCGCATGCATTTATTTCATGCACAGGTGGCACACATTAGTATAAATGTGCTGTTTTTTTTTTAAATTAATTTTATGATGCTATAGCAGACTGAATGAGCTCCATTTCCAAACCTGTCCCCTAGCTGCGCCGAAATGTAACTTAATTTTTGTGTGCATTATATCATTTTACAGGTCCTCTACAACAAATGCCCACTGTGAAGTTTTTGATAAATGATCTGTGTTCATACAGTACAACCATTCAGACTGTGTCGGCTCTGCACCTAAAGTAATTATCCTAACCTTAGCCCCATCCTGCTCAACCGCAACCCTAAGTATAGTGTAAGCGTGTGCTAAGATGGATAATTACACTTGTTCCTTTGTAATTAAACACGGTATGACAAACACTGATCCCAGGAACACCTTTTTTATGGAACTGAACTCGGCACCCTTCCTCATATGCAGCAGTAGAGTCATAAAATGAAGGATTTCATCTGAAAATGGCTCTGTCAAGAAAGAATGTTTTGTCTCTACAGTTTAACCACAAATGTTGAAACGTTGCACCAAATCATTGAGTTGGGAAATCACAGCTGAATACTTCATTACTCTCACTGACTGAATACATCAGATGGTCCATAATTTTGACTCTTATTTTGAAGTTGGTCGCAGCCAGCGTGAGTTAAGCTACACTTACGGGTGTCCCAGCACCACTTGGTCTATTTCTGTATCTGAAGGAAAGGTGATGGGTTTTGGGGAGGGGGAGGGGGGGCAGGTTTGGGGCAAAGCAAACAGCAAGGGTCTCAACACTCAAAGTAAACATTACCCAGTGTTTGAACTACACACCTACGGCCCTACAATTCTCCCACACACTCGTGCTCTCCCTTCTGAGTCTTATTCCTAGCAAACACCCCCTCAAGCCAGCCCTGCTAAATACACTGCTTATCCCAGGGCCTTCCCATAAATCAGGGAGGAAAAGCACCTCTGACAAGGTCTCACCTCCATGGCCAGCAGCCCTTAGCCGGCAGCTCTGACTTACATGTGGGGAGTGCTTTGGAATAAAAGCTAAGTCCAAATGAACTAATAGCTCTTCAGAGTAACTTTCCAAACAGCCACCTGTGAGGACATTAGGATGTTTTATCCAGCAAAGTGAATAAAATTATAATAAATTCTATTTATACATTCCCCCAGCCATGAAACCCTCTTACCTTCACCCTGAGCCAAGAGTGTACAACGATGCTTTTTGTTTTTACACAAGACAAAGTTTTCCGTATTATTGAGTGTACAATAGAGCATGACGTTAATCTGTTTCAGGGGACAAAAAGCATGCAGCATAATTATTTGACTCGGTTTCATCCAGGAATCATTGAGTTCAATATTCTGAGAATGTCAGCAAGTTTAAAGCAAGACGAAAGCTATTTGTGGCTCTAATTTGATCAAATGCGTAGAAGAGAGAAGCAATATCTGAAATGACACATTCCCTGGAGGAAACCGTTTAAACATCTGAGTGTTGCCCAACATTGCTTTCTTCTTTGGTTTTGTTGTTTTGACTTTGTTTATTCATCCTTGTCTCAAAGCGCCGGCTTTATCCTTTGCTGCCTTAACTTGTTCCTAACAACTGTGATTCCTCGACACAAAAGAATGAAAGAAGCTCTCAATGAAAAACACAATCTTTTCATCTTGGGCATGAGTCAATTACCAGAGTAGCATTACTGAACACGCTGCTTTTTTTTTTTTTTTTTTTTTTTTTTTCTCTCACGCATTCAGGGGAACATCCTCTGGACTCAACCAAAAGATGTATTGATTCTGACATGTTTATTTCCATGGCAAAAGCATTTGGGGTTTCCAACAACACCAGCACATTTAGCTTTTGGTGTCCATGTGTCTCCTCTATTGGATAATTCTCAGTAACTTTTTATAATTTATTTATTTTCTCAAAGCAGTGATTTGTCAGGCATGGACATTGTAACTGTCGATCTGCAGTTTCCTCAACATAAGTTATTTTTATTTGTGCAGTAAATGTTGTTTTTAAGTATTATGGGGTTATGTAACATCAGCATTTGATGGCTTCAAGCTTGCATGTCTCGGTGTGTCCCATCCTATCATTAGTTTGATTTGTATAGTGATATCTGGTTAATAGTGTTGGAGAGCACACTTTAAAAACTGTGAAAACAAACCAGTCATGTGACCACTAGACTCCACAGATTTCCTCACGCTGCTTATATGTAATGTTGTGTTTTTATGTATTTGCCTGCGTAGGGACTGTGGATGACAATTAGCTTTGTAGCTAAAATCCGGCATATTTACATTTTTGTAAATACTTATGTTCATTAATGTGCACTGTCCCTATCGAATAAATAAATAAATAAATACCAGGAGTGTTTAAAGCTGCTGTACAAGTACAATTAAATGCCTGAGGCCATAACAGACTGGACTAGTGCAATAGGAGTAGTTACAGATATGTATCCAGCTCAGCAGTTGCCTGCTCTTCTTAGGATCCATTTTTGTTCATTTAAAAGTGTTGCAAAATAACCTTTCAGCTGATGTGATATGTTGTCAATATTCCTGTCATGAATGCCTTTTCTGAGCTGAGGTGTGTTTAAAGTGTGAGATATGCTTGAATTTGTGTGAAGTGTGTGTTCTAAACTACAAGTGTGAGAGTCTGCAACCTTGCATCCTTGGAAAGATAAAGTGAACTGATGCTCCAGATGGGAACATTAATAACGAAATGAAAAAAGGCATTCTCTGAGTTTCTGTCATAATGAATATTAATTACTGCTGAGACTTGGCACGGAAAAACCTGACGATAAGACAGATATTTTGTTGTGATTAATACCTCCTCTATTGAAAAACACTTCCTCTTATCATGGCAGACAGTCAGTAAAGAGAAAGGGCCCAGGCTGCTCCTCATGAGAATTCACATTGTTCTCACATAATATAAATCAATACTGGGCTCAGGGAGCTCCTGCATCACTAAGTGCCTTTGTGGAAACTCGGCAAAAGATGTGCCACCACTGTCCCAGACGTTGTTTTTCTTAGTAGATCATGTGATGCACAGAAAATAAAACATCGCTATAGGCTGAAAAAATGTGACAAATCTTTTCAGCCTCATACAAACGGGTAAACTTTGAATTCAATGCAAATCGTCAAAGGCTTGCTCTTTTTAAATACAGATGCTACACACACACACAGAAAAAGTCAAACTGATGTCAGTGCAGAATGAGTCTGAACACTGGACTCATTCACACTGGAAATCTGGCCATGTAGCTCCATCTTACATAGACTAATAAACTAATAAACTATTTTTGCGTTGTTTCCACCACTTTCTGTGTCTTGTGCACTGTCAATGGCCTCATTTCCACAGCAGGCGCCGTGTCCTCCAGGAATAGGCAGATATGCTAAGCCCAGGGGTTTAGGTTGCAGGTCATTTTCCAGTGGGATCAGCCAGCTCCTGCAGAGGGCTTGCGATAAGAGTGGAGATTGGAAGCTATGTAAACCTTGTTAAGTTGCCCTTCCCCTGTGTGCAGGGGGGTAATCCCAAACACCTGGGCTAGTTAACTGGGATTTGTTGGGATTAGGGGCTCCATGAAGGCAAACCTGATCATGCTTCTGGTTAAATCCATTTTCATTCTTATCTTTTCAAATTCTCTGCTTTTGTACTTCAAACTCAATCCAGCAGTTACACAACAATTATATTTATTTATTTATACTCCACTATTTTGTCTCTGCTCTACAGATGGGTTCAGGGATGAGGGCGGTTAAAGTTAACTAGCATTGGTTAGTGTTGGTTTAGACATTGTTCATGCAAATTGTATGTTTTACAGAAAGAATTTATGACAAATTGCGTTTTAAAATATTCATTCATGTAGACAACCCCCTCCGCCAAAAAAAACTAAAACCTAAAACAACTGTGACTGTCAAAAATATTGGGACTCTTGTTGTGCACTTGATTAATTCACAGTAGTAAAACAAATTATATAGTTGTTTTCTTCTTATTAATAAGAAGATGTTCATATTATTATCCCACAATGATATTGATAGAAACCAAAATAATGTGATTTGTGTTAATTTTCACAGTTCATCTGGTTTGTTTTTGTGTTTGGATTATTAGTTCCTTTCCAAATGCACAGAAAACCCTTCATTATTTGCATCATCATCTCACACCCAGTGCTTCCTCTCTTTCTTTCTTTCTTTCTTTCTAGATGTGGATGAGTGTGCAGAGGCGATTGACAACTGCAGCATCGACGCCATCTGCCAGAACACCCTGAAGTCATACAAATGTATCTGCAAGTCAGGCTATAAAGGGGACGGTAAACATTGTGAAGGTAAAAGTTTTCACAGCATTAATGAGCTCATTTTCACCTGTGGTTTGGAGGCACAAACGTCTGCTTCTCTCAGTGGGAGCACAATGAGGATTTTTACAGTACACTGAAATAAAAAGCTGCATCTCTCCTGTTGATTTGTCTTATCTCTGTAAACGTAAGCCCCTGGGCCAGTGACAAGCATGATAAGAGCTTCTGTCTCACTCAACATAACTCATTAGCTTTAAGACTCTCCTGAAAAGAACAGCGGACAGGGAAGAGGAAAACCAGGTGCAGAGTGTTCCTTTGTGACAAGATGAAATGAAGCAGTAAATTTCCTACACATGTTAGAGGGGAGAATTAAGATAGCGGCTGAAACGGCAGTCAGAGGCCCTGCCAAGCCGTCAGGGATATTTCCACTGCCAGAGGAGGCCTAGTAGACTGTCAGACACAAGACTATTTTTCTAGCCTTTTTTCAGATGTGCCCAAAGCCTCCGGATCGTTATATCCCACAATTTTATTAGTATTATTACAAAACTGTATTTCTCAATTTCATTTTTTTTCTCCTTACTATTATTATTCTTTCATTTACTTGACTCTGTGTTTTTCATGGCCTTCTGCCTGTGGTCATAAAAGTTTGCTTTATTGAATCTAGTGTAAAATATGTGTGTGGATTTTCATTTAACTAAAAGTTAGCTGATGGCTCCTCAAGGCTGATTTACATACCCTACAAAGCAGAATTCAAACACACACACACACACACATAAAAAATTTAAATAAAATAAAATCCAAAACAAAAGTGATTCAGTAACAGTGACTGGTTATAAGAGCGGAGTATGTCCTCTGATTAAACTAAATGGAGCTTAGTACACATGTTAGAACAAGGCTGCGCAAGGTGCTCTGTCGAGTATTTAAAAAAATACTAATTAATCAGCCTCTATCTAGTTGTGACTTTACAGTTTGCTGTCATATTTTATGGAGCTTCAGATTTTCCCAACCTTAACAATATATATATATATATATATATATATATATATATATATATATATATATATATATATATATTAGTCCCTATTTGTTTTTAACGCTTAAAACATTTTCTCATTTATGAACAACAGCTACTAAAAATACTTAAATACATCTTCTTTGTTCCTTTCTTGTCAACTATATTATAGCTTAAATAAATAATAAAATAAATATAAATTTGTTATATATACAGGGTTTCCCATAAGTCCCCATACATAGGCTAAATAATCCATTCCATACATATATGGTTCTAACATGTATTTCTTTATATTTTAGATAACCCAAAGAATGCATTTGAATAAAGAGCAATGAATGGAAATGGAAGTCATATAGAGCATATTGTATAAATAAAAATGGTTTATGTGAAGAAACGTTTATTTTTCCTATATATAGAGACTTATGGGGACACCCTGTGTGTATGTATGCATGTATATGTGTGTATGTATATATATATATATATATATATATATATATATATATATATATATATATATATAATGACAAAACCCCTAAACTGGCTTTGTAGATTCTGTCAAGCACTGTATAAAAACAACCCAGATGTTTTGGAGAAGCAACGCTGTGTGTTTGTATGTTGTGGGTGTTTCGGGTTTAGAAATCAGTAAGAATCTGATGGGTGATTGTTTGCTGTGTTCATGAAATGACAGAGATGTGTGGGTCGTGGAGACACAGGGAGCAGGAGAGTCTTTCTTTGAAGCAGCGTTACTTAGGCTTTAATTTGACTTGACAGCAGAGGGATGGGACTGAAACAAAGAGGAGCTGTGCAACCAGGATCATCGGCCTTAAATGGGCCAGTAAGTGCTGAGTGGGAGTACGCTGCGTTCTCAGTCCACCTTGTGTGGGTCTCATCAGTGCAGGTCCCTCAACCATCATTGTAATCATAACAGACAACTCCACTCAGCCTGTCATACCAATCTGCAAGCTCTCTTTGTATTCCTGCCTCTTCTCCATCACTTCTGTGTCACTTTTCTTCAAGTTGAATCCAGCAGCATTGAGGGACTTTTTGAGGTTAGATTGATTTATCAGTTTGAGGGTCAATCCTGGGCCTTATGAAGTAGTGACATCCAGTCACACAGTCATGTCAATAACGTCAATATCAACTGAAGCAAGAGTCATTTCTGATAGCAGCTGTGTGTCAACTCTTTGTTCTTTTGTCTGTATAGGTGCAAAGTGAGTCGTACATACGTGTAATAAAAGTTAGGAGGTTTACTGAACATCAACTGTGAAACCTGGACAGAGATTGATGAGTTCATGACTAATTCAGTGAGGATGATAAACAAACTTCCATTGAGGCTAACTGTCTATTCTTCTTCTCATTCCACAATATAATTAAACCACAAGTCAACAACAAATTGTGTTTTAATTTTTTGCATCAACTGATACCATAAGTTAGAGGAGCTGATAATTATAATGACCCCCCCCCCCCCTCACACACACTGTCTTGATCTTCAAATATAATAACATCTTTATACGACTGAGACTGAAGAAAACACCTGCCATAATTAATTAGTTTACATCTAAAATGCATTCCTAGACCGTGAAATCTTGTTAACAATGCAGTGTTTCTGCTGGTAGCATGTCAACATCATACCCACCCTTGTGCCAGCATCAACATTTCCTGACAATTTCACCCAAAATACAAAAGAAAATTATTTTTATGTGACATGTGATTTCTGTTATTTTAGGATGTTGTTCATGCTGTAATGAAGGAACAGAAATGATTAATAATGTAGGCTAATAAGTAAATACTGCAGAGATGTACTGTATATACCATAGCTTGGATTTCAAGTTTAATAACCAATAAAGTTCATTTATCCATGTGGTGTATGTGATTGATGTAGTATTATCTGCTCCAGGAGTTCAGGGTTCTGTCTGTGTAAGACACTGGACCCGATTTCACGAAACTGAGCAACTGAACAAGTCCCTGTGAATCTGATTGCTGGGTGTTCATTTTAATCTGATACATTTTCCAGTAATAAAATTCTTCTCATTGCATCTGATGCACATTAGCTATATGTATATATCTATGTAATTTCATGGTGGTATCTCAAGTATTCATTGAGTTATGGCATGATATGTCTCTGCGGACACACAAAGACAGACACACAGGCTGATTATAATAATGTCTTCCAAACCAATGTTGGGTGAGATTAATTAGAAAATAGAAAAGATGCCTGCAAGTATTTGCATGGACACAGATGTGATTAAAATATTCAATTAAAATAAAAATATTCAAATAAAAGACACTATGCCAGTATTGGCAGATTACATACTGTATATTACCGTTAGTGTTTTAGACTTGCATTGCAAATTTCAAATGAATTTGTTTTCATGGCACACAGAAATGTACCATATCAGTCCAAATAACTGTATAAATAAAATCAGTAATCAGCATGAGCCCACACAAAATAAAATGACTAAGTAAAACAATACCACTGATTCTGCCACTATAGAGCCAAGTTACATTAGTAACAGATGAACACATTAATTACCGCAGCTGTTGTTTTGTTCAAGTTTACCAGATAAGCACTCTTCACAAAGTTGTAATGAAACAAAATGCACCATTTAAATGCTCAGAAATTTTACACAATAGCCTAATTAAACTCAAGGCTCCTTCTACTAATTTCATACTGAATCATGTTTGCTTCAGGTTATTGAAATATCCATTCCTTGTGTACTGTCTCTTTGCAGATGTCGATGAGTGTGCAACCGACTACAATGGTGGTTGTGTCCACGAATGCATCAACATCCCAGGAAATTACAGGTGTACATGCTATGATGGCTTCCGCTTGGCACATGATGGACACAATTGTCTTGGTGAGTGTGTGCAGGTGTGCACCGAACGCAGCACGAGATTTTCTCTGCATTTTCAGCAGACGATTTATTCTTTTTTTTTCATTGTGCAAAGGAAAAAGGGGGAAGGTGGTTGTGTGAAATGTCTTTGACAGGAGAACATATACATATAACGGTGTGTGTCAGGTTTCACACTCAGCCTGACATAACCCATGTGGTTGCATAAATTTTTCTCCTCTGCATGCCTAATGTCACATCATGTATGGTAATATATGTTTCCAAGTTAGTAGCCATTTCCTCTTTTCACATAGTAGGTAACCTCCAAATGTGTATTCACAACAGGAAAAAAAGAGCTCTTTTTTTTTTTTTTAATAAGTAGGAGAAAAAAAAGGAGTGAATTTATGAACAGTCTGACTCTGGGAGCTCTGAGTGAGCCGTCAGCTAGCCATATTTTCCCATGGTTTAATATTTCACCAGTGTGCCATTCATATTAGCCTCACAGAGAATGTATTACTCCAAACATAGAACAGAGGTATGACATTAAGAAACACCATTCTTTCTGCTACGGGGAGCTGCTATACATAGATATCATCGTTATATCTATTCTGTCTGTTCCTTCTCCCTCACATCTTCTTTGTTCCTTTTTGTTTTGTTTTGAAAACCCCAAGTTACGACCCCACTGCTGCTCAAAACCTGCTTGCCTCTTGCTTGCAATGTCAATTTGATGCTGATATTCAACCCTTTATAGCCCACTTAAAGAAAGACTATTCAAAATTTCAACCGTGCTGTGTTATTGAAGGATCTAATGACTTTATTGCTTTTGTTAAATGTTTGTATTTTTTTGTGTTAAGTAGAAAATGAAGGTTAATTAAATAGCCATATTTGGTTCCTTATCCGTAAGTGACCCCCCCCAAAAAAGAAAGAAATCCAAGAAGTGAATCTAAAAATACACACAAACACACACACAAAGGGTTATGATATTTGGAACATCACTTTTAGAACATTGCAGATCCATATTTCTGTCCACATCCACATTTTCCCTTTGAACAGCATTCCTTATATTAGTACCATTACTTCATGGTACCTGATAGTGATTGGCCGATATGGATTTTTTTTTGGGCTGATACTGAATTTAAAAAATATATAATAATAATAATAATAACACCTCAGCCTTAGCCAATGGGTGATATTTCTGACAATTTAAATAAAAAATGTTTGAAGGGAAACATTTATTGAACTAAAAATAATATTAAACTAGTGGTAAAACAAGGAGAAAGGTAAGTTAGAGCAGCTAATATTAACACGTGACATAGTAAAACTTGCATTCAGATAAAAACAAAACAAAATGTCCAATGCACTTAATTCTTTAAGTCAGTTCTTTGTAAAATAAACAATGACTCCAGCACAAACTGCTCAGTCATGGTGTCAAGTGGAAATATTCCTTCCATCCGGTTCACTCGGCTACTCTCCCCTATAGGCAGAACATGAGTCATAGAACTACAGAACACAGAACAGCAACTTGCTTTTAATAAATTTGCAAGATAGTGCACCGTCACATGACTCGGTGAAACTATATGTGTGAGTCACAAACTGTCCCCATGTGACAAGGCAAACAGGAAGTGCCAGAGGTGGTGAAAGTACTCACATTATGTAATTAAGTAAAAGTACTACACATGGAAAAAATACTATGGTAATAGTCGAAGTATTGATTCCACACCTTTACTGAAGTAAAAGTAAGAAACTTCTCAATTGTAATGAAGTAAAAACTAAAACTTCATTTTTTTTTGCTATGGATGAAATAATACTTATTTAAGCAGGAAAAACCAGAAAAATGAAAATTTCCAAAAATAAAGCCTTTAAAAGTGAGTTACTGTGTAGATTTTGTTTTATTGGGTCATGGTACTCAGTTTTTTGGGTATGGAAAAAAAAAATTAAAAAAATAATAATTATAAAAAACTAATCTAAATTGTTAGATAAAAAAGTCCAATTTATGAGAAAAAAGTCAGAATTATGACAAAAATTCAGAATCATGAGGAAAAAAAAGTCAAAATCATAACATTAAAGGCACAATTTCTGATTTACGACTTATTTTTCATGCTGGCACATTTGTCTAGTTTGAAAAAGTGAAAAAGTAATGAGTCTATTCTGAGAATGTAAACAGTATAAAGTAGAGATATTTATACAAAAATATAGGGAGTAAAAGTAAAAAGTTGCCAGAAAAATAAATACTCAAGTACAGATACCTTAAGAACTGTACTTAATTACAGTAAAGGAAGTACTTAGTACACAACACTATTAAAACTTTGTATTTCTAGGTTCATGTGCAATGACTATGAAACCTTTGAATATTATGTCAAAATACAAAATACAATTTATTCATTACACCAATGATATGTTTAGTTTTCATTAAATAATTCCAGTTCTCATTGATACTTATAATTAGAAAATAAAAATAGTGAGTTCACCTAATAAATATTTGTACACAAAAAAAAATGCTGTGACTTTCACCTGTCAGTAAATCATGGCAGGGTAAAAACAACATATCAGCCCATGCAATAGGCCGATTCCAATACAAGAAAAATAAAGGAAAACTAAATCAATATCGGTCAATCATTAGTACCTAACAAACAGCAATTCTCTCTGTTCATGCAGAGGTGGACCTTACAGACCCTGAGGACCACATTTGACCTGGGATTGTTGCCTCAATATAATATACAAATAGAACTTGAGCATAAAAATTTGCCTAATGGAAAAACTGACAATTTTGTCTCTTGATTAAAGGTTTTCGTGCTGGTGAGAGGTGCTTTTTCAAGTATAGTGAAATGTTATATTATACAAACCTGCAATGGAAAGGGCTTTTTGTTGCAACTGCAGTCAGGGGAAATGAAAATTTAAAAAAACACATTCACATTATAACAAGCAAAGGAGAAGAGTTTTAAAAGAAACATGGCCCAGTATGTGTGGACACATCAGGAAAGCTAAGTATTTTAAAATTTGTTATAAGATAGAGAAATAATAATAATGATGAATATATCAGTGAAACATGATATTTACATTCGTCTACATGTTCATCATCTATAATCAATAATACATCATCAATAGTAAATAAACAAATCATTGCATTTGTGATTTAATGGAAAAAACCGACATTACGCACTTCTGTTTTTTGGGCATTTAATAAATATCAGTAAAGTTTCGCACATATATTGTAATAAAAAAGTGATGACTGTCCTCTGTAACTATTGCTGTCACTGAAATGACCAAAAATAGTCTGTTTTCTGATAAAGGGTTAAACACAGCAAAGCCTACTCTGTTGCTCATTGTAGAAACAAGTAACCAGCAACTTGTAACAGCAAATCTCACATTTAGAAGAAGTGATGACAGAAAACCTTGTCAGCACTTAACAATGATTCACTGTGTGATGGGTCTTACATGTGGGCCTGCACAGCAACATGCTCATATCAGTCCTACATTCATTTGATGAGCTGCGTGTAATGCTGGGATTAAGGTACACTGGAATGGAAAACACATATTTTGATCGATAAAAAAAAAAAAAGCCTGTTATGACTTGACCATGCCCTCATTCCTCTCTTTCTTCTCCTTATTGTATTTCTGTCTCTTTCTGTTATCCCCTCTCCTTTGCTCTCCTTTTACTCATGCACATGTATCTACAGTGTAAAACACGGCTATTTTCCAAGTCATTTACCACGGCATTCAGTGATGTGTGGATCATTTGCTGTGCTGTGGGTCAGCTCCTGCCTTGCGTGCAGGTGTGTAATTGCAATATATGGTTGTGTGGCTACTGCTGTTGGCGTCAAACACAATTGCATCCATCGATCCCTTTGATATAATTTGTCATCGTGAAACACACAATCAAACAAAGCAGAGGGCTTTCATGTCTTTTTCTTCTTCTGCCATGTTTTATTTTCCCAGCAAATGACCTGTGTGCAAGAAGGCAGACTGTTCAGACTTTGAGTAGTACTTTCTGGGGAATTATCTTACATTTCTGCAAAGATATTGATCCGCTTAATAATTTAACGAATAAACACTTTTCATCCGAGCATAGCAAAACAGGCTCAAGACACATTTAATTGTATACGTGACCTTCGGATACAAATCCAGCTCTTGCCAGGAGATCTCAAAGCAGTATGAAAGACAATTTAACTCTTTCTAATAGCACAGCTCTACAATGCAACCCAGTAATCCTCACCACAAACACAAGACGGGAGAGGAAGAGATATAGCCGAGGTTTTATGCTAAGGCCTCAGCTTCCTCTTCCAGGTTTAAGCTCCTTTTTGGCCCCTGAGAAAAGATTAGTCCCCTTGGCCCTGGAGTGAAGAGCCTAAGCAGCTGGTTAATGTTGGACTTTCAGAGCCCTTATAGACCAGATGTGCCTGAGTCTTCACAGGAGGAGACTTTCACCTGATCTGCAAAGTTCACACTGAGTTTAAAGCCTGAGATGGTTAAGGATCTCCTCTTTGGATTTGCACCATGTTTTTTTTTTTTTTTTTTTAAACACATAATTCCAGTGATTTTGTTTTATTTCATAATTATTTCATTCCACAGGCAGCCTCATGTCCCAGTGGTGTCCGTAATCTCCCCTGCCTTTAGCTAGTAGACTCTGCTACTCTCAGCTCAGGGACACAAGTTAGACCACAGCGTACGCATCCCCATCCCCATCGATGTAGTCTTTGTTTGCTCAGTGCTGCACATGCCACATGACTCCTTGTAATTGGATGTGTTGGCAATATAATGACACTGGAGCGGTGGCAGGAGGTGGTGGAGTGTGAAGCAAAATGCTGCTTCGCCGGAGACCCACTGGTTTCTGAGGTGGCTCCGTCTGTCCAAAATCCTACAGAGATGTCAAGAAGTCAGCAAGGTGGAAGCAATGCAATAGCTTGGCATGCTGCTCATGTCTGTGTCTGTGTGGAGTGAGATGTCACTCACTGTATAATTTACCTCACAGGGAGCTATTGTATGCATTCAGAACTTGCACTGGAGAGAGGTAGCGAAACATATAAGAACCTAATTACATCTTTTATGCCTGGCCGTGTCTATTATCTTTCAGAGGTGAGGGAGGGATGGTATTTAATCACCACACCTCTGTCATGGTGAGGCAGTAAAGGATTTTTAGAGTCTTAGGAAAAACAGAGGAATCAATGTCAATTTAATCCAAAACACACATCCTCTTTACAATGAAAACCAGATGCAGGAAAGCTATTAGTTCCCCACTGTAGCACCGCCGTCCCCACATTTATGACCTATGTGTTTTGGTTGAGGTCCTACAGAAACCCAAATATACTCTTATCATTTCTAGTTTGTTAAACACTCTCAAGTCCTTTAATATCATACACATCTGTACAAATATTTCCTGTCCTTGCAACCACAAGTTACAACATTTTTTTTTTTTCTATGTAGAGCTACGAGACACAAATAGATATGGCTTATAGTCCTCTAAAGTGGATATGCCACAATTGCATTTAGTCTAGTGTGCTTTATATAGACATTATAGACGTCCAACAGAGTGCCAATGAACTGCGAAAAAAACTGCTTTTGTCAGTGCGTTGCTTAATTATATTCATCATTCTCTTCTCTTGTCGGTTGTGACATGTAGCCTTAGATGTGATGTGCCGTCTCAGGCTCAACACACACAGCTTAAAGGCCATGTTTCTTTGATTTCTATTGACCAGCACTGATTTGGTTTGTATTGATTTAGCACAGCGTAATTCCCTGTGCAATCTATAGGGAAATGAATGCCCTTTTACTTTAACCTTCCCCAAAGACATAACATGATCTGTATCACAGAAGCAATGTCATTACAGGATTGAAATGAAGTTTTGAAGAGCAGCTTTGAAGTAGCGGCTAAGAAAAGGTCATGTCAGTTATTACTGTTGAGTGTTTACTGTTTTGTTAATATGTATAATTGTGCTGTTTTATTGTTAATCCCCCACCAGGCAATCAAATTAACAAAGTTCCCTCGGATTTAATACGCTTTCTTTAAGTTGTTTGCTTGCATAAACCTGTGTTTGTGCTTTTTTTTTGTGTTCACTAATCAAACAAAAGAACTCAAACTGATTTATTATTGACCCGGTGTTGATGTGAAAAATGTTATCGAAGAGTGAGTGTCACGCTGATTTGTTCAACAGCCAGGACTGCACTCATAAATGCCTTCCTTTTATAAGCACATTGCCAACTCTCACTCAAGGTGGGGATGATAACCTCCTCACCTTTTCATTCTGCAGAAATATTTAATTCTGGCTTGGATGAGATGACTTAAGTACTTCATTTAACTCCTCAGTGTGGAGGGTTGGCTCAGGGCCATGGTGATCTGGTTAACCCCTTTCTCAGGGGGCTCACTATTCTGAGCTTAGCGCTAACTCCCTTCACTTCGCTGCCGTAGACACACATGTTCTTCTCTGCTCAGTGGGAGCAGTCACTTCACTTCTGTTGTGACATGCATGGATCGGGTTTAGACAAGAGAGTCTCTCCACAGTTCAGAGGAGGGAAGCTGAAGTGATGAGTTAAAAGACAGATTTAAGATTGTTGCATTAGCTGGCCCCTAAAGACTATATGAACACATTCTCTCTTTTTCTCTTGCTCTCAGAATTGTTCAGTCCCATCTACCATGAAATGAACAATTCCAGCTGAGCCCACTGGCAGGGCTTTGGGGGAAACTCAAGCCTGAGATTGAGCTCAGGGGTGTAAGCGTGGAGCAGACTGGGAGACGTCAGACGTCAGCACAGGGCCTCTTGTCTCCTTGGCATAAGACTGTCCACCCAAACACTTATCCTGGGGTTTTGTTTTTAAAATACTTCCAGACTTGTTTTGGAGAAACTGAAATACCATTTAGCAAGATCTTAGCTCATAGTTTTTCATTTAGGAAAGAACACAGCAAGAGATTGGACGAGAATTGAAGTCTGTGCTTATTTACCAAAATGGTTACCTCGGAGACAGGCCCAAAGTCAAAAAAGTCTGAGTTCAATCAAAGCTATATAAGTTTTGTTTATGTAACAGCGTACAAAAATCAACCCTCACTGCTGATTTAAGAATGAAATGCTACAGTAAACAGAAATTTTATTCATGTTTGCATAGCAGATGTGAATCAGTTAGCTGTATTGGACACAGTGGCCAGACATTTTAACAGACAGGAAGCACTGGAACTAATAAATTGTTCAAAGCAAAAAGCTATGAGTGTCTTATAGCACTGACTTCCAGTCTGCAATAGTCACACGTTTCTGTGATTTGGTGCTGGGAAGATGAAAGATCACAACTTCCTGCAACATATCAATTTGAACACAGTCAGTCTGACATGTGACACAGTGGAGCTGAGTGTTTCATTGTCTGTACACCATGTTGTTCTCTCAGCTTGGGTCACTGTTCAGAAGAAGTGCATTCTGTGACTGAACTTCCCAAACAGCAGACAAATTAGGAAATCCTGTAATTCTGCTCAGAATACCAAAGGAGAAGAGTCTTACTTTAAGTGGAGCTCTGTGCCACTCCCTCTCCACTGTTGCTCATCAAGTAAAGTCGGTACTTGTTCATCTTGCAGAGAACCAGGATCGCCCCTGCTGTCCTCCAGCTGTTTTGCTGGCTGTTGCTGCACATGGCTCTGATTTGCTGCCTTATTAAAGAGTGTGTGCCTCTTCAACTCCTGTAAATGAAATGCCCAAAGAGGCCACTGTCCATCCACTCACCTCCTTGTCACTGGTCTGTCTAGACCACAGAGACACTTCTGTCTATACCAGACAGAAGCCAAGCAGTGGGATGGATGCATGAACAGCTTTGATGACAGATAGCAGTAGTTTTTCACTTCGTCTCTGTAAAAAAAAAAAAAACTCTGGGTAAGCAATAAATGCCTTAAAAGTTGCTGAACCTTTAAAAAAAATGGGAGTGAAAGAGTTGAGCATTTCTCTAAAATAAGGGTTCAGGAGTTTCTGTAACGCAACCACCATGTTTACATGGCTCTAAAGCTCTGCGCAAGGCCAAATGTTATATATACAGTCAAGGCTATCTGAGAAACCAGCGGACATGGCCTCTGCAAACACAACCAATCTCTTAATCTCTCTCCGTTTGAACCTTCCCTTTCCCTTCATCTCCTTGAGTGAAGAGCTGAGACATGTCTCATTTTTCAGAAGTGAGGCAGCGCTTTTAACCTGATTAAGACTTTTTTTCCATCTTCACAAGAGAATTTCTTAAAAAATGTTTTAAGTCCAAATAACATGAGCACTTCTCCTTACCATGCCAGAACCCCTTTCCGCTTGGAAATATTTGCTTTGGACGCCAGCCTTGCCCAGCACACAACACAGGCAATTATGGGAGCTATTTAAACAGGAGAGATCTACTGACAGGCGACGCCTCATTTGGAGGGATGAAGGAATCAGGAAATGAAACCTTCATTGATGCGCTGAGGGTATGGAAAGAGAATTCCCCCAAGCCCTCTGAGGCTGGTTACATATCTCATGGGCATTTTCCGCATGCATTGGAGACCGTCGGGTCGGCGTAGCCTTAACATGTTTGGATCTTTGGGGTTTGTGCCTGGTCCAGTGTCAGAGAGAGGCGTAGGCAGATTTAATGTGCACACTGTGGACCTCTGGGTTCATCTGTGAGCGAACACTTTATCTGCAAAGGTGCAGCTGCAGGTTACTGGCAGCTTCCACCAGCTCAAAGGTTGTCTCTCTCTCTCTTTCTCTTTCTCTCCATCCCTTGCCACTACTTTTGTGATTTAGTGATTTTTTTTTGGTTTGTTTGGAGCCACTTTTAGTTGTAGCAAATCTGTCGCTATTCTTATAGGGGTCCAATAATAAAATCAAACAAGGCACAGTTTACATGAACAAAATCACACTCGGACTCCAGCCATACTCAAAACAAAAAGAAAACCTATTTGAAAGTAGCTAAAAAAGCAACTGAAAACACATCCTCCAAGGTCTCCATCATAAACGACTTCAAAATGTCACATTCCATATGATACTGTTTTAACAAAACATTCCTAGGTAGCAAATTCCACAATTGAATGTTGAAATTACTGTACCTTTGTAAAAGTTAGAATGAGCTTTTGGCAGTATGAATTCTTTTTTTGATGAATGTCTAGTAAAAAAAAAAAGTTTGTTTTGGCTAAAAGGCGCATTTTTAAACAAAACATCAGATTTTCCAGTATACACAGCTGTTTTTGTAAATGAAGCCAATGAATAATTAATTCTATCTTCCACTAGAAGCACTTGTGCATTTTTCTGATGTTTGTTTTGTAGCCTACCTTAAGTACAGTACAGCACGATCAGTTCTATTTTGAGTTACCTGAAGTCTCTCCACATTTTTTTTAATTATTATTGTGAGTGATGACCCTAGGATATCAATCCTCATGGTAGAAAAAAAGAATGACCAACTGGACATTTTTTTTTTTTTTTTTAACTTCTCTTTTTGTTTATACTACTTCTATGAATGTTAACTTTTCAACACAATTTTTTTTTCTTTCAAAATGGCACTGCTTGACCTGTTTGGTGAGTGATGCTTTTCCTATCAGACACAGGTGGCATGACACATTGTGTTCAGAGTAAAGAGACTGTTTTTCTGATGGGATGTGAGAACAGGGCAGTGGACCTGGCAAAAGAAGAGGGTTGTGTGTGTTACCTGTCACTGACCTACTTATCAACCTCACTGAGCTCTGTCTCGTCAGGTGCCACTTTGTGTGCACACTATGTATGTTTATACCTTCTGTGCATCCACGTCTGCATTTCTGTGTGGAAAAAGAAGAGGAGAGAGTGAAGTTTAATTTCTAACTCTGCCGGGCTGAGAATTCCCCAGAAAGGAAACTTAATCTAGAGGCCTTCTCAGACTGGACAAATAGACACTAAATTAGTTTCGCATGACGGTTTATTAAAAAAAAAGCCTTGTGTATACAGCAGATTATTGATGCATCGAGCAGAGGGATGGATAAGGTTCCAGTTTGGGCAGTAGTGAGGGACAGAGCCCAGATCTCCAGGGGAAGAAAGAATATGGAGTGTCACCTCCAGAGCCACATTGCAGTCACGCACAGAGGAGATGGAGCACGTCATACCAAAAAGAAAAGTCACATTGTGAAATACCTTTCAGTGTTAAAATAAAATATCAAAAGATGAATATTTGTTCCTTCGTTTGCTCATGTCTTTCTTTTTGTCAAATAAAGCAACGAGTTGAGGGAGAAGAAAAGTTGAACTATTTTGCCAATTACAGAAAAAAAAATCTGGAGGAATCATTAGCAGTAGAAGTGACGTTGGCAACTCTGAGCGGTCAATTTGTCATTTGCGCCTTCATAGCAGAGCAAGGCCTCAGGCGACACCTTTGTAAATTCTCCGTTATATGCATTTGAGGTGGATTGACAGTGTTGCCTGTTACCTCCTTGCATCTCAAACTCTCCTGTTTCCACATCCACATCCACATCCACCGCCCCCACCCCCACCCCCATCCCACTCTTTTCTCCCTCTTCCTGCATTCCTCCCGTCATGGGGTTGACAGACACTCGTCATCAGCAGGTACTCTGGCCCAGGTGGATCAGGTTTCCCACTTGCCAGGGGATTGTGCTGCATGCACATTTTTATGGCTTAGTGTTGCACAGTTGGAGGTTTTCAGTGGAGCTCTGGTGTGCTGCCATGTCAGATAACCATTAAGACAGACATAGGCTTCTCAGACAGATTGAGACAAACTCCTGAGGCTTTTTGTTATATGAAAACATTTTTTTTTTTTTGGGCTTGACACTTGCACTCAAACATAGCCTCTCTGCTTGTTTCACTTACTTAGATGAGCCAGTGAGTCATTTCCTAATATATTCTCTGTGTGTTTTAATTAAAAAACATAATGAATTACATTTACTCAGGGTTTACTTATGGAATGTATTATATGATAGTAAAATAAATCAGTTGACCAATGTCTCACTCGGTTAAGTAATTTAAATATAATTTCAGCCAAGCCTTTGGTGAACTAAGTGAACAGAGTGTTTTTGATATAATATTGTTTGTTATATAGCAACAGAAATGAATGCATACATAAAAATACATTGTTAAAAAAACAGAAATGTTGTTAAATGCATTATGTTTCTAAACTTGTAGATTGTGTCTCTCCTCTCTGATTTACATCTGTGTGGTTGTAAATATTTCATCCTGCACAACCTCCAGACAAAATGTAATGCACTTAATATTTGTACGGTCTGGAAGTCATTTTATAAAACTTATTTATGTGCATATGTCTCCTGGCAGATGTGGACGAGTGCTCAGAGGGCAACGGTGGATGCCAACAGATTTGCGTCAACATGATGGGCAGCTATGAGTGCCGCTGCAGAGAAGGATTCCTCTTGAGTGACAACCAGCATACCTGTATTCAAAGGCCTAAAGGTTAGTCATACAAATACAGATAATTGATGGAAAACAATAACATGTCTACTTGTATGTCTAAGTGGTGGTGCATGTGTTTAATGCGGGATTTTATGTGACCAAAGCTAAAGGTCAAAGTAATATTTAGACAATGATGCAGTGTAATATACAAATGTTCAGATCCAATCATTTTGAATCATGATGACTCGTACAGACCTAAGTTGTTTTTTTTTTTTGTTGTTGTTTTTTTAATGGGATTTGTCCTAACCAGCCAAAAGAAAGTGTCTCCATTCTGTGGGGAAAAAAGTAAAATGGGGATGAATCTCTTTGTGTCTTTCTTCCTCACTTTCAAATTGAACCGATCTGGTGCTTGGCAGCTTTTTAAGGTGTCTGTTGTATAAAAGTGGCCTGCAGGGGACTCTGAGCAGAGAAAACAATTAAAGGTGTAGCCTGGGGCAGACACACCTCTTGTTTATAGAGCATTCCTGTGGGATGGAGACGTGACAGGAGACGGTACCGAGCCAACCTGCTCAGAGGCTTTACTCATCAGTCACATGAGTAACTGTGGACACGCATATACTGAATTCATGAAGGTTATGAGGTTCGACTCAAAGCAAGAAACTCACTTTACAACTTTACATACTGGATGATTCAAGTCTATCCACTTTACAACACATACACAGTTATGTAAAAAAAAACCCAAATCAACACGTTCTTCACATTTGGTTTGTGTTTTTAACATTTATTTGTTTTATTTTAATAGAATTGTTGCTTTATGTCACAAATAAGGGAGGTTTTTAGTGTATTACTTATATTTTTGTTTTCTATTTCTGCTTAATAATGTCTCATGATTATGTTATTCTTTTTGATTTATAAAGTATTCTGACTTCAGTCGTTCCATTCCAAGCGCCAGAGACAAATTCGCTTTACTTAAGAGTGATTTTCCTGATGAATCTTATTATCCACATGCTGAAGCCAACCTTCAGTGCTTTAGGCACATCTTAAAACCAGACTAAATCTGCTGCTGGAGATGTAGGTCATTGGGATTCTGACAACGAAATAAAAATAATCTTGATTTAGTTTCCTGCACTGTTCTGTGTTGCTGTTGTTTGTCAGTGTTCTTAGTTATACAACACACTCTGCCTCTATTCTATGGTAAACTTACTCCAATGCTCTGAAAAGCAATATCAGAGAAAATGAACAGCTGTTTGAAATATCACAAAACACATTTATACAAGGAGTAATTATCCAGCTGTCTGCAGATTCCTCTGCTCTGCCAGTTTGGGCTGGGGCTGGGTTGTAGATCTTGGTGTATTGGTTCCTGACGTCTGTCATTTTTAGAAAAACCCCAAACTCCATCTACTGCACCATGAGTGTCTCCTCTCCTCTACCATACCCATCTTTTGTAAGATAACTGCTCGTGCTGGGAGTCATTAGGCTCTGATGTTCATGAGTCCCCTAGATGGTGAAATGAGGATCTAGGAAGTCTGGTTTATGAGATCAGTCTGGCCTAGTGAACTGTCAATGTTTACATTTCATAAACGTAGTGTTATTTGAGTGGAGTGAAAAGCTGGATCATGTGTTTCAAAGCACTACTACTAAATCAGCGCTGTCAGAGGCAGACTTTGAGTAACAGTCTGGTCAGACCAACCTCCCCTGTCTCTTTTTCAATTGCTCTATCTTTCGTCTGTCTTGATAAATGCCCTCATCTCCTTTTAATGTTGCTTCCTCATATTCATTTTGTCTATATTGCTTCCAGATGATATCCATGCGGATCAAGAGATTAAAGCTGTTGTAAATCTACAGACTTCCTTCACTTGACAGATAGCGGCCTAGTCATTGGTATTATTTTGAAAAACTAACAGACAGAAAAACTACTCATCTGCTTATTATTACTGCTCTTATTACAAAGTGTGTCTGAAGGAAAATGGATGCATCCAGGAAGTGGGTTAGCCATGCTACTGGGGAATAGCCAAGAGAGAATTGTTGTAAATAAAGCCCCTCCCCCTCCTTGCGTGATGAAAAATTACATACAAGTGGCTCAGTCAACAAGACTAAAAATTATTGAGGAAATTTAAGTGATATAATCTCCAGCCAAGTCAGTTTAAATACACCTCTTCATCCATAATGCAGAAATTCATCTTAAATGCCAAAGCCTGGGGTGCAGTTTGCTCACGAGCTTTATTGTTCTCATTAAAAAGACATCAGTTTTCCTTTTCTTTCAATAATGAGTCAAGTGTTCTCTCTGCTAGTTGTGTGAGACTTTGTGGGGACAGTGGAGGGCTGGTCACTGCACTACCTGGTGTTACCAGTCTGTTTCCCCTGCTGTTAGGAAGCCCTTGTTAGCGGTGAGCCAGTACCAATTAGGCAGCAGGGGTCTGCCAGCCTCTCAGCTAATGACAAGGCTGCTGCTAGCCTGTCTCTTATTAGACCTGCCCCTGCCCCCCGAACAGAATAACTTGGGCCAAATGAAGGCTCCATCTTCTTGCTGGCCAAAATGTAACAGTTCATTTATTCTCCCCAAACATTTCTCCTAGTCAAGAAATAAAGCCTTTGAAAGGCCAGCCAAGGTGCTTAGTGGTTGATAGGAATGCCATTTAGGTCAAGAAGGCTTCCACGGCTTTGCGTTTGATTTATTGTCTCTTATATAGGAGAACATCAGGGACAGAGCAAATACTATATACTGTATGTGTGTGAGATGGGATCCAGTACATTGGAATTCAGGAATTTCAGACTCAGTGAACCACACATCCATAATTTTAGTTCTGTACATTTCTGATTTACCGATAGAACTATAACAAAAAGTGTGCTCTGATGGGCTGTTACGCACAAGTCACATCCAGTTCATGTGTATATGGACTTGTTTTTTTTTCTGAAAGGAAAGCCTAGGTATGTTTCTTTGATTTAAATGTTCATACATTCAGCTCTGCAGAATACAAGTTGAGACAGTAAAAGTGAAGATGTTGAATGTGGACAAGTAGAACTGAAATGAGAGCTGTAATTAATTTACAACTGCCTCAAACTTTGTGTCTCTGTGCCAGACAGTGACATTAATGTTACAGGCATTACGAGTAAAGATGTGTGACAGCATGAAGAAGTCGAAAGGTTCACAGCAGCCTGAGGATTACCTTTCAGTGTCAGGGACATATTGCAGAAAATTTTAATTATATGAACTCCCGGGTCTCGCCTTGACAATTCACTGAAAAAATGTTTATAGGCTTAAGTCTCCACAGTGCAGAAATCACCATCAGAGGGACATAAATGAAAATGGCTAAGTTTTATCATCCAGCTGAGCATATTGCATAGCCATAGATTGTTTAATTAGGGGTTAGTGTAGGAACACTTACTTATAGTACTATATTGTCAATAATTACTGTCACTAACAGCTTCCCCAAATAGTCTTTTATTCATTACCTGACTGTAGATTTAACTAGTGGTAGTCCTCTATACACTCAGCCTGGTCTTTCCAGTAATTATTTACTTTGTCAATGAAAATGTCTTCCTGTGTTTACAACTCTTATTATCTTCCCAAGGGGGCTGTTACCCCTTGTGCAGTTAATTTCTTTCTCTCTGTCTCCTACATTGAACATGACAAAAATAATCATACACACATCTGCACGGTAATGCATGCAGCATAGTTGTTTTTACATTTTAATCCTGCTCGAGGCACAGACATGTTAAGAAAAAAAAAAGCTGTGTTATTTAGATGCAGACCTGGGATCTGGTGATGGTATGTTTTTTGTGTTGTCCATAGAATTTTCTAATGAATGTGATCAATATCCATCATGAATGGTCGCATCAGATTCTCAGTTAGTTTTGTTCCCCAAATGTAACATTCTTTCTCTGTGAAGTCAGACATAAGGCCATTGAACCCTGTTTTATTGTTTTATTTTTTATTGCAAATGGATAAAATAACCATCTGTTGTAAAATATAATATCCATTTCACAGGCTAATTTCATGAAGTAATGCACAGCTAAAAAACTCAGTTTCCATAATTCCATTTATTGTTGCTGTGTTTCGTCTTAATATTGCAAACGTGAATGGCTGTTTGTACATGTGAAAGGGAATTTTATTGGCACTTTTGTGTGATCCTGTGAAAATGGAGATCCTGTGACAGTGCCGTGTGGTCGTCCCACTGTGCAGGAGCCAACGTGGTTCTTACGTACATGTTCCCCCTGTTGGTTCTCAGCAGGCCTGCCTGCCTGTCTGTGCATTGGCCACAGAACTGTTTTTACAAGTGCAGAAGTCGCTGCTCCATTGCTCTGTAGCCCAACCGTATAACCAGGCTCTTTTCCTATTCTAGGGAAGTGGAGCGAAGGGAACGCCTCGTGCTCCCTTTGCTACCTATTAAGTCTCTCTTGTTAGTTCAGCAACAGAAACGAGGGGACACTTTTCTGTCCCCTGTGTCCCACTTTGACCACCTTTCCTCTTATTTTCACCCCTTTTTTCTCCCTCTGTCGCTATGATATTGTCTCCTCATCTTCCCCTTTTTGTCCAGGCTTTCACATGCCCCATGCCCCCACCCCCCCTCCCTCCCTCCCTTGAACAAATATACATCAGTGGCTTGGGCTTTAGCAAATGTTGGCTGCCTTGCCACTGAATTCTCCGTACCTCATTTGAGACGGGCATCCTTTTTGCTCGTGGGTTGTTGAAGGCCATCTCTAACCCGGTTGGCCAGAATGCTGCTGTGGACCGCCTGAGTGCCAGTGGGGTTTTTCCACTAACATTTGGCTGTTATGGCTTTAACCAAAGAGTAGGACTGTGCTCTGCAGAGACAGATGCTTCTTCTTTCTTTGATTTTGAGAAGAAAGCAGCTTTGTAATATTATACTTTGTCTCGGATCTCATAAAGTTAGCACCTTCACTTTGCACGGGAACAAAAAACAACCCTGAATGTGCTCTGCTGCGTACTGTGCTCTGATGAGACAACGGCTGCCTCCTTTGGGACTGCACAATGTTGTGACCTTGATAAAATAAGAGGAGTGAAAGGAAGAGCAGCATGTCCCCAGCAGGTGCTGCACAACTGTCTCTGACAAAGATGGGCAGACATACAAATGCACATTCTACATACATATATTATGCAGATGAAAGTGTCAATGCATACGCTTACATTAATATAAATATGTGTGCTCAAATGCAAGGTTTCCAAAATATTAAATAGAACTAAACTACAGTATTTTACAACATGCTGACTGTATGAGGTGATTTATTTTTGTAAGGACTTAACTTTTCTATGTATAATGCATTATATTGTATTTTATAATTATTGCTCGTTATGTGGATCAAAATAGTTTTCTATAGTTTTGCACCTTGTATGTCAATGAGTGGTTATTTTATGGAATGATTAAAGTCATTTCTTCTATAACAAGATGGACATTTAAGTGTTTACCTTGAATAGGATAAAGATTTGAGTCCCTCTCTCACTAATACACATGGACCTATACTAGACCAATATACAGACCTATACATGACCTATATAGATACATACGAAACAGAATTTTTACAGTGCAACAGTCTGTGCAGTGTATATTCAGTAGATTTAAAAAGCTTTTCATAAGAACAAATATTTTAGTCGTGACTATTTTACGAAGTGCTCCGTTATGCTGTACCACACAAGGTTAGACTGATTGGAAATGACTTGGTAAGGAATGCATAATGCAATATAGTCAACAAGTGCTTTGTAGTAGTCTCAAAAGCACAATATTCTAGTAAAAGTTATAAGTGTTCTGGGAGTGACATGTATCTGTCCAGAGAGCGCACAGCCGTATTTTCCATTCCTTGGTTGTTTATGCCTTCTGTGGCTCCTCTCCGAGTGAAATGAGCAGCCTCAACAAGGCCTTTGGGAGCTGGAGAAAATCAGCGCCCGCACAGCAGACCAAACAGTAGCACTTGGATAGAATCTGTCTTCTCTCTATGAACGGAGTAGGAGTTGTGGGGATGAGATGCTTCCTTGACCGGCTGCCTGCACTGTTACTCTGTCTGACCATCTGCGCCGCAGCTCAGCCCAGCCCAACCCAATCTGGTTCAGCTCCTTTCCCATTCTCCTTTCCATGCACTGACATTTTTATCCTCCTATTAAAACTTTTAAGGGCCCATTATCTAAGGGGAAGGAATGTTGCTTTAATAGTGTGGTGGCTCCATGCTTAGGCCCCTTCTTTTCAGTTCATAACCAACCAGCAATAGCTAGTTGCTTAATGTCCTCCAGTCAGTATTGAGCAAAGGGGGGACGGTCTCCCCTTTGAGATGTATGACAACACTTCAACACAGACCATGGGCCCTTGTTTCACTGCCCCAAGCACTCAGGGCAGACTATAAACCCTTAGCATGCCTTCCACTACTTCACCCCTTTTGTTTCAGTCTATCCACTACATGGTCCTCGGGTTTAAGAGGACTCGCAGTGCCGTGGCGAAGAACTTGTGGCCTCCTTGGATCTTTTGTCTAAGGATCACAGCGGTCGGCTTTTTAGCAGGAGCACCTATGTTAACTTTCTCTCTTTGCATCATTCCTTTTATCGGTAAAACTCATACCCTACTGTGCAAATTTTATTGTTAGTTATGCGATACAAAGCCCCTTCTGTATGTTATGTACGATTAAACAACCATTTCAGATGCTGCAGCATGTCAGAAAAAAACACTGAATGCGAAGAAATGCTGAATTTATTTATTTTTTTGATGCGGTCTGAATAAGAAAATGTAATAGTCACCTGTCCTTTTTCCTAGAATTGCATCATGAAGAATTGAAATAAGCTTTAAATGAAGCAGAGATTTAACCTGACATTACTCTTAGCATGGATTTAAACACTTTTAAGGAGACGGCAATTGTTTGTGCAATAAAAGTTAATGATGTTTAGGTGTTTGAGTGTCAATACGATAATAGGATGGTGAGATTTATTGGCATGTGGCAGCAGCATCTCCTCTTGGAGCTGGATACAGATGTCACAACCTGTCCCGCCGGGTGGATATAGTTAGTTGTGGCTACTTTGCAGAGGAAACACTCCCACTTGCTTTCTTGGTTAATTACAGTGTTCCCTTTTTACCACAAGTGCTGTACTTTCGATGACGCCTGTCCGTGCTCAGCTGTGTGAGAAGAACACATCCACCCAACACTCCCTTTTTCTGTTCCAATACTGGACTCTATTTCCTGTCCAGCTCCGTGCCGATAAAGTAGTTTGTGATATTATTTTTATTAGTTTCAACATATAGGATTAAGTTTCATGGGTAAGCAGATTGTTTTAGTGGATCAAGGCAATTATGATGTCAATTTTTTTTATTTTTTTTTTTGGATTTCTCTCTATTGCTTTCCCAACCACCTCCTGAATGAAAGGATATTTTTCTTTCTGCTTCTCATCATTTTGTAATGATAAAAACTGTTGGCTTTTGGCAGCCATTTAGAAGAAAACTGCACACTGTGGGTGATGGCTTGGCCTGGGCTGGAGAAAAGGGCCATTGTGTCAACACTTTGGCTTTTATTGGTCCTCAGAGAGATGAGGGCCCAGGTTTTGGCCCCAGCCTGACATGCTATTGATGGATGGGTCTGTAGCATTAGAGTAGAGGGGCTACATTTAAATAAAGGGTGAGTGCAGTGAGTTTTGGGATGCATAATAAAGCTATAGTAAGTGATCCTTAGTCCACTGGGGTAACTGGGTTGGAAACTCAATCCTCTGTTAAGAGTAAATGTCTGTTTCTTGCTTTGGCCACGGAAAAGCACCACTGAATTCCGACTCAAATATCCGCGTGAGTCGTTGTGAAATTTGCAGCACTTTAAAGCAGCTGCTCTGTTGATGTTCATTCATGGTCACTTCACTCAGTCCTGCTCTGCATATTTCTCTCTGCCTTCAGAGGTGAAACGCTGCCCCTGTGTTTGCTCAGCGCTCAGTCTTTGTGTAACAAGACTGGAAAGCTGGTGCGGCAGATAGCACGCCCTGTCTGCATAAACGACATGAGCTGAGACGGTAAAGGCTGAGAGGATTGTATGACCTTGTGACACTTTATGACAGACTTAAAGTGATGGAAAGTATTTACGTAGGTCAGAATTGCATATCACACTTGCATTGTCAGCCTTATGAAGTAGAAACGCTCGAAATTGTCACTTGACATCAGCAGGTGACAAGAGCAGGTTAAGGTTTTGGCAGAACGTATGGAAAACAAGCAGGCATAATTGAAAAAGGTTATGATGTTAATGTTAATGCACATGAATAAGTAATTATGGATGGAGCTATTTTAAAATCTGTTTCTGTCAAGCTGAGGTAGTTTTCTCCTTGTAGCCCTCTAGGCAGGTACAAAGAAAGTGTGTGACAGCTCAGGGTTGTCAAAACTGGCACATTACATTTAGAGTTAAGAAGGAAAGTGCACAAGGTTACATGAGCTTTACTAGTTGTTGACACTTCCACACACATGCTGTATGCAAATCCTAAAATTTATAGCAAAAAGTTGGCTAATTAAGAAACTTTGTCCTCTAAACACCCTTCATAATGACTGCAGATTTAATGAGACATTAATGGAGATGTCTTCTTGCTTACCGCCTGACTTTTCACCAAAAGAAAATTGAGAGAGCTATTTGGTTTTTAATGAGCCAGAGACTTGGGGGTTTGTCACTGAATCTGTCGTGATGGCACTGTTTCACACCAATATGTCAAATATCAGTCATCTTCCACATAGGCAGCAGATCTGTACTACAGTGCAGGGAGCACATGTTCATGTTTCTAATAATTCAGCACAAGAGGATCATGACAATGCATGCTGGATATTGGCTTGTTTATACACCGCACGGAATTATGCATCCCTTGTGTGCAGTGTTTACGAAAGCTTTTAATTTGCAAATTTTTTTTTCTAAAAAGATCCACTATATGTTAATGCCTTGGTGTCTAATGAAAATTTACCCTCATGCCCTTGGTTTGATGAAGTGCTCTTTTAACTCCGTCTCTGTAAAGGGAATTTAACGGAGGGCTTAATTTTTTTCAGCATGTTCCTCCTTCTTTTTCTTCTTTATGGGGATTACCTCAATTAAAATTACAGGTCTACAGATCAGCTCCTGCTGGGAGTTTTATCCTTTCTTTAGGCAGCCTCCTTTTTATAGCCTCAAACAAGTGAACATGTTCCAACAAGTGCTTGAATCTTTGCAAAGGGGCACTGGGCATGTCAATCACCACTAGAAGTAGGCACGTATGTCAAATAATATTCATACTTGTTTCCTGCTGCCAAGGACTTAGTGGCATTTGGTTTGGATAAACTTTTTGAGTTCCTTCTAATTTTGCTTCGTCTTCCTTTACATCTTTATCAGATGGTACAAAGGAGGGACCCACCTGCATGGACAAGAACCACGGCTGTGCACACATTTGCAGGGAAACGCAGAAGGGTGGCATTTCCTGTGAGTGTCGACCTGGATTCCAGCTCACCCGTAACATGAAGGACTGCAAATGTAAGTCATCTCATCCTTAAGCGTACTGTAATTCCCTTGTGTGAAAGACATATGCGTACACACAGGGAGATACAGCATAGGGAGGATTTATAGGCTCTTCATGAAAAGGTGATTGGGGCTGGAAACCTGCCGATGATGGATAATTGCACTCATTCCACAAATGCCTTCCACCAGATTTAAAGTAGGCTACTGACATCTATATTACATTAGCAAGGTATGACTAATCGTCTAAATAGTCCTTGTAAAAGAAAAAAAACATGTTTATCAAATAAGGAATGATCATTTACACAACGAGGGCAAGTGTAGAGGTTACTCAAAGGGGACCGTTCTGATGGACAGCGCACACTTCCTGTTGCTGTGCAACAGAGATCATCCTGTCAGAGCTGGGGCCAGGGCTGATGGGGGATTTGTCTGTGTTTGGATAAGGATTGGAGAAGTGTTATTCTATAGTTTTTCTGTGACAGCCCAGGAAAAGGGCAAAAGGCGCTGGGATGGTAGGGTGCAGACAGGATGGCGGTAGAAGTCTTGGTTTGCTCATGTACTTTTTCAGTCTGTCATCACAGGTGTGTTAAAAGTGCCAAGGTTAATGCTCCCTTCGCCTGCCAACACACAAATGTATTTGGACTTAAAGATTAACAAAAGCACACATGGGAACACATGCACAGGCTAGGATTCGTAGAGAAACACACATGGACAAACGCACAAAGAAGACACTTTACTCTCCCTCTTGATGTGTGCACTATCAATAATAAATAATGATAAATATGTGAAGTTTTTTTTATGCTACATTATGAATGAATTGCAGATCAAAGATGGTTTAAGTGGTTTTATAAATCTGTAATAGGAGAATTTATCATCTCTCTGTAGCTGATATAAGGTTACCATGAATGAGTCAATTTAACCTCCTTTCAGTGTTTGCTCAGATATTCCGCACATTTTTTTTTCTGATAAATATAACTAACTTCATCTGTATTGCAGTTTTCTTGTAAATAGTGCAACTCAGCAGTGTGTGATGAAACAAAATAAAACAAACATGCATAGCACACTGAATATTAAATACAATGAATGATAGTTAAAAAAATTAAATAATTAAAAAAAAAAACAGAAATGACAGAATATAAATGTTGGTTTGTGTGCACGCTTTTCATTTCCTATCAAGAACAAATTCACCACAAGTTTTGAAAATTCAGAGAGAAGCATTTAAATATAATTTTAAAAAATGTATATAAACAAATAAAAGTGAAGTTGTGAAACAAGAAGTTTTATTGTAATGGCAGTAGTTAACCTCCATTCACTACTGTTGCTGGTGAACATACCTCAAATTAAATCAACCTCCACTATAACCACAAACATTTTACTTTAAGACTTTTTTATGTGTAAAACCATCACAAGACACCCAGGGGTCCCTTCCCTTGTTGCATCGCTCAAGTTGCGTGAGTTTATTAATTTTGCTACCAGCAAAATAACACAGGTGCACCGTAATTTGCGGTAATTTTCAGAATGTTTATATCTTGCTGTTGAGATGTTAAGACTAAGGTGTGAATTTGTTAATCCACTCAGCCGACACAGGAAGCCTTGAAGCACTCTAAGAGAATACAGGAATGAAATCTGAGCCTGCAATATTTATGTCATACTGAGCATGACCCAGATAAAGTTTTTTTTTTTTTTTTTTTTTCCTCCAGTTTATGTTAACTGTGTGCTCTTTGATAGTGACGTGCAATTATGGGAATGGGGGTTGCCAGCACATCTGCGAAGAGACAGACCATGGACCCAAGTGCTCGTGCCACATGAAGTTTGTCTTGCACAGCGATGGAAAGACTTGTGTAGGTGAGTCATCTCATCCCAGTACAAGTACCGAAGGGCAAGAATTAATAGCTTTTGAATGAGAAATTGCAGAACCACGTATGTTTAAGTCATCACTGAATTTCCTGTGAACAACTTTAATGGATATTTGAAATGAGGTTTATAATAAGTTGACACACAGGCCTTCCTAACAGTAGCCGTATGCCTGAGCCTTTTCTCCTGATCTGTGACATAGAAGGACAAAAGGCGACTATTTGCACTATGCTTTTCCCTCTGCTGCTGCTCCAGTAACCTCTGTGTCCCTGCATCTGCTTTTGGCTTCTCCTCTTCCTCCTCTTCTTCTCTGGACACTGTGCAACAGCTCTCCTTGTTTCTCTCCATTTCCCCGGCCATGCAGTCAGACACATAGCTTCTATTAGGCTTTGGGTCAATTCCTCTGCGGCTTCGTACCGGGGGTTAACTTACACACCTGACCTAACCTTCTCCTGACATTTATCAGTGTTTGCCTCGGTTGGCTTAAGTTGAGTTAAAATCATTGAGCTACTCAGGCATAGTGAACTGCTGTGAAGGGCAGTTTTCCATCAGATGGGACCTGCGGGCATAAAAGAGTCAAAGCGCAGGTCTTAGTAAACATGCACGGATGCAGAATTGCGTTGACATTTCACAGTCTTGGCATATTAACAATAAAAGGTGGTGAGGTGTAAATCAGAGGCTGACTGTTAAAGCAAACATGCCATTATTTTATCCACCTATTTAATCAAAGTGCCTTTAACAGTTACTTTGCAGCGACTAACAGAAAACATTTAAACTCAATTATCCGAAACTGCAGTGTTGGAAAGTCGCCTTTTAGAACAAACTGTCAAAGAATTAGGAAGTAGGTCTGAAAAGTAGGCTGTTAAGGTGGTTGCTTGGTTTCAGTGGCTGTTAAGTTTGAGAGCTTGGTTTGGGTAGCGGCTGATTAGTTCAGTGTTTCTGGATCCCCTTTATTACCACAGCCCTGATGAGAGCCAGACCTATGTCAAGGTCTGGTCAGCCAACCTGTCATTATTGCTGTAACCCTGCTAGGCCAGGGGGATGCCACAAACTTGCCCGCAACCAAATTATATGTTTTAGCCGCTCTTATTCCCAAGACACAGCAAATGTACATTGGGTGTGCCAGATTAGGAAGCAGTCAGGCAGTTAAAATCTTTGATTTCCAGCACAGAGTGTGGGATTACTGATGGAGAGGGAGGGCTGCTTTGCGGTCGACATCAGGGCGCTCCATCTCCCTGACACACTATTAATTAATAAAACCTCAGTTAAACAAACAATCTACCAAATGAACCTCTGACAGGAAAGTGAGTGACAAGAACATTGAATATGCCTTGAGTAAAGCACCACTGCTGTGCACTAGCACCGTAATGGCATGTGTTTTTAACCATTTAGATGCATCCCATTATTTAATACGGTCCTTAAACTTACTATTTTTGGTCTTTGATGCACATACAATTTTCTGTAAGAAATGTAGTTCTGTGAAAAGGCTCCTGAAAACTGACCTGTATTTATATGAACAAATTATTTAACAGTTTTAAGTGCCAAAATCCAGACAGGCAGGGATAGCATATAATTTGTCATATTGTTTGTAAGCCAAGTCGACGCAATCATAACTGAATCACAGCATTCAGGAGTAGCAGTCGGACTATGAGGTTTCCATGGCGACCATACAAACCGAACACTGAAGATGCTATTGACACTTTGGAAGTAGAGATGTATATTACACATTCAGTCTGAACATACTTAAGACGCAAAGATAAACACATAATTACAGAAGGGCTTTGCCTGTTCTGTTTCTTCTGTTGGGCTCTTTTAGTATTCTGTAGTTTCACTGCTCAGTTTATCTTGTGGGTTGTTTCATATGCAATATTCTTTTTGTGATGTCTCTCTAAGACAGCATTGGTCTTGTCCTTTTTTTGTAACAATACAACATCTGCTGCCCTGTTTGGAGCTGTGGTTTATATCCTTCAAATCTCTGGACTGTATGTAGGTGGAAGTTGCCCTGTCAATAATACATGCTGTTCTCTCATATGAACACACAAACAATACACACAAACAAACAAAATGCTTGTTCATTATGTTTTAAGTCACTATTTAAAGCAAACGATGATGATTGAATTCATCTTAATACAGTTAGATTTGTTTGTGCATAACATTTCTGTTACAACTAAGTTCAGAAATCAGAAAGGAATGGCCATCATGTGGAAGTATTCACGCTGTTAGCACAGCAAATCATAAACATTCACAAATAGCAGGCAGATGCAGACATGCTTAGGAGTTCAATCATCTGAAGAGTCAGCCACATAATGTTGTGCCAGACAAAACCCACATACACACAGAAAGAAAGTGAGTGTGTTCGAGAGAGAGAGAGAGAGAGAGATGCGTTTTATAATACAAACAACCAGACAAATATACAGCACACATCCAGCATGCATGCATCCCATGCATGTAAACACATGTAGTCTACATGCATATGCCCATAACATAAACACACTGTGCTCTTGTTTCGGGTGGTCTTTGCATTCATGCTGGTGTGTCAGATGTATCTCACAGCACTCTGTCTTCTAACTGGTGCAAATCGTTGTTTCTGGACGCTGCATGTTGGATTTGGGAAACTATTGCAGTCAATGTAAACTGTGCATGCTTTGTCATGAGTTCTCTGAGGTAAAAGTGAATTTCTATCAGAGTTGAGCATCTGCTTCCTCATTTGGCACTGCAAAACTAAAAAAAAAACCAAAACAAAAAAAACCCCTCTGACCTTATGAGAGTGATCAAGTCTGTTGTCTTGTGGTTTCACGAAACGACATGAAACCCATGGATCGTTTCACAGGGGAAGAGTTTATTCACCATTATATGAGAAATAACAGCAGTAAACACATTAATAACATGATTTAAGTTGAAATGTATTCTAGAATAATATTTGGAAACAGTTTAAGATGGGTAACCCTTCATTTGGCCCACATTTAGGCGTATGATAAACAGACTCCGATTATAGTGAGATATGAAACACTGGTGAAATTAGACTGGAAACATTTGTTAAATGAACATCTTGTTAATTAAAGTATCATTTTTAAGCACAAGTAAACAACTACATTTTAAGGAAGTGCAAGTAGTTTTCCAGCAAGTGGAAGTATGTAAATTGTACAGCTGGTCCCCTGACAGTTTTAACAACAATGAATGTGAAATGTTCTGACCATAACAGATACCAGAAAGTGCCAACCTGAATACGGCTGTCTCTGTCTTTCAGCTTGCAGCACTAACCACTCATTCTGTCTGTCAAGCACTGCGGTGTTCGTACTAACTGGAAAAAGCCCCCCCCCCCCCCCCTTGCACACAATCAACAAAACAGCACTTTGTCTGCATTGTGTGGAATATTTATTTGCATGGCTGCATGTTGTAAGGTAACACTTTTGCCTTGAAATGTCACCTTTCATTAAAATCAGGGCCTGTTGTCATTCATTTGCTCTTAGGTGTTATGAAGGAATTATTGTTGTTTGTTCAGGTTTTTAGTAGTAAAAGGCTGTCATTTTTTTTTTTTTGGTTTTGTTTTGTTTCTCCCCGTTTGGTTATAAATAGACTGCAATTTGCATTAAATTAAATGACTTAATTCAGCAGAGATTCTTTGGATCTTTCTCGTCCATAGTTTAGTTTGAATTGTTAAAATCTCATGTTCATGGTGCTTACATTGTACAAGGATGTGTGGTTCAAGTGTACAGAGAAATAAAGTGGTGTTTTTACAATGTGTGCGTGTGTGTGGGTGTGCGCATGCATGCAGGGGAGAGAAGTGTCCAGTCCCAGGCAGCCCCCCAGCTGTTCCCCAATGGTAAATATGTGTTCCTCTGACTCCTCTCTCTAGGGGTCTGTGGGTGTGGGAGTAGAGGAAGCTAACCTAGCAGACATTGATCAGACCCTTACCTCCCACAGGGGCACCATCCCTCTGACCCTTGACCTCTGACTCCTCCCCACCTTCCTCTTCCTTCTGTGAATGCCCTCTCAATAACAAACGCTGCTCGTGTCAAACCACACCTTTTCAAAACACAGCTGCTAACAGGGTGCCTCTGACCTGCAGAATGGATATTACACAAAAGAGACTGTATCAAACACTGGAAAAATAGACATTGCATCAAAATGTATAGCTCTATAACCTTGTTGGAGATATGACTGAATCAGCTTACACCCCTCCATACACCTGACTGCGGTGTACCTGATCTTTATTAGCATCACGGCCTATTAGGTTTGTTAAAGCAGCTAATAATCTGTCCACGATTCAGCAGTGTACTGTTCCATACAGCACATTAAACACAAAGTCCTTTAGAATAGTTTTGCAAGGATCTAAAATATTTTTTTTTTAAATAATTAAGTGCAGGAAATGCATTCAACCTGTGGTAGATTTACTGACATTAAAGTTATTTATTTCACTTAATTTGCTGTTAAAATGAGGAAAATTTGACTTAATTTGGAAGAACAGAGCAAAAATAAAGAAGCATTGGCACTGTGTATTTTAATATTATCACTAATACAATCCAACCCAGTGTTTAGGATGAGTTGTTCTTTAATAGATATGGCAAAGATGCCAGGAAAAATAAACTCATAAATCTGCAATTATATATCAAACCTTGATACATCAAAGAGATTTACGATTTAATTATACCATGCGAGAGACAGAGGGAGGAGGCTTGTTCTCAGAGGAGCAGCCTGTTCAAGGTATGAAGGGAAACAATGCTGTTTTAAGTTACTAGTTGTTACTACTGTACGTACAGGAAATCCAAGTTTCTTACATGCTACAGTGCAACAGTCTGACCTATTTAAGGATTTAAGGATTTTTCTGTCCTAGTTTTTTCTGCTTTTTTTTCCTCCAAAATAGAAACATTAGGAGCCAGAGACATATTTTGCATCCTGCTTTCAAGTTCATCTCCTTACTTCCTGTGTTTCTGTAGCCCACCTTTACTTATCGTTGTGGTCTTTTCACAGTTGCACCTGGAGAGAATATGACTAGATTTTTCCTGTAGTTTAATTTTCTTGCCGTTATTGAGAGAGCATTCACTTCAGTGCTTCAGTCCAGGTTTTTTTTCCTTTTTTTTTTTGTATGAAAATCTTGGTAACACTTTACTTAATGGGTCAGTCCATAACACATTCATAACAGCTTTCATAAACAACACATAAAGCATTCATGACTGTTTCATGAGACATTCATACCAAACCTTTAATGAACGTAGAAGACAGAACGACGACAAATTTTCAAAATAAAAGTCCAACAATCGCAAAGCACTGCGGCATGGGTCATTATTTGACAGCCTTTTGCTGGAGCGGGTGGGAATGGACAGGTGTGATCGTGGGTGTGGGACATGTTCCCTGAGTTCCGCAAAAAAAACGGGAAAAGTGCCAAATGAAGATATAACTGGAATGTACTTACATAGTGCATTTTATTCACCACTTGGTGCCCAAAGTGCTTTACAATTCCTCACATTCACACACACACACACACACACACACACACACACACACACACACACACACACACCAGTAGACAGTTGCTGCCAATACACCGGTGCTGCCTGACGCTACTGGGAGCAACTTAGGGTTCAGTGTCTTGCCCAACGACACTTTGACATGTGGACAGCCAGAGGTGGGATGTGAACCGCCAAACCTTCCATCATTGGACGACCCGCTTTACCAACTGAGCCACAGCCACCCTGTGGTAGGTGAATGGTAGATGCTAGATTGGAACGGCTGGACAAATGGGGGGCGGGATGGGACGGGGGCGGTGTTCAGGACGTTCGGCGGGATTTCAACACTGAGGTAGTTCAAAGAGGATCGTAACATTGTAAATTTGACACTTTTGAAAGATGACAGCACTGTTGAAAGAAGCAGTGCTTTGCGATTGTTGGACTTTTATTTGGAAAATTTGTCGTCGTTCTGTCTTTCCACATTCATGAAAGGTTTGGTATGAATGTCTCATGAAACAGTCACGAATGCTTTATGTGCAGTTTATGAAAGCTGCTATGAATGTGTTATGAAGTGACCCGTCAAATAAAACGTTCCCAAAATCTTTCCTCCTTCTCAGTAACTTCAGCTGCATGTTTGCTGTTTGGTCAAGAAAACACAGAACACTCTTTTTCACAGAGTCATTTATTCTCAGTGTCCAATACTTTTGGGGGGAACTCTACTGCTGCGGTGCCTTTTTTTTGGGGGGGGGGATTCTGTCCACTCATCCATTGATGTATTTTGGTTGCGGTCGCTCCAAATAACCGATGACAAGTTGCACTGAGGTTGCTTGTCAACAGTTCTGATGTAATTCAAGAAGTACTGCAGCAAGAAATCCTGTGGCTTCTGTTAAAAGATTATGTACACTGTCTGAACCTCACTGTATGAAACGTATACTGTACAGCCTCAGCATTAGACCAAACACCCTACATTTCGTTTTGGGAGAATATTTACAAAAGTCTGCCCGATGTTAATTGTGGGTCCCAACCCGGTGCACTGTAGATGTGACTGGTCCGCATCCAAAACACACAAACCCACGCACATACCAGAGCTTGTGTCTCTCTGTCTCATTCTCTCTCCCCGGTATCTTCGCAAAACCATAATGTCAAAAATATTTCTTTGCTCTCTTAACACATGATCATTACAGTTTGGTGAGATGAGTGCCTGACTAAGCATTTCTGAGGCATGTCCTGACACTGTCTCGTCTGCCAACCGTCTCTGCTCACACTTTGCAATTATGTCAACCCACAGGTCTTCGCTCTCAGGCCTGGGTTAGAATTGAAGCATTAACTGGAAGGTCCCCGCGGCCCCCGTGCTCAATCCACCATCAGCGGGTCATCCGCTCGCAACTGATCGCAACATTTACAGCAAAAATAATGTTGATATAAAAGAGTCTCAGTACGGTGAAAGGTAGTGATGTCAACAAGTAACGAATAACCGCACGCGTCTTTCCAAAGCAAATCATAAACCGCAGCTAAAACAAAGTAGAAAATGTCTTTGATGGGTTTTTTTTTTTTTTTTTCTTTCCCAGTGTTGACTTTTATGTTTATGAAGCGTTTACCGTCAATGAAGCCCACCATGAAGTTATTATTATCATTCGTCTCAGAATATTGATTCATTTTGAGGCCTTTCGTAAAACAATATCCACAGGACAATTTTTAGATGTTGTGTATGAAATGAAACAGCTATAACCCATACAATTACATCACTGTAAACACCTGTTTTGCTTTGATATGTAATTTCAATCTGCACTTTTATTTGAAAGAGGTTTTTTTTTTTTTTTTTTTAATAGCCGCTGCAGGCTGTGTAGTTTGAGATTCAACTGAAAAGGATTAGGTGTTTCCCCAAAGGGATCCTCATTCTTTAAAAAAAAAAAAAAAAAAAAACTCCCATTGCAGCTGCATTCCCTCTTTAGTGCCACGTGTGAGCTGCCATCTCTTTGCCAGTATGAAGCCTTCGACTAACCCCACTGTGTTGGCTCCAGCGAGCATCCTTGAAGCCATTAGAGAATAATGGTACCCAGTGATGACCACTTACCTTACAGCAGTACTTCTCAAATCCGGTCCTCGTGGCCCAGTGTTTAGTTATTTCCCTCTTCTATCACACTTAGTTCAATTATTGATCAGCTTTTCAGAAGCCTGATAATGATGTAATGGCTTCCAGGTGTGATGGAAGAGAGACACTTTTTTTTATTGAAAAAAAATTAGTTTTTTCATTTTAATAAAAAAAAAATCATTTTTGTTTGGTTTTGTTTGGTTTATGTCTCATTTATTTATTTA
The DNA here is from genome assembly GCA_020466265.1 of Siphamia tubifer. Classification (NCBI taxonomy): domain Eukaryota; kingdom Metazoa; phylum Chordata; class Actinopteri; order Kurtiformes; family Apogonidae; genus Siphamia; species Siphamia tubifer. Next base: position 15,610,669 of record CM035789.1, read on the forward strand.
AAATTATTTTGCATTTTCAAAAAATATTAATATTAAAAATGTTATTTTTTAATAAAAAAAAACATTTGTTTATTGTATTTTTTTTAATTTTAAAATAAAATAATTGTAATGAAAAATATTTTTTTAATGTTTATTTGTTTTTAATTTTGTTATTATTTGTATTTATTTTTAATTTTTCAGAATTTTCCAAAAAGAAAACCAAATGGGAGATTTTTTTTTAATTATGAAAAAAATTATAATAAAAAAAAAGTGTTTTCCAAAACATTTTAATTTTTTTGTAATTTTTTAAAAATTGTATTTATTGTAGGAGAGGGAGATATGTAAATCATGCAGGACACTGGGCCATGACAACCGGATTTGAGAAGCATTGCCTTACAACAAGTTAAAGTAATTGTTTCAGCTCATGAAAAGGTTTTTGTTTTTGTGGACTTTTTATAAAGTTCCCAAAAACTATTAACACCCCGACTGGACTCTTGTGAAAATAAATTGGTCCTGTATTGTTGCTTAAAAGGAAAAGTCTCAGTGAAATTTGTCACTGTCTAAAGAAGCGACCACCGCTCTCCTGTCTTGACTGACTACCTTCCTTTTTTTCCAGTCGACACAGGGGCGAGGTAGCTGAAATTGCTTTTTTATCCTCAAAATGCCTGGAAGGTTTCATCAAAAGCAGAAAAAACTAGGGGTTTTGTCCACATTCTGTCTGAAAGTCAAACGTGTAACCCTCATGGCGGAGGGGAGATGGACGTCCCAGAGATGACTCTCAGTTCACCTTGACCAAAGACAAGCAAACATGCGCTCCTCACCTTTACATGTTAGACACAGTCACATGCACTGATGTTGAAAATGATCAAACCTGTTTGTACTCTGTTAACATTTCCTAATGAATGTTGCCTTTGGTTTTTACCAAGCATCTCTTTGTTTCCCCTGTTTTAACCTTAACTCGTTGCTACGTTTAAGACCTTTGCTCTCTGTCCTTATTTCCCTCTTATTTCCTTCATGCCTCGTACTATGTGGAAAGTTGCTCTGACTTTTATTTTTGCCTATTGCTTGACAAACAATGGGCCTTCTACAGTAAATTTCAAGATCGTACCAATGTGCATGTGTGGTGATTTGACAAGGGGTGGGTGGGGTAAGTAGGTCAGCATCTAGGGCAGGGGTCTCAAACTCCCCGTCCTCGAGGGACAATGTTCTGCATGTTTTAGATATTTCCCTCTTTCACATGATTCAGTTTAACCCTTTAAATTATAAATAACATGGAAACATTTGCAAAAAAAGAAGGAATTATTAGATAATTCCTTCTTCCATTACACCTCAGTCATGACATCATTAACAAATTCTGCAGAGAATAATGAGCTAATTATTAACTCTTAAGTGTTAGCACTGTTGTGTTGTGAATGAATGGTTTAGTTTAAATATTTATAAAAAATCTTTAGTTTTCCTTTTTTTTTTTTTTTATTTTTACTGTGTACTAATTTTGAAAAAGTCAAAATTCAAACAGCTGGGACCAAATTTCAATAATTTATTTTTTTTTTTGCAAATTGTTCCATGTTATTTATAATTTTGCAATTATTTATTAGTATTATTGGTTAGTTTTGTTGCACATTTTTTTGAATTTTTTTTAATATTTTGTTTTTATTGAATTATTTTTCCTTTAATTATGCTCCATTTGTGTCTTACTTTGTTCATGCTACTAATTATTTGGTTGGTTTATTTTTCATTTTTGTTCATTTTATTGATGACTTTGGCTGTTTTTTTGTTCATTTTGTTTCTTACTGTAATAGTTTTTAATGTGGAGTGAAAGAGGGAAATATCTAAAACAAGCAGGACACCGGCCCTCCAGGACCGAAGTTTGACCCCCCCCCTTATCTAACGTGTATATTCTGAAGGATTTGTGACTGTGGGAACTTGTTTCCCTGCAGAGACCTGTGCAGTAAACAATGGAGGCTGTGATAGCACATGTCATGACTCAGTGACAGGAGTCCGCTGCAGCTGCCCCGTTGGTTTCACTCTGCAGCCGGACCGCAAGACCTGCAAAGGTAAAGCATCATCCATATTTCCCAGCAGAATTTAAGCTGCACCTGTCTACATGTCACAGAATAGATGTAAAGACTCTTGCATTGTTGGAATAGGTATATTTACTTGTATTTGGAGCACATTAAATTTCATGTTTCCTGAGTATTACTGAGTTTTTCCTTTGCTCCAAACTTGCTGGTAGCTCCTTATTTAGACTTTCTGTTTATAAATAAATTTATTACACCTTCAATAAGTGCTCCTGCTGTGTCTGTATCCTTATTGCCACCACTATTTTCACCTTGCTATTTTTTTTCAGCCACAAATATTGAGTAAGAATTTGTCATTATACTGCTGCTTTTCTTGACAGTTTTTCCACTGCATTACCATCACCCTCAGTTGTGAGCGCTGGCAGCACGTTTTCAACTTGAGCAATCAGTGCATTGTAGCAAATTCAAATATATATATATATTTTTTTTTACTCTGTCTAATAAAATTAATCCCAAACTTTTGAACAAAAGATTTTATTAGTTGACTGTGAAAACAAATACACTTGTGTCACTCACACTGGTGCATGAATGTTTGGTGGCTGCCACACTTCTGTCAGTCTGCCCCAGGGCAACTGTGGCTACATATGTAGTTTACCACTACCAGAGGGTGCATGTGAGAGCGAATGAATAATGGGTGACTAATGTGAAGCACTTTGAGTGGCCAAAAAAGCGCCATATAAATCCAATCCATTATTATTATTATTATTATTATTATTATTATTATTATTATTATTATTATTATTATTATTATTATTATTATTATTATTATTATTATTATTATTATTATTATTATTATTATTATTATTATTATTATTATTATTATTATTATTATTATTATTATTATTATTATTGTTATTATTATTATTATTATTATTATTATTATTATTATTATTATTATTATTATTATTATTATTATTATTGTTATTGTTATTGTTATTATTTTATTATTGTTATTATTATTATTATTATTATTATTATTATATTATTATTATTATTATTATTATTATTATTATTATTATTATTATTATTATTATTATTATTATTATTATTATTATTACTGACAGGTTTGGAGAGAATGAGGACAATGTGCATTTCCAAAAAAAAAAAAAACACCAAAAAAAGCGAGCTAAGTAATCTTTGCATGTTCTACAAGTCAAGATGTGACACGAACAACTCTGATAAAATCATACTGGCTTATATTAGTTTGAGAAGAAACAAGAGGAAAACAAACTGTGACAGAAGAAAAAGACTAGACATGCCGCAGGCTAGACACTGTTGAAGAGGAGAGACAAAGATGGAGTGAGGAAGGACTTATTTTATTCCATTTATTGAATGCATTTATTTTAACCAGATGATGAACACTCCCTCTAGAGATGGACGCCTCATTTGAGATGATTATGCAGGAACACTGCCAAACTCACCAAGCCTGAGCACCATCAAAGCAGGGACGAATGCATGATCTATCGATTGGATATTGGCTGCATAAATAAAGAATAGAGTAATCAGAAGGAGATGGACGATGATGATTTAGAGGAGAGAGCTGCATCCTATTATAGCCACATGCAGATTCTTTTTACCCCCTCTGAGGGCCAGTGAGGAAATCCCTCAAGCTCATTTCCAGTCTCTCAACAGCGTCATGCCAACAAGAGGCAAATGCGTAATCTTCATCTGGCACCTTTTTACTGAACTACCTTTTCTGTCCTTTTTTTTTTTCTTCAGTCTCCCTGTGCAAATTTTAATTTCATTCTTGAGCAGTTTGTGATAAATTTTTTCCACTTTCTCACGGGTGATTTTCTGTTTGCAGATATTGACGAGTGCCGCCTTAACAATGGGGGATGTGATCATGTGTGTCGAAACACAGTGGGCAGCTTCGAGTGCAGCTGCAAGAAAGGCTACAAGCTGTTGACCAATGAGAGGACATGTCAAGGTAGGTGTAACTGAACGAAATACACATACATGGTCATTGTAAGTAACAGTTACACACAATCATTTTATAAGAAAAGATAAAAGTGTTTTATTCTAACATTCTGGTTATGTTTTTTGGATGTAATCATATAATGCATGGAAGCTGTACATTCAGGCAAAAAACATTTACTGACGTATAAAATGTTAAATAACTGTTTATTTATTAATCCTATGAATACATGTAAATAATTGGTAAAAAATGCAGTTTATTTTCTGGATCCATTTGGACATTTAAAGGTTCTATGATGAACATAGAAACATCATCATCATCTTCTACAACATAAATTCACCAGTAAAACCCATGTTTGTGTCCAGTTAATGATATATTTAGCTGGAGAAAAAAACACCTTTTCTTCATTTTTTTTTTCTGTTTTTGATAATGGCCTTAAACTTTAATATGCTTTAAGCTTTATTTTAGATTCTTCTGAAACTCCTGATTTTCTGTGGTTAAATAAGTATTATTGCGTTCATGGCAACAAAAAAAAATCCAGTTTTACTTTTGTACTTTATTACAATTGTGAAGTTGTACTTTTTTACTTTTACCAGAGTACTTTTTCACACCAGTAGCTGTACTTCTACTTAAGTACAGAATGTGAGTACTTTTAAAACACTGGTTATTTACTGTAAACAGATGTTAGCAAAAGTAATATGTTATGTTGTGTAATATGAGAAGAGGATGGGATTTAATACATTTTCTTTTTCCCATTCCTTTTTGAGCAGTATATAATGAATTTATTTTATTATTACAAGTGTACAAGGCAATTCATATAACATCTTAATTATTTTTGCATTACACTGTGTATTTCTGTGTATTGTACAATACACAGTAAAGACGGTTAATTAATTCATATCACACTTGATAAATACAACAAGATGAAAATGGTACAAGGGAAGATCTGACCTTGAAGAAAAAGCATGAAACTCATTTGCACATTGATCAAAGATTGATTGAAGATTGATTTTATTTTTATGCTCAAGCGTTTTCACTTTTTCTCAACATATACACTGTTGCTCATAGTGGTTTTAGGCACATAGCTCTTTTTATTCCTGTTTATTCACATCAGTAGTCACCTTTGACCAGGTACAATGATTCTTATTTACACAAAATCTATCAAGAATAAATCACATTGTCACAATCATTTCATGAGAAAAGGTAAACATATTTTATTCTAACATTCTGGGCCTGTTATTTGGATGGAATCAAATAATGCATGGAAGCTGTACATTCAGGCAAAAAACATTTACCAATCTACAAAATGTTAAATACCTGTTTATCTATTAATCTTGTAAATATATGTAAATAATTACTGTAAAATGCAGGTTATCTTCCCATGGTCATCTGATATGACCCATTTGGACATTTAAAGGTTCGATGGTGAACATAGAAACATCATCATCATCTTCTAAAACATAAATTCACCAGTAAAACCCAGTTAATGATATATTTTGCTGAAAAAGCCACATTTTCTTAATTTTTTTTTCTGTTTTTGATAATAGCCATCAACTTTAATATGAGAATAGATGCAAGACAAAAAAATAATAAAGTCCAGAGTTACATTACAATGAAATGACCAAAAATAGTAAGACATTGAAAAAGAGGTCCAAATCCACTTGAAATGTAGAAAATAAAGTATTTTCTCAGGAATGTAACTGGACTCACAGTCATTCACCTAGTTTCTCATGTGGGACATTTCCAGTTCCGAAGTGTTTTTTTGTTTTGTTTTTTGTTTTTTTGCTGCAGTGTTTACAGCCAAGATTAAATACCTCCTGTAATCTATCACGGTCATCGAGTTAGTATCACCAAGTATTCTGATTTGAGGATCAAAATAAGCATCAGCTTTTGATGTTTCAAAGGACTTGAACTGGACAGTGAGACATTTTACATTTGACATTAAACCATTAGGCTTGTTTAGCTCTTTAGCATCTTTTAACAGTCTTTTTATTATAGTAACATGACGCAATCTTTTCACAGAAACATCTGGTAGAAATGTTCTTCAAAGGTCTAATTTTACTTTCATACTTTTTGTACTTGAGTGAGAAACTGAATTAGATTCATCAGTGTTAACCCTTTAACCCCATGCGTCAGCGATGATGCGTGGTTTAGTTTCAATGTTCGGGAAAAAATGACTATTTTTTTTTTGTTTTTTTTTTTTTTACTGGTGTAAAAAAGCAACTGATTTAGAAAAAAGAAAAAGCTAAAACTACTGGAACCAAATTATAATATTATTTATTTATTTATACTTCATTTCAGTTTATTTTCAATTAGTTAAGTCATTATTTTGTAAATATTTATTAGTTTTTGTTAATTTAGTTCCTTATTTAGTTTTATATTTCTACATTTAATATTACATTTTATGATTTTTCTTCATGTTTGTGAAGAAAAATCTTATCTAATTCATCTTATTTCGTTCATGTTATTATTTTGTTCGTTTATTATACATTTTTGACTGTTATTGTCTATTTTGTTACTTTTTTTTTTATTAATTTTTGACTGGAACTGTTAAAGACTCAGGAGTTAAAGGGTTAATTGCCAAATGTTATTTTACTTGAAGTAGGTAAAAGAAGTGGATGCTCTTGACCTTCTTCTCTTTATGACCAACAATTACTTCTCTGGATTACTTCCCCAAAGTATGCTTTTTTTTTTTTTTTTCTTTCCCTAAAGTGGTGCGTTAAGTCATAAATTTTAATTGTTGGACAAAAAGGAATGACAAACTAGAAGTGTCCTCATTGCAGCATAAAATATGCTGTTAGAAATGTCTGCCTGCAGAGAAGCCAAACCAGGCCTCTCTGACTTGTTTGTCTGTTATATTTGGTGGTAGCCATCGCTCAGCAGGAGCTGGGTCGACTAGCTACAGAACAAATAGAAAAGAGTTTGCCGTGGCAGAACACAGGTGTGGGGAATTAAAGCTCTGACTCTAAAACCTCTGCTTTTTTGGATAAATCATGGTGATGCAGAAACATCTGGTGAAAGAAGACAAGCAGGCTACAACTGTAGATCTGAGCTCAGCCTCGCTCTGAGTGGAAAAACAGATGACAAGCTGTTTTTTTTTTTTTTTTTTTATTCTCTTCTTTTATTGATGTGGTCAATCAATATCCAGCCTGGTACACATCAATGTCATGCAATGGGTTTAGAATTGCAGTATTGGATCACACCACTCTGCACGCAGTACACAAACATCATATGTGGTCAGTGAAAATATACAGTGTGTCATTGTGTTTTGCAGTCACTTTCTTGTCATTTCAAATCTATTTTTGGTGGGATTCCTTTCTCTCATTATTCTTCTAAACAATGAAAAGTTGATTTGGCCAAAATAACATAGATAACTGAGAAAATGTGGTCAGTGCATGACGGAATGTAAATTGCAGCGTGTTTGTTGTGGCACCGTGCCTTAGCCGATGCTGCCATGTGCTGTTTGGGTGCGCAGGAGCAACTTTGGAACAGCGTTGTCCTTGTTTAGAGCTGCGTGTTTTGTCTGGAAAGGAGAAATGTGATAAAGCTCACCTCCTGTTGAGTGAGGTATTGCCAGGCTCACACACACTCAAGCCGCCTGAGTCACCTGTCTGCTCCTTATCCTCACTTTTCATTCCTGTCATTTTTCTCACACACTGATCATCTCACCCTCGCCTGGAACTTGGAATGAAAGCAGGATGTCTTTCAATACAGGTGAAAGGGTCAGTTCATATTTTTCTCACTTAGCATTAGTGGTATGCAGCCGTGCACATCCCCTCTTCTGAGAAAATACCATGGCGTTGCGAAGAATTTCTTTTGTTTTAATAAATTACCACGAGTGTCTGTTTCTATATTTTTGGCCTCATTAGTGTAGATAGTGTTGATAAGGTCTTTTTTCTTTTCTTTTTTTTTTTTCTTGTCCAGCCTCATAACAACAGGCTGTTAGTCTGGCTGCCTTTTTGTTGTGGAATAAATGTGTTTTATCAAGGGAAACTTCATGAAAAATGAGGTTCCTCTTGATATTCTACTGTCTTTATTATGAGTTTTGTTCAACCGCATTTTGAGGAGGGGTGGGGGTGGGGGTGGGGGGGGGGGGCAGGTGGCAAAGAGCGTTACAAGCAAACATCATTAATACAAACAATAACAACCATGGTGATAATTAATTATAATGATAACTAGAAAAGCACTCTGACAGCGCAGACCTCCACCTCTCCAAAATCTAATCATTTAGATTTCACACACACACACACACACACACACACACACACACACACACACACACACACACACACACACACACACACACACACACACACAAGTTTTTTAGTTATCTTGTACACAAACAAACAAGCAAACATCCAAATCAACCAACAAACGCTGGCAAAAACATAACCTCCTTAGTTAGAATTTTGGCCCAGTAGTTTTTATTATGGGGCACTTTTTTTCAAAACCAGTCCAGCCAATTGACTTACATGGTCAAAAGAAACACTGTACAAAAAAGAGAAGGAAAGAAAGAAAAAAAAAAAGGACAATAAACTTCCTCCAGCAACTACTCTTGAAGTTATCTTGACCCTCCCTCCCCCGGATCATCACCAAAATATAATCATTTCCAGATCTCCCCATTACCAACCTACCCTGTATATGTAATCAAAATCCGTCCATAACTTTTTGAGTTATCTTGCTAACAGACAGACAGACAAACTCACTCTGGCAAAAACATAACCTCTTTGGCAGATGTAATAAATAGGATCAAGACATTACTTGATATTTTGAAACTATTAACTTTGTCATCAACAACAGAAGTTAATAAAGTAACACTAGACCTGTGACTCAGTAAAAAAAAAAAAAAAAGGGTGAAACTTCATTTGCAAGTGTCTATGGTATTTAAGTGTCAGCTTTTCTCCTTCAAAGATGAACTGACAGATGGTCAACATAACACTGCTGTCTTGTAATATTCACATAATGCATCAAAATTTGGTTTATTTGAAGTCTTTTAGTTTTTTCCTAGCTCAAATCTTAGCAAGAAAAAAACTGGGAATGTATAAATATGTGTCGCATCCCTGTAGTTTTTGTTTTTGTTTTTCTTTTCATCAGTTGTTACAATAAAGATCTATGTTGAAAGTCAGACCTGTCTCAGTTTACCTTTATAAGAAAAGGAGAACTCAGAAAACTATAATGTAGTGTACAGTACTGTGCAAAAACCTGAGTCCACATGTAGTTTTGTTGTTTTTTTTATGGTTGAAATGAGAATAAATATTTGTTTTTCATTCTATTCTCTTCACATACAACAGGGAAGTACAATAAATATGTGCACAGCCTTAAAAACACACACAAAAAAACTAAACTAAATGGGTTTCAAATGTTATAATTATTTAATGTGATCCCTAACCCCATGACAAGAAGCAGCACAAACCATTAAAACCATCTGACATTGATTTAATTATTGTATTCAATCAAACCTGGTATAAAACATCAGATTTGTATTCAAAATACAAATGTCAAACAGCTGATCTGAACCTTTGTCTCATAATTATCCACAGATGATAACAAACACAGTCTAAGTCCAACAAAAACATCCAAAACTAACAAACAAAATGTCCAAATGTAGTCCAAAAAACATCAAAACATTAATAAATATCCACAAATGTTTTATCTATTACACCATTTAACAGGACGTGCCTCCAATATCCCAGTTTTCATCAGAATATTTTCATTTAAAATATAATCAAACACCAACTGCATGTTATTAAAATGGTTCAAGAACAACATTCAATTGACTTTATTTAAAAAATTGAGGTGAAATTGAATTGAAGTTTAAAGGGTTAATGAACCTCTACTTGTCGCACATTACATGAAAGCGAACAAACTCATCTTTCTGAATATATAAACCATTCTAAAGTGCTACAGCAATACAAGCACATACACAAAAGGATGTTTTCCAGAAAAGCCAGATATAACAAATGTGGCTTTTGTCTTTTTAAGGCTGTTATTTGATCAATCATATATTAATATTCCAACAAATTCAGTTCTGTTGTTTTTGCAACCTCTGAAAATAGTCTTTTTTTTTTTTCTTCCACGGGTCCAGCTGATCTGTATTTCATTTACATTTCAATTTATCTTTTGTTCTGGCAGCTCGGCAGTGTGATCATAGGTCTAGACAAGTGACATCAGTTACACTTGTATGGACATTTTCTCTCTTCTTGAGGTGTTGAGATGTGTAAACTGAACTCAGAGTTTATCTTGGTTTAAACAGTCATGGTGCTTCCCAGCTGCCAGTGGACCATAGCCGTAAGTCAGGACGGGGCTTGTCTGCAGAGTCTTGTCAACATACCTCCATCTTTAGAATGACTCTTACTCACTCCTTAATCCACATGAGGGCATTTGGGGAGATGCCGCCAACAAATGCCATGTTTTCTCCATTGATCTTATTATATAATTACATTTTTTTCTTTCTTCACTTTATTCACCCTCAACCCTTTTTTGTTTTGAGTTATGTTCTTTTTCCGAATGAATGCATTTACTCCACATTTTACTCCTTTTATTTTTTTCCCCCCTGCTTGAGCAACTGCTAATGATGCAGTCCTTCCCACCCACTCCATGGCTTACCTTAGCTGTCTGGTAAATTAGGGTTGTAAGAGTCCCAGACACCTTTACATAGCATAACACAAAATTATATAATGATAAGTTACTGTACAGATCAGCCTCTGGCGTCACTTATTGCAACATTTTTTGAAGAGGAAAATCATTCACCACACCTAATTCCCAGAAGGTTTCAGACACTTTGCTCAAAAGTGTGCTGAGCAAAGTAAATCTTTTGCTTAGTATAAATTATTTCTAAAGAGTCTCCAGACAAAATTTTATCACCAAAATTTGATCTATAATGTGATGTTTCATGTGAGTATCAGCATTTTAGGGGTTTTCAGGCTTTTGAACATAAACTAGTGGATTCCCTCCTTTGTAAACTGATCATTTAATAAGCTTTTAATTTCACCACATTTTCATATTTTTGGTACTTTTAATAAAATGTCTAATAACTGTTAACCTTAAAGACTGGTCTGCACAGAGTTCAGCTGTGCCTATGAAAGCTTACAACAGGGCCAGTGTGCAGATATTCATCAGTTTATCATCTTTGTCTCCCCTGGTAACCTATTATTTATCTGAAGTCCTGTAATTGATGTGAAATACCTGCATCTGGTATCTGATGGTGACTGGCACAGCCTCCATCTATAGGGGTTTCAGATGAAGTGGATGAAAGCATCATATTCATGGTACATTTTAAAAAGAAATATTTTTAATTAGCCAATTAAACATCCACGTAGTTGAAGCACTTTTCCATTTTCACCCCTGCATGTGCTCTGTGGGCTTGACAGATATTACCGCTGACATTAAAAGAAACCTTGACGGTATTAAAACCAAATGTTATGTACCTCCTGTGGCTGAAAGTATCGGTTCAGATGGTCTTCGGACCTGTGATATTTAAAGGGATACACCACCCCCAGGCCAAATTCAGTGTTTCCCCACTGTTCCCAGACCTAAATAAGTGTGTGGAAGCATTTTAATCGTGACCCAGCCAATGTTTGAATATATGAGAACTGACCACAGGTTGGATTCCTACAATAACTGCATTCTTGCGTCGCCAACTAAGTATCTCATCTAAAGTGAATTAATGTACTTGATTTTGTCTACTCATTACTTTCCACATACTGGGCATTTACTATGAGGGTGAATGATGGCGCAATTAACGGGGCAAAGGGCTCGTGACTCATTTGCTTATGGGAACTATTTTTCGGTGCGGAGAAACACGGCTCACGCACACCAAGTACTGTCAGCGAGAACCTCATTTGTAGTCACACAAACGCGGCGATCCTCTTCTGTACTCATCTGGATCGATGGTAATATTTCACCCCAGTCAGCACAACACAACTCCTCCTCTGTAAATACGGATTCAAAAAAGTAGGGTCTGGGGTTTTGGAAGTCAAAGTCATCATCTTCGTCAGTAGTGAAATCTATCGCGCGTTTGTGTAACTACAAATGAGTCCTCGGTGTGCGTCGGCTGTGTTTCTCCGCACCAAAAAATAGTTCCAATACACAAACGAAGACAACCCTCTTTGCCCCGTGAATACTGCCATCATTCACCCTCGAAGTGAATGCCCGCGGAAAGTAATGAGGAGACAAAATCAAGTACATTAATTCACTTTAGATAAGATATTTAATTGGTGACGCAAAAATGCAGTTAGTGTAGGAATCCAACCTGTGGTCAGTTCTCATAGATTCGAACATTGGCGGGGTCGCGAGGAAAATGCTTCCACACACTTATTTAGATCTGGGAAAAGTGAGGAAACACTGACTTTGGCTTAGGGTGCCATATCCCTTTTACAGACTTATCAGAATGTACACGTAAGAGAGCAGAAAACCTCCATAAGATAAGATGAAAAAAAAAAACACAGACAAAGCAATTGATGTAACTTAAATGAGGAGACATTTACTGAAACACAACAGCGATATGATTTATTAAAAATATTAAACTGTTGACACCCCTAAAAGGTCCAAAACTAAACAGAGAAATCCTGTGACAAGGGTGATACAGTGAAGAGACAAGGAGGAAAATGATTGTCAGATTCAATACGGAGTGAAAACCATCGTCAGCTCTATTATCAGGTGAAGCACAGTGTTTCTTTTGACTCCCACTGTGGCTGCTTGTTATTTCCAAAATTCCATTTCAGTGCATCGAAATGGAAAACTGAATGACTGCAGGAGGTCACTCACGATACCAAGCACCAAACAGAATATGGCATCTTTTCAAATGATGCTTTTTTTTTTATTTTCTATTTTTGTTGTGACATGTGATTTGACCCATTGCAATTTGTGACAGAAAATTAATACAATACAAAAGAAAAAAAAGAAAAAAACAGGGGAAATATACTGTGACCAGAAGATATGTCAATCCTGGTTGAAAATTGAAATATCTTTGCTGAAATTTGTTGGTCTGTTGGAAAGTTTTAACATCATGTTTCTCTTTCTAAACAGACATTGATGAGTGCTCTTTTGACCGTGCCTGTGACCACTTTTGTGTCAACTCTGCCGGAAGTTTCCAGTGCCTTTGTCATAAAGGTTACGTGCTCTATGGCCTGGCACACTGTGGAGGTGAGTCAACACCCCCCACCCCCCCACTCCTCACACCCTTTCTCCTATAAACCCATCCATCCCTCCTCTACTGCCTCTCACACCTCTTTATTAACTCTCCATTATTTGCCTGCATCACTGGCAGGTCACAACGCAATAAGATTTGACTTTTATTAATATTACTTTCATTATTTTTTTTTTTACTGACATATAACATAAAACACTATAATTGTATCTGTGCTAACCATAGAAGAGGTTTGTTTAACTGATTAATTAAGGCATTTAAAACACTTTAAATAAATATGGATCAATTCCCTGAGCAGAGTTATGTTTTTAGTCCAATGTCCTACCTTCCAGATAGTAGCTGATTTATTATTTTGTACTGTAATAACTGCAATTCGGTAAGACTCCTCTTTATAGCAAATATATCATATTGTATTTAATGCATTTTTTTCTGCAAATTGTAGTTGTTTTGTTTTTTGGTAGTGCTGATTAAAAGCCTCTGTGGCAATACATTCAGTGCAATGTGAGATTTCACAGCTAAGCAAAAAGTTTTCTAATTTGGATTTCAAAGTGTCCTTGAAAACATCCGTAACACAAATGCCCTTGCGCGCTTTTGCATTCTTTGACAAAAACTAAATGTAACTAAGGGCCCACTTTGATTGATTACCTATTTCAGAACAGTTTTAAGTCTCTACAAGTTGATTTTTGAATGTACTGAAATGAGCTGAAACAGATGGCTGCCTGGAAGGCAGGAAATCAATCTGAAATCTTGGCATTAATGTAAAGTGTGGACAATTTGTGCTGTAGTTAATGGACTAAAACATGAAAAAACTTGGTTATGGTCCTTGGAGTAAGATGGAGTATGACCGCATTTACCAAACTAACAGGTACCTACTGTGCTCTGGTGTGGTGGAGATAGCAGAAACAGCCTTTGGTGTTAGAAGGTGTGTGGGGGTGTGTCAGATCTGCCTGGCAGGCAGCAAGAGGCCCGCCAGAGCACATCAGGGTGGTGCGGCTGCCCTTTGATGGAGTGTGTATCACCAGTTAAAATCTGCTGCTGTCTCCAGTGCCTCAGGGCCTCACAGTAGTTGTGGGAGAGACAGAGAGAGACAGGGAGACAGCATATGAACTCAAGATACATAGCTTCGCAATGATTCGCACTGTTTTCTTTTTTCTGTTGTTTGACAGGTCTACTGATCAGGAATGTTTCAACAGAATGTAAAATAAGGAAAGAAATTTGTGAACTCTAACATGTACATGCACAGAATGTGCTCATGAGGTCTGCACTAACACAACTGTGCATGTGCATGTGATACACACAAAATTTGGACAAAAAAGTGTTTTAAGGCTTTGTTATAAACTAACCTGCTGCAAAATACAATCTCTTTGAGGTCCAAGTGATATTAAAACCAAGAGAGTTATATGATGAACCTGAATTGTGCCATATTGTAAAGTGCTTTCATTTATTCCATTAGCAGCATACATTTTTGGAATCACAAAATGTAGTCCAGGATGTTTCATTTACATTTAATAGATACATGAGCTCCATTCCACATATACAAAGCAATATTAGCTGTCAGTTCGAGGAAGAAAAGCACCAGAATTAGATTTGTAAGGCTTTTACCCTCATGATGGACTGTGATCAGTCCACACTGAGCAGCAGAGAGGAGGAGATGGTGTGGTGTAAATGACTCTCTATACCATTGTTGAGAGAGCCAGTGATGAATGATTTCCCCTCTCTTTTCATCGGCGTTGTCGGAAGTGTTAGATAACCCCAGAGATTTATGCTGCTCACTGTTGTACTTACTCACTACTCGCCATAACCAAGGTTATGTTGTTCTCTGTGCAGTTTATCAACCGAAATATAGCTGCCAAACAATCCAGAAAGCACTGCTCAGTGTTTAACAATAGACTCACCCAAAACAAACCCAATTAGGTCAGTGACCTGCTGTCAGGCATTGTACTGAGGCCTGACAGCATTCCTCCCAAGTGAGAGTATATGCAGCCATTCTGCTTCTCAGCTAGCCAAACAATCCTCTCATTTTTGCTTATCTGGTAAGAAAACAAACTTAGAGCAGTTGTGACTAAATAGTACATTGTATGTATTTTTCAAATTCTGAATCAGTGAAAGAAATGCACTGTTTTTGATTTAAGGTTAAACAAAAAAAATCAAGGTTGTTTTTTTTTTCATGTAAAAGCTTTTATTATGAAGTCACTAGTTACTAGTGATGCAACATCTGTTCAATTTACATAAACTTTAAGATGACCGTGTCACAATGAAGTCAACTATCACAAAAATGTTGTTGAGACTAAATGTCAATTTGTCGGCTTGTTTTCATGAGAGCGCACATAAGAAAAAGACTAAAGAGATGTGATAAAAAGGTCAGCATTGATATATTTGGTTACACACCAAGTATGGGAGCAACAAAGAAGTCAAAACAGTCGTTGGCAGATGAGCTCAGTTTCCATCAAATATTCATTAAACTTCTTTGTCCTTTAAATTGAGTGCTTTGATGCAGAGGATAAGCAGCACATCTTTCACAACATTTCAGACACTGGCTACACATTGGCAGAGTAGAGTTGATGAAGTCATCATCCTTTCCTGGGAGTGCAGAGGCATGCAGACTGTTTTTATTCATGGTGAATAATTGAATGAGACAAGGAAGAGCATTTCATATCAGTGGGCCAGATCATCAATCACTGCCATTATCTCTGTCTCTTTCCCGATGTCTCCACCACTTGTCCGCAGCCTACCGCATCCTCAGCTTTAAACACTAAACTAATTTTCAGTCTGGCGTCTATCACAGCCAGGTTACATCTGGTTCCTGGGTGCTTTTAGTGGCTTTCACTTGGTGTGTAGCTACGTAGAAAGGTGATCATAATTTATTCCCTGTCGTGGGTTTTCCCCCTGGTTGACGTTTCGACCATGGAATTAAATTTGGTGACATCAAAACGAAGAATTACTTCTGTTTACACACAAACACATTAATCTTCCATGAATGTGACACTCCAGCGGGATGTATTGAGCTGACCTCACAGGAACTTCTCATTTGCAGCTTTCAAGTGTATTTTTTCTTAATGGTCCAGTTTCTCTTTTATTTAATTCGACAAAATAGTTTCCAGATTGTTTTGGATTGACCACATTGCTTTCAAATGTTCTTTCTGTCATCGAAAAGCTTTTCTTTCCCCCATGTGTTTTGATGTTTAGAGTCTTTGTATCTCTTCTTTGCATGACTGGCTCCTCTTAATGTGCAGATGTTATTTCATGATTTCCAGATATTGATGAATGCAGCATAAACCGTGGAGGCTGTAAATATGGCTGTATTAACACTCTGGGGAGCTACGAATGTACCTGTCCACCTGGGTACAAGCTACACTGGAACAGGAAAGACTGCATTGGTATGTAGCAGCAGTGCCCTCTTGTGGCCAATCTACATACATTTAAAGTGTAGTGAATCCTATTTTCATTACTGTAACTGCAACTGACTTGAACAGGAGTGTCAAATATACAGTTTGTGGAACTGAAATGGTCCACTACCTGAGTGGTTTAGCAAAAATTACCAAATGCAAAATTTATACTGACAATATTACCAACCTTATCTTATCTTAATCAAATAAGCCCAATTTCATGTCAAGTGGATCAAATCCACTACTTACTTATAAATAATGTTTTAGTATTAAAAAGTGAAATTACATGAACATGTTGTATTTTATAAACTATCCTTTTGCAAAAAAATAAAAAACAATCTGAACTGCCATGTAGTGTAGTTTTAACAAAACTATGCCTGTTACTAAATGTTTCATGACTGCATTCATCCACTTTAACCTGTAAATTGTTAGGAATATGTTTAAATGATAAGCTGTGACATTTCATGTTGTTCGTGGTTGCTCATGTAACTCACTTTTTTAAAGGATAGTTTGTAAATGTAAACCTTCTCAAAATGTAATTTTGCAAAGATATTAATAAATTATAATGCAAGTATTTTACTGGTACAACCCATTTGAGATCTTAAAGACAGAATGTGGCCCCAAAAATAAATTGTGCTTGACGCTCCTGGACTAGAAAATGGCTGATTTCTTAACATTTTGTGTCATTTTGTTTTTGGTTTAAATTTTTTCTCAGAGTTGGTGAAATGTCCTCCTGGTCTTGTTGCACCAAAGGCTACTCTGACCTGTAGCAAGATGGGCAAAAAAGAGAGTTGCTCTCTCACCTGCGCCTCCAAGGCTCACTATCTAGCAGGTACATCACAAACTATCAACACGTATCTGCACGTCTGTGTCATTAAAAACATTTCATGAACCCAATTTTCTTCTGATCTTTGGCAGAGTCTGATAATAGTTACTCAGTGAGCTGTGGTATCCCCATCCTCAGAGGAAAGGCCTCCCCCTCCAGACTCAACTCCAGCAGTAGTCAGAGCTGCATAGGTTCACTGCCTTCTTGATATGTTTAATTAATCACTGATCATCAATTTGGTTTGTCTCAAGCAGCTGCAGTTTGCATGTACCCACTTGGCTGTTTTTCTCTGTAGAGACTCTGGCCCCTCCAGTGAAACAG
The DNA here is from genome assembly GCA_020466265.1 of Siphamia tubifer. Taxonomy (NCBI): domain Eukaryota; kingdom Metazoa; phylum Chordata; class Actinopteri; order Kurtiformes; family Apogonidae; genus Siphamia; species Siphamia tubifer. The sequence goes on from CM035789.1 coordinate 15,628,322, forward strand.
ACGGCTTCTTTCAAGATTAAAAATGCCAAATGTCATCTGCACCCAAAGCTGACTAGCAGAACGGAGGACAGAGGACGGACACTAGGACCAGGTCTGTCAAGATCAATATTTGTTGGGGCTGTGCACAATGCAATATGGTAGATAACAGACTATTATTCTGTATCATTGATTACTCTAAATGTCAGCCCTGGAATGAACTGACGACATGTCCAGAGTGTACCCTGCCTTCGCCCGTAAGTAGCTGGGATAGGCTCCAGCGACCCCCATGACCCTAGTGAGGATAAAGCGGGTTCAGAAAATGAATGAATGAATGAATGATTGCTAGTAATTTTACTTTCTTGCTTTTGTTGCACTAAATGTAGCACAGTGATTTATTCCATCTACACCACTTTTGGTTGTTTTGCTCTAATGCTAATAGGCCAATTCCATCCCATTATCATCACAACACCTACAGTTACATTCACACTGATTTTCACCCATCTCATGTCGTCTAAAATGTCTTGATTTGCAATTGTTTGATGTTTCCTGTTTTCTAGACTGCTTTTGCCCTCTTTGAGACAAATAAAGTAATAGGGTTGAACTGAAATGTTATCTTACCTGCGAGGCTATACGTCTAATCATTCAGAGAAATGTAAAGTGAATCATTATTAAGGTAATGTTAGGTAAACATGTATAATGTATGACCTTACACATGTCATGTGTCCACAGGAGGGGGCCAACCCTGCAGTAACTGTTTGGTCACATTTGTGAATCTCAAATGTGATTCCTCCAAGAAAGCAAAAGGACGTCGGGCACGGAACCCTTCGAATAAAGAAGTAACGCGTATTACTTTGGAGCTGGAAGCTGAAGTCAAACCTGGAGACACTACAGGTCAGACGTCGTAATTGAAAATGCTTTATTACAATCTTAAATGTAGTCATGATATTGCATGGTCTTAACAGCAGGGGGAAGACACGTATTAGAACACACTTAAAGCTACTGAAACCACAAATAAATCAACAATATGTATCTACAGACTATATTGCTCGCTGAATAAAGTACAAAGCATTGTTTACACACATCTGTGTTATGGGATCATCAAGTTTTCTTCTTGAAGTTAAAACTCCTAACTGCTTATTTTGAACATCTGGTCAAAATAACAATATGTCATATAAATGTCATCTGCTGTGTCAGCCCGTTGTTTACATAATAACTCTGCTAGTTCTGGTTTTAGACAGAAAACAGCCACAGTAAAACCACAAATCACCTCCAGTTTTGTTTGTTCTCATTGTGTTGTCAATAAGTGGATGAAAGATCTGTTTGGAATCTTCCAAACCAGATCAGAACTGTCACAGATTAATCTGAACCATGAAACAACAAACCAACTTAGGAAAGACAATAACATCACATGACGTCACAACTTTTATACCTTTACAAGAGTCAGAATCAAACTCATCAGTGTAGAAGAAACACATTGAATTGAGTTGAATTTATTTGGCCATTATTGAAATAAAACATACAAACCATATAAAATAAACAAGACACTCAGGGATAACACAAAAAAGCCTGGAGGCGTATTTCCATTTTGGTCTATAGGGCAGGAGACAGGGGCAAGTGGCAGCAATTCATGCATTCATACATACACACACTCCCACATACCTATTACCAAACTATCCATAGAAGTCAATAAAATCAATTAAAAAAAATTGCATCATAAATCCCAGTATACATGATCATTACCAGTTGCCAAAGGACTTAAATTTCAGTTTAAACCATCTTTTTAACTTTTGTGTAAAGCTGCCTATACCTCCAATAGATTTAAGTGGACCAGGTACAGTATCCTATTCCACAGAATAGTCCCAGCATAAAAAAAACCCTCTTTACTCATTTGTTTTAACTCTAGGTGTTGCCAAATCTGTTCAGCATCCTTTCTTTTCATTACCCCACCCCTGAAGGGGAGAGGGGTATTGTTTTTGAGTCTGTTTGTTAGTAAGAAGCTTTACCTAAAAACTACTGGAAAGGTGCGAGGTGATCTTGAATAGATCCCATTAAATGTTGGCGAATGTAGGGTGAAGGTCACAGTAACCAAAAATGTGTTTTCGCAATAAGAGATAAGGCAAATCAAGTAAAATATGTGTAAGTAGGGTGGGGTTTTGTTGTGCTGGGTAGCCCTTGTTTAGTGTTGTGTCCAGTGCTTTTAGCTTTGATCACTTTGTCTCTTTCTTTTTTTTTTTTAAAGTTTCTTATCAGTTTTCATCGCATCTAGTCACTTTCTGGCATTTTTTTGATACTCTGATGGCATTCATTTAGCTCCACATACAGTAGGAGACAGGTAGAATGACTCACTACTCCTTCTAGTGGTCACATGAATCCATCCTATCCATCGATATAAATAAATTCACTGCATATCCCCAAGCACAAGTACTGCTTTTGATGTTGTGTTGTTTACTTGTTACTGATACATGTTTTATTCATACCTTACTAGGGAGTTGCAACCTCAGCTGCCTTAGACAGCGAATGGAGAAGCAGGTTAAGACGTATATCAAGGCTCTAAAGAAATCCATCAACCAGGAACGATTCCTGATTCGAGTAGCAGGCCTGGAATATGAAGTGGCTCAAAAACTCCCACAAGCAGCTCCACCTCAGGAAAACTGTGGCCCTGGCTGGGAGAGAGACAGTGGACGATGTGGTAAGAGCAGGAACAGAAGCAGAAACACTTTGACATTTCCAGTAATACTACCAGGTAGTACTGTATTGTCTTTTAATGCATTTTTATCATTTTAATTTTCTTATATGTTTTTGTGTAAAGCACTTTGAATTATCCTGTACATGAAATGTGCGATACAAATACATTTGCCTTGCCTTGTACTACAACACAAAACGATGTAAGCAAGGGTTCCACAAAGAGTGGAGTAACAAAAAATTGAAACTCAAAGAGGGGATCATGTTTTTTTTTTTTAAAGGGAAGGAACCACATGAAGGTGAATTCATAAGTAGCATTCAAAATATTTGCATTGTTTAATTTTCACATAGCCCTTTTTTTGTTCACTTTGTTAACCCTCGCAAATATATATATATATATATATATATATATATATATATTTTTATTATTATTTTTTTGTCTGCATTTGTTCTCATTGTTTAACACCACAGAGAGGGAGTCAACATTGTTTGAGATCAATGCATTTGTTAGTCTTGCAGCCAAATATTTTAATATTTTTAATGTAACAATCTCACAAATGTAATAATTTTCCCACAGACGTAATAGCTGTCGCCTACCAATTTATTACATTTGTGGGATGGTAAAATTCGTTACCTTCCAAAATTATAATAACTTCCCACAAATGTAATAAATTGATAAGTAACTCATGTTACGTTTGTGGGAAAGTTATATTTGTGGAATTATTACATTAAAAGCTGCATATTTTTATTAAGTTTGCAGTTTATTACGTATGTGGGGTTAACGCTCTTTTCCATTTTTTTCTGTAATCACTAACCATAAGGTGTTTAGAAGCACATTTAATCTATGTGACCTTCTCTGACTGGACTCGTGGGTATTCTCTCAGTCAGATGTTTGCCAGGGTCATACTACCACGGCGAACAGGAGCGTTGTGTCCAGTGTCCGCCTGGCACTTTCCAGGAAAAGGAGGGGCAGCTGGCCTGTGACCTCTGTCCTGGCAGTGATGGTCACGGGCCTGTTGGAGCACGAAATATCTCCTCCTGCGCAGGTAATACAAAGCGCACTAATTAAAATGTTTGTCATCTAGTGAAGGGATGATGTCTTATGTGATCCTCTGTTGTGTCTTCAGGCCAGTGCTCAACAGGATACTTCTCCAACGATGGGTTCAAACCTTGTCAGCCGTGCCCTCAGGGTACCTACCAGCCAGACTTAGGAAGGACCCTGTGCTTCCCATGTGGAGGAGGACTGAGCACCAAGCGGGAGGGTGCCAGCTCCTTCCATGACTGTGAAGTCAAAGGTCTGCTTTTACTGCTATTCATGTCCATATAGTGGAAAAATATAACATTTAATTATAATATTCATATTAAATTAGTAACTACATGATTCATGATGATCTGGTGTTGGTTCAGTCAGATGGTCCTGACATGTTCTATCTCCACGTATTAACCTCACCTTTAATTATGAATCTGCCTTTGACACATCCATGCCACTGCATTGCATTACTGCTGTCAGATCTAAGCTAAGAAGGTTCTAGCAGCATCCACCTGAAGACTCTGTGTGCTGACACATGTATTCATCACTCTACAATAACAACATGTGAAACTATCCGCATGGAGTAATGCTCCCTGGGCCCAGATCCCAAACTCTAAATATATTTATTCTGCTGTGACTAAATGTTGAAGTTTTCTGACTGAAATGTGTGAATGCAAGATGTATCATGTTTATCACAAACAACTGATGAACTGATCAAGCGGTAACACATGGATACATTTCATGTTCAACAGTATCTGTCATGTAAGCACAGTAATGTATATGTATGTATATTTGAGTAGGTGTTTAGAAGTGCTTTAACATTATGTATAAGAATATTTGGGGAGATACAATTTTTAGGTGAAAAATGTCAAATAACTGCTCAGTAAAACATGAACTTGAAACATACATCAATTTTTTTAAGCTTTAGGCACACATGAATCAATCAATCAGTCTTTATTTATGTAGCAATTTTCATACAGTAAAATATAGCACATCCTGCCACATACGCACACACACACACACACACACACACACATACACATACACACATGCCTTCACCACCCATGTACCCAGTGTTGGTATGGGTACTAACATTAAAACAAAAATAAATAAAGAAAAGAAACAGGCTAAGCACAAGGGGACCATAAAAAAAACAGACGAGGTGCTATCACAGTGAAGGGGGGGGGTGGGCACCCAGCAACCTGGTGCCGCCAACATGGCGCCACATCCTGGCAAGTGAGGGAGGGCCCAACGACCAGTGGCAGTGACTCCCACCCCACCAGGGAGGAGTAGACCCAAAGGAGGCACAACAGCCACTCCCTAAACTGGAGACCCCCCACTGATGAAATACTGGAGAATATAAATAAAAAGAAGCATTAGTTAAATGAATATGAATATAAGATAAAACATAAATATAGTATAAAGATAAAAACAGAAGCAGTGACTCAACACATGAACAACTCGTTACCCTTGTATGTAAAACACCAAAACAAGCCAGATATAATCACAATGATTTACTTAATAGATTTAATACTAATACAGTGTTATTTGCAACTTGTGGTGGTCCATATTGATATACTGTAGGTAAAATACAAATGAGTAATGAGCTGTATTTTTATGCCTGAAGGATGACTATGGTGTAAAAAGTACAATTAACATCGGTAGTAATAGTAGTAGTAGTAGTAGTATTTTAAAAAGGAAAACAGTTCCATAAAAAATAGTGACTTTGAGTGACTACAATAAACATTCATACAGTTAACCCTTTGTTGGTCATGCTACAAAAATCACAATTAATTTATTTTTTTTGCTTTTTCCACCTCACAGGGACTATTATAACATAAAACATGGATTTTTTTTTTTACTGACCCTAAATTTAAGTACTTCACTATAAAAGTATTAAAACTAACTTACTCCTTCACCAATCTTACAACATAACTTGTAACTTGTTTCAAATTAGATGTATTAACTCTTTGTGTTTGTATCATCATATCATTATCATTAACAATTAGCATTAGCATTTCATGACCCTTTACTACCGTTTGGTTGAGCATGTTTTCAAAAAAAATATTACATGAATACCGAAGTATTTCTGAACCATGATGAAGATTATTTGTGTAAAATAGACTCCGTAAAAGTTAATAAAATGGAAAAAAAATATCTAACTTTCCTGCAATTTTGTGTCCAAAAGAAAAGCTCATTGAAGAGGTGTTGTCAGGGTTACCATCTTCTTCCTTAGTGGTATACGAGCATGAGCTGAATGCATAATTGACAGTGCCACCCAGTGGTGTATTTGTGCATTACATGCTTCTTAGAAAAGGGGGGGACTACCCAAGAAGTTTGGTGTCAAAGGACTTAAATTTAGATTAGATATCAGTGTTCAAACTTACCTCTACCAAACGGTTGAGCTGACCAACAAAGGGTTAAATCAGACATACATTTCCATGATGACAGATCTGTTTTTAATCAGTCATGTAGTAGTAGTAGTAGTAGTAGTAGTAGTGTACTTTTAATAAATCACATCACTTATGCAGAACAAGAACACGATGCCTGTATTATTATATTTAGTTTTAGAGTTGCCAGTAAAATTGATCCACAGTGTGGTTTGAAGACTCCAGATGGAGAAGCAACCACTTCCAACTTTGGTTGAGGATGAACGTAAAGCAGAAGAATGTTACTCTGTTATATTTTTAAACATGTATTTAAAGAATCAGTGTGATTAAGTGATATTTTTCATGTTAAAAAGCACATTACTGCATTCTATTAAACATGATACTGCTTTTTATTCTGCACATTTACTTGAAACAGTATTTAACACTTGGTTTTGACTGGGGCTTAAGTTGAAACACCATAATCCAGACTGGAAGCTTCTTTGAGACTCAATAAACAATGACTCCCATTAGCAAATAAACCCTGCTGACTTCATATATTTCTTTATTTCTTGCCTGTAGTTCAGTGTTCTCCGGGTCATTACTACAACACCTCGGTACACAGATGCATCCGCTGCCCTGTGGGAACATATCAGACTGAGTTTAGACAGAACTACTGTATTTCCTGCCCTGGAAACACCACCACCGATTTTGATGGAGCCACGAGTGTCTCACAATGCAAGAGTGAGTATGAAAATGACTGTTTTGCGTGCGCAGGTTGCTCAAAAGGGAGCTGGAATGTAATTTGTTCTGTTTGTGTATGTCTAGACAGGCAATGTGGTGGAGAGATGGGCGAGTTCATGGGTTACATTGAGTCACCGAACTACCCTGGAAATTATCCTGCTAATGTGGAGTGTATTTGGAATATCAACCCACCCAGCAAGCGCAAGATCCTTATTGTAGTACCAGAGATTTTCCTACCCTCGGAGGATGAGTGTGGAGACGTGCTGGTCATGAGGAAGAACTGTGAGTGTGTCACTTTCTAGTTAAAGGAATGAGCTGTTTACATATCAATTTCCAACACACCAGGATCATTGTGGTCACTGTTTTTCTTCTCCATTCCCATAAAAGGGTCAGCTACATCCATCACCACCTACGAGACGTGTCAGACGTATGAGCGGCCTATTGCCTTCACAGCTCGCTCCAGACGTCTCTGGATTAACTTCAAGTCCAATGAGGCCAACAGTGCCAGGGGCTTTCAGATTCCTTATGTTACTTATGATGGTAGGTAGCAATTTTTTCCAACATGTGCAGCTTTGTTACCATGGAGTTTGTTACCATGGAGTTCATCTCAAAGACATCAGTACAATCATTATTTCTATTACTCACACTAATGAAACCCTATATTTGATATTATTTTAACTTCCCTATCATCACTGTAAATACATTATATGACTTTACACCCAAAATAATGAATGTGGGCTATGTGTGTATTTTACATATAGCACACCGCAAATATAAATACCATGTCTAAGTCTAAGTCTTGCGCATATGTGTTTGTATGTGGGTAGGAATCGTTTCAATAACTCAAACTAGACATAATATTCTATTAAAAATGTTAAACATAGGAGAAGTCGGTCTTTCTGTCATTAATCAGGAAGTTGTATCTCAACACTGATGCTTAAAATTCAACAAATCACTTTGCCCATTAATTTTAATTACATATAGTATAGAAGATTCTCAATAGATTCAGGACATACTGGATTTATAGTGGAAGGGAATTTAAAGGAGTAATTCCATGGTTATTTCATTAATATTGCTGTGTTCTCCATTGTTATTAAATGCGTTGTGTGTTGGTTCTATTTAAAAAAAAACAAAAAAAAAAAACATCCAAATTGCTTTGTTTCAAGTTTAGAAAAATGACTTGAGGTCGAACAACAGAGCTTACCGGTACTTCCTCATACATGTCCATGACATGGTGATGAAGTGTCTCTGATTGGCTCTGAATACGTGAAGGAACACTCCCCCCTCCCATCTTGCTCTGTGTGTGTTTACCATCCCAGAGTAGCATTCAGCTAGGTTTCGTGCCATCACTTGTGTTGAAAACGTGCAGGGAAAAAAATGATACTATTTCCACCGAGAGCACATGAACCAGTTTGATCTGCCATTTTTTTCAAGTTTGTGCAACAGCTACTGTGGCGCCGTCTTGTCTTGTAGATGCTAATGCTACTTCAGATTCGCTGCAATGGGGGACGGGCTTAACCCCACCACATGGGTGACGTCAATGTCCACATGACGTATTGAGGACAGACTTTTCTGAGTAGCTCATTTCTCTGTGTTTTCTATAAATGGGAAATACAGCCAGTGGAGGTGACACACCACTTTTAAACACAGCATGTGTTGGTAACTCGGGGTGACCCATCAGATTCTAAAAGGAGTGTGGAAAAGTAGTTTTCAGCAGAATGACACCTTTAAAAAAAGCAGTGTTAGGCAACACAAACCCTGCCCATCACACATTTTTTTGTCCACCGTCGCCCCCGCGGGAGACATAGAAATGCTGTTCGTCTGTGCGTCTGTCCGTCCAGGAACACTGTACTCTCAATAACTTTTGACAACTTTGATGGAGGATCACCAAATTCACACCACACAGGCCTTCCTCGAGTTTGATGATGACTTGTACTTTTTGACACATGTTTTTTATTACTTATGCGACGGGGGACACAAGGCCTTCAGGCCAACAGAAGGCTATTTAGCTTATTTTGGCATCCGTCCAGCTGATGACATCATGGCTATGCATGGTCTAATCTATAAATCCAATTTGTTATTAATTCAACCAATAGTTTTACCCTTACATGCATTCACCCATTATAGGCGAATAGGACCCTTTTTTGTTAATTCATTACAGTTTTTAACATTGACCAGAAAATATAATCACATCTATTCTGGATCATCATCTATAATCATTTATAAACTCAATTTTGTATGAATTTAGCCAATAGTTTTGCTGCTAGAGTGTTAATAAACAAATAAATAAACTGAACCAAACACAATACACTTGGCCTCCCCTTTGGGAAAAAAAAATGCCTTTGAACATTTATACCAAACATGAAAAAGGATGAATTCTATAGATAAATGTTCCTATCTGTATATGAAATCCAAATCAATTGTGAAGTATCGGCTTGTCTTTTGGTGCTACTCTAGATAAATCCAAAATATTTAGTTACAATATGGATTTACTGCTCCTGAGATATTTACTCTGTAGGTTTTGTTTAACGAGTATCTATGTTGTACTACTAGTCTGATACATCCTTAAAGTGACAGGAAATTGCAAGATTTTTTTTCTTCTGCTTTTATTAAGAAATGTGTTCATTTTCCTTGTGTTGTATCATTTTATTTTGTTAATGCAGAGGACTATGAACAGCTTGTTGAAGACATAGTGCGAGATGGAAGGCTCTATGCCTCCGAAAACCATCAAGAAATCCTCAAGGTTAGTGGTTTTATTTCTCACTATTATGCATGTACACTGTTCCCCATGAAGTTATAATAGCATGAGGTAATAATGATGATAATGTGATTTATTCTTGATAAAGTCTAACTGGGACTCAAGATATATTTGTAGCTGGCACATTAGACCACCCTGAAATGGTGATTTCACTGTTGTTAGATTAAACAAAACTGTTTCTAATAAATGTATTAGTATCCGTATGAGTCATATCACGCTTTACTGTGGATGATGTCATTTTAATGGATAGTATGTCATAACTTAGTAATTCACAAAGTTAATGAGGAACTATGTAGCTTATTTCACACTGTACACCTGTGTCTTCTCTTCTGCAGGATAAAAAACTGATTAAAACTCTTTTCGATGTGCTGGCCCATCCAAACAACTACTTTAAGTACACCACTCGGGAGTCCAACGAGATGCTTCCCCGTTCCTTCATACGCCTCATAAGCAGCAAAGTCTCAGCTTTTCTGCGACCATACAAGTAAAGGGCACACAGCGACTGAAACACCGGATCGTGAACCCCCCGTCAGCCCCCCTCCACCATACAAGGCCGCATCCCTTAACTCTCACAGGACTTATCACAGAAACACAGAACATACACGTATGTTTTACCCTCTCTTATTTTCCATAGGCTTTGACAATAAACACTATGCAGACCTGAGAAATACTGAACGTCATTTGTGTTTTAGGTTTTTGTCAGTTTGCATTCTGCGCAGGTCTGCAATCCCAAGCTCAAGCATTTAGTGGGGATGTAGAGTATGTGAGTGGGTTTGGTTTCTGTTGTGCTGGGCAATGAAACCATGAAAAACAATAGAAACAGCTATTTCAGACAGTAGGAGTGATGTTTGTGTGTGTGGTTTGAGCTTGATAGAGCTTGTTATTGTATTTACTTAAATGAGCAGTTCCAGCTCCAACTCCTACCCTTAAGTATGACTGTTAAATGTTGTCTAAGTGTTGAGTAACCCTGATTCCATCTACAGTGTCTGTGTGCTGTCCTCTAGGAGGAGCAGTTGTTTATTCTGCGTCACAGCTGCATTCCAGGTCATTCAAAGCCTTACTATCTTCAAGCTCTTAGAGCAGTTTCCAAGGGTTTTACTGTTAAACAGTTAATGTAGGTTTTGTTCCTTTTTGTCCAGACTGTACCTGCCTTCTCAAACCTTCAGATATTTTTGTTGTTTTTCTTTTCATGCCAAATCAAGGCAAATACAAAAGGTGATTTATCATTGCAGGACTACAAAGGACATTTGGGAAATACTTCTAATTGTGAGAGCCACAGAAACGAGAAAATGTGATGTCTAGTGGAACATGTCTCTGAGAGAGAGATAAAGAGAAATGTCTTTGAGGGACATTATGTTTGCTGCTTCTTATAAAAGGTCACTTTAATTCTTCAGTCTCATATTGTCGTTCTCATGTACTCTACACAGTTATAGTCTAGAAAACAAAAGCTCCGATTCTGTAATATTTCATTTCTTACACACATTAACTCACATTGTCTGTCTGTGTACTACAAGTTTGTGTTTTTATTTCAATCTTGTAAATAATTCAAATGAAATTGGACGAGGGTTGAATTTTTTTTTAATCCTATCTTACGTACACAAAAGCCCCCTTTTTTTTCCCCCCACAAAACAAAATGAACATCTTGTGCCCCTTTTGTCCCACTCGTCTCAAATCCAAAGACACCCACTGCCCCCTCTGAACATCTCAAGATTTATTCTGTCCCAATGAAGACAGCTCTTCCAAAGACTGCTCCGAAATGGCAGGTCAAATTGTTTTGTGCACTAGATTTAGATCTCGTCATCATACTCTACCTTAGTACAAGTGCAATGATGAGAGAAAAAGAAAGAAAAAAAGACTTAAACACATACACATGCACACCTTTGGTTTTGGTTACACCCTATATTATGACACACACAACAAAGCCTGTGAAATGTATTTTGGCCGTAGTCATGTTCAGACTCATTTTGTCACTATAGGTGGAAGGTTTAGGTTAGAGTGTGTTGCTGCTCTTGCATACAAGAGATATTAAGGCTGTCAAGATTAAATTCTAATTATGTATTTGGTGTGTGAAAAATATTATTTGTGATTTCCAAATAGAGACCAAAACAGGGTAAAATAATTTAAATATGAAAAGAAATCTAACAGGATCTGAATGGCAGTGAAAGTGATAGCCCCAACTGTATTGTGTGTATATATATATATATATATATCAACCCTCTAAAGAAAGAAGAAATGCTACGTAGCTCTAGGATTTGAGGATTATTTTGGGAGGATATCTTCTCCTGACTCATGTAAATAAATTGAGAACTTGTACCTCTAAGTACCCAAACTTCAGGATGACACAAAGGGATTTTCTTAAAATGATACATATAAAACTTAAGGATGATGTTGGGCCAAGCAATGTAGAACACAGTTTTTGTTTTGATTTTAACACGCCCCCCCCCCCCTTTCTTCAACCATTGATTATTTCATTTACATTCCAAGAATCATTCTTTCCTGCTCTTTTGGCCCACATTTACTGAAAATTCCCCTCACATCACTAAAAATGAAACCTGCAACCTGATTTTCTTTTTGTTTTGTTTTGTGTAATTGTTGCCTTTTAACGAGAGTTTGCTATGATGTATCAGAGTTGATAATGATATTTGCACTTGAATTGTTATTGCTCATGTAAAGAAATGTCTGGATTTTGTATTGTCTTTTTAAATGAATGGAATTGGTGTTCTTATTTTCTTGTAGCTTGTTTGTTCATGAAATGCTCACTCACAGTTTAGTCTATAGAGATGATACACATAACATTATGAACTGTAAAGAAAAAAAAACTATGTACAAAGGTGAATGAAACAGGTTTGTACTTGTTACTACCCAAAACACTTATCAAAATAAACATACTGTACTTCAGCTTCATTTCAAACATACTTTAATGTCTGTATAATGACTCCGTACAATTGTATGAGCGAATAAGAAAATGATTAACCATTAGTGCATTTATGAAAGGTGGATTGTAAAAAAAGATGCTGTTTTAATGGAGATGAAAAAGCCATTTTTCTATCCTTCATTTTTATACTGAACAGGCTGGTAGGATGTTGTCTTCTGACATAAAGTGACGTGCATCTTTCTCAATAGGTTCGCCGTGCTGAAAAAAAAAAGTGTTAGGTTTGGGTTTTTTTTTAAACAATGCAATAAAATGAGTGATGTCATATAATACATTGAGTAAAAAAAAAAAAGGACTTACGCATTGGCTTAAGTTTGGGTCTACAGGAGGGAATGCCAGGGAGCCATTTTCCATCACGGCCACAAGTAATAGTCCTTTTTCCCTGTATTCTGAAGTTGGGATCACACATAATAGATATGGTGTCCTTGTACTGGTACTGGTCCATCTGAGCTCTCACCCAGGAGGCATTAGGCACATTTGGATATGGACATGTTATTTCTGTGAGGAAATAGAGCCCAGTTTTCATTCTAATGATCTATAAATACCTGAAATTAACATATTTGATTGCACAATTTATTGTATTAAAACCTTTGCACTCAGGAGGAGCAGAACTCCATGTCCCATCTTCAGTACAATATATCTCCTTTGGTCCGATAATGGTTCCCACAAGACACCGATATGTAACCACAGTCCTGTACATGTAGGATGGTTCCATCGGTTGAGTCCTCTTAGCATTTGCCACTTCTGGAGGCTCATCACACACCACAGCTGCAAGAGAAGCACTTTAATATATCTGAAAACATTCAGCCATGTCATTCATTTGTTTTGAGCAAAAGAAAACATAAGCACTCTTTGTGTATAACAAACTAATTGCAGAGTAAATGGATTAATAAATAAGGATAACCCAGATGTTGTAGTAATAAGTTCAATATGTACTGATATAAAAGGAGTGGGAAGAAAAAAACTTAATAAATCACCCCCCCTTCTCACATTATACAAATAACACATTGCTTAATGATAAAGTAACATCTGTTTAGAATCCTAATAATGTAAATAACAGAATAGGAAAACATATGTATATTACACATATTAACTGTCCCAATCATAGCTCACAAAACTTATACTACAGTATATTCCAACAATATTAAATACCAACATGGGAAACAATGACCAACACAAACCAACCAAGGTAAGAAAGAGCCAAGGATGGAATGGGGAGGCTAAGTCGCGCCCTTCTACTTCCGGTCCATAATGCTTAGCTAGCAAAAAAAAATTGGAGTGAATGGAGCGAGTCAAGCTAAATTCTGATTCAATTTGAATCAGAATTCACATATGATAGCGGTTAATAAGAAATATTTAGTATAGTAGGCAGACCACCCGTTTTTGATGGGAAGCAAACGTGACGGTAGCTTTTATGAGGGTTTAGTAAGAGACTACAATGCGTCGCGTATGTGACGTCATACTCCGCTCAGCTATCGTGTGGAGTCTGTGGTGACGTCACTCGCGCGCCAGGCGTGTAGTCCAAATTATTAAAGGGTTTTACTAGCAAACGATTCAGCCGTTGGTTAACAGAACAGTTGAAACGCACATCAATGATTATCATTTATTATGAGGTACAACATGTGTGTCATTCACATGACAAACCAGATACGATTTTAGCATTTTATTTCCCATTGAATACCATTCATTAATTTCCCGATCTCAGGCCCCATGAGCCTCCCGGAAGAGGGGGAGACGTAAGGTCCCCGTAGACCAGCAGAATAAGCCCCGCCCTCCCAGTACTGTGACCATATCATCTGTTTGTAAAGTGTTTTAAAACTGTGGATACTTGGCCATTGTTTGTGGTACAGATTCAGACCTTTACCATACTTTCACCCTACAGACAGACAGAGAAAAAATCCTTCTGGTAGTTTGAAACTTAGGAAGTGTAAACTTTCCAGAGCCTGTTATGCTACAGTATAAGTATTTTTTTTTAAGTGAAAAAAAAAACAAAAAACCTCCGTATGTTACGTGGTCGTGATTTGTTGAATGCTTTAAATAGGATTAACAGAATATAATATTTGACAAAGTCATGCATTTTAAATAACTTTGAATGAATAAACAGATTATTAGTATGTGCTGGAAATTCAGCCTTGTGTATGATCCTCACTGCAGGAATTGAAAAGCCAGTCCTAAAAATGTTCACTGCACCTTCACAAAGAGGAACCCGTCCATCCCAGCCGCCATTCATACACATCCTGGTTGCCTTTCCTACAAGCTGATACCTGGAGAGAAGTGTGTATAAAGAGTCTTTTCAGTCAATGCTTGTTTATAGAAAGGTAAAAAACTAAAGTGCAGGTACGGTAAGTAAAAAAGTAGCTCAGTATTGGCTTCTTTTTTTAAAACATGTTTTTACCCTGCATCACAGACAGCTGTAGCAGTGTCTCCAAACTGAACTCCAGTGTATGTAAACTGTCCATTTGAGATTTCTCCTGCAGAGCCACACCATGTTCCTTTAAGAATAAAGAGAGATTTGTTTAAAATTAAAAAAAAAATAGGGCAAGAGACCTTAAACATGTATATTTAGTGTGAATATTAGTACATTTAACACAATGCTTTTCAGTATAACTTACTAAATCACTGACAATTTTCCAAAGCATTCTATCATGTGTTTTCTGCTTTTCTGTAACTATTCTGCAGTGGTTGGTTTATTTAATTCAGAAGATCTTAAAACTGCTAATGTTAGGTGAGACACTGATCATTACAATTTTCAGCATTTCACTTTTAACAAGAATGATGGTCCCATGGGAGAATGTACCTGCTCAGATAACACCAGTCAAAACACACTCATCTACAGTATGAAGATCTCACAAAGGATGTGGTTATCATCTGTCTCCACCTGACAACTGCTGTGTCATAACTTCATTAGTTTTTATATCTTACTATAATCAAACAGATCACATAACATACTATACTATAGTGATGGCAAAATGTTTCAAAAGATGTGGCTGTTTCAAACAATGTATTTTTTTTTGTTTATAAGATAAAAACAAAAAACAAAACCAAGTTAAGTTTCAACATGCTATGCCCTGGATGTTTTTCTGCTGAAACAGAGCATGTGGGTTTGGAGACGGAACAATACGTGGCAGATTTCAGTGACGAAAGAATGACTCTTAATGTAATATATCACAAATGTTTCTTTCCACCAAATTTCCCAGATTTATACCATGAACAAATTACATGGCATAGTATACTATGATGAAATGTCAATTCAAATCATGTATATGCCCAGCTTTGTTGACCTACTGTAATATGACCAAATATCACGTGCTATAGTGTGACAATATTTTACAGATTTTATACATACCATCTATGATTAAATGTCATATACATGACCAATTTTCTTGACATCATAATCTATAACCAAATTTTCTGACATGCTTTAATATAACCAAATACCACATGCTATAGTAAGACTTAATTTTAATTACTATGACTGAATTTCATGACTTACTGTGATTATGTATGTCACCAGCATGCCATAACCAAATGTTTTCACATACTATGATTACAATTAAAATCATATTTATGACCAAATTTCATTCTCATATTATAATATGACCAAAGATTTGACAAACTGTACTATGACTAAATTTAATGACTATATTATACTAGACTATGATTGAATTTCATCATCTTATACATACACACACACACACACACACACATATATATATATATATATATATATATATATATATATATATATATATATAAAACCAATTTTCTTGGCATACTATACTGAAATTTGATCACATACTATACTACAACCAAATGTCACAGATTATATAATATACTAGAATAGAATTTCATGATAGACTACTGTATATTGTGACGAAATTTCATCACTTGCTATAATACAGTGATGAAATTTAATAGATTTTCTAATAGTCTGACAATATTTCAGTACATGTTAGACCATAGTCAAGTTTCAAAATATATTACTAAATTTCATGACATATAATACTATACTATGACCAAATTTCTTGACACATACTATATTCTGACCAAATTTCACGTTACATCACACTATTGCCAAATTCCACACTGATCAAGTCATTTCAATGTAACAGTTTCACAGAAAACTTGAAAAGTATTTAGAGGTCTGACATACTTTCACACTTGAGCAGTAGCGGTGACCAGTTTCCATTGGTACACCTGCGGTACCGGCTGCCGCCTACAACACCATATCCAATGTCACACATGTAATAGACTCTGTCTCCAGAAGCAAAGTACGTCCTTGTGAGGAATTTATCAGCCAGGTGGGAGTTGGACTTGGGGTTAGTTAAAGGCACACCACATCTACCTGTGGACCATGAGGACATTTTCCAGAAGTGTCAGTAAAATACACACAAGTTCTCCACCTTCCCATCCTTAACCCCTTAATGCATAGGTGTCAAACTCTAGTCCTTGAGGTCCGGTGTGATGCATGTTTTAGATATTTCCCTCTTCCACATGATTCAGTGTAACCCTTGAACTCCTGAAATGTTAGCAGTTCCACAGTAAAAAGAATTAAAATAAACAACAAAATGAACAAAAATGGCCAAAGTCATCAATAAAATGAACAAAAATGAATAATAAACTGACAAATTAATTAGTAACATGAAGACAGTAAGACAAAAATGGAGCAAAATGAAAGAAAAACATAATAAAATAAAAAAAAAACTAAATGTAGGAAAAATTTTCAAAAATGAACAAAAACAAATAAATACTTAAAAAAAATTAGAAATAACAGTTTCTTTTTGGCACCTGTTCCACCAACACAAAAAAAGAAAAGAAAGAAGAACAGTTGAATTTTTCAGAATACTTACGCTAAACTATACATTCAGAAGACATCAGAGTTAATAATAATCTGCTCCTCATCATCATTTCTACAGAAGACTGATAATGATGGAATGATTACCAGATGTGATGGAAGATAGAAACCGGCCCTCCAGGACTGGAGTTTGACACCCCTGCCTTAACACCTGAATTTAAATGTTAAAGTTAAAGTAAAAAAAACAAAAACAAAAGTAAACACTAAATTTAGTGAAGATAATTAATTTGACTATATCATATACAATGAATCAGGTTTTTTTTTGTATGTTGCATATTTGCAACAGGAGGTGTTAAGTGTTTAAAATGACTCACTGTAGTATTTCACAAACTGCACATTTCATGACAGAAATACAAACTCATGACTTTTCTCAGGTGAACGCCGGCACTGTGGAGGTTTTGGCTGCCACTGGCCATCAGGACCACAAGTGATGTGCTGAGCTCCATCAAGCTGGAACCCCTGACTGCAGGTGAATGTCAGGTTGTCTCCTACTTTGTGCACAGAAGCACCTTCACTCATCCCAGAGTTAGGAACTGTAGGAGCGAAGCAAGTGACCTTTTCCTCTTAAAAGAAAAGAAAAAAAACAAAACAACAAAGAACATTTAGAAAGACTTGTGTAAAAAAAATTACACTTAAGTCAAATCATTCTGGTTCCAAACTCCAAACTGATCTGCAATGCTCATGTATAAATGATAAGTTGAGGCATAACCCCTTACCTCTTGTTTAAACTGTACTTAGAAATGTCAGCTTTGTCAGGTTATTCCCATTTTTGTCAAAGGATAGATAAGGTTTGTAAATGAAAAGATTTTCATCATTTGATTTTACTTTTCTTTCACACTAAAACAACAACATACATTTGGTGTAGTCATTAGTTATGGTCTACTATGCTACTAGTTTACTGGTCTAAACCGCTTAAGATCAAATGGGTCTGTATATAGCACCTGAACTAAAATGAGTTTGACCCTGTTCTATATCATTGGGTGATGAAACTGACTGAAAGGTAGAACTAAAGACATCAAACTTGAAAAAAAAAGATCTCTAGTGCATAGAAGTCAAGGCTGTAGCATGTAAATAAAATACAAGTGTGATATTTCTACTGACTGCATCTCATCTTTCATCTTTGTGAGTATGTAAGTGTATGTAAGTGTGTTAAGTGTGTGTGTGTAATTAGTACCATGTGTTGTAACCACAACCTTTGATCATTCTAAAAAGACAAGTATTTAAAGACAAGAATAAATGAGAAGAATGCATTCTGAAAGGATGGTTTAGTTTAAATATTCGGGAAAATTCAACCATTTTTCTTTTTCTTTTTTTTTTTTTTAATGTGTTTTTACAGAGTTTTGTTGATGGAACAGGTGTCAAAAGGCAACTAATTTAGAAAAAGGCTAAATTAAAGCTGCTTTTCTTCATTTTTGTTTATTTTTCTACATTTATTTTTTTATTTTATTATTTTTTTCTTTAATTTTGTTCCATTTGTGTCTCATGTTACTAATTATTTTGTTAGTTTATTATTCATTTCTGTTCATTGTATTGACTACTTTGGCTGTCTTCGTTCATTTTGTTGCTTATTTTATTTTATTTTTACTGTGGAACTGCTAAAGTCTCAGGAGTTAAAGGGTTAAACTGCATCATGTGGAAGAGGGAAATATCTAAAACATGCAGGAAACCGGCCCTCCAGGCCCGGAGTTTGGCACATCTGCTCTAGACGGAGGTTCTTGGTCTTAAGGTGCAGGACACAGCGTTACAAAAAAAGCTTTGTTCCTGCCGCCATCACTGCGCTCAACAAGAAACAGTGACATTGCACTTTTGCACTTTATTCATTTATTTTAGTTATTTATTTCATAGCCTGGCTCTGGTTTTATTATCATTAGTATTGTGACTCTAAACTCTTAAATTCTATTTATTTATTTTTACTTGTGACATTTATCTTTTCTGGGTTTTTATTGTTTTATTATATTTGTCTTTTATTAATTTGATCTTAATTATTTTATTCTTTTATTAAACCATGCTGCTATATTTATGATTGGTGGAACACTGAGCACTTTGTTCTGTTTTTTTTTTTTTTTTTTTTTACTTTTCATATACTCTATCAATGTACCTTAATTATATATCTTGTGTGTTGTATGTTAGAATCAAATGTTCACCCTGACTGGTAAACAAATCTACCAATGGGTACTAATAAAGTAACCTTGAACCTTGTGACACCCCCAATATGTCATGAAATTTTCATCAAGATCCATCCATAACTTTTTGAGTTATCTTGCTAACTAACAGACAGACAGATAAACAGACAAACAAACTGGTGAAAACATAACCTCCTTGGTGAACCTCTATATTCGGAGGGCCGAGGTCTACCTTGGTGGAGGTTTGCGCTCTCAGTGCTTTTCTAGTTTATTGTTTATTTTAAAAAAACTAAATTATTGACAATGTCCTTAATGTTTTTTCTGCTGAAACATCTAGTTTTGACCATGACAGAACAGAGTATGTGGAGAAGGGAGTATGTGGATGTGGAGAAGGGAACAATAATTGGCAGATTTCTGTGTTTTAAGAATGAATTAATGCAATATATTACAAATACATATGGTGTTCTAAATGCTTTTTCCACCACTGTACATTAATAACAACTATTACATGAAACAAACATAACTCAAATGCATGACTAATCCAGCTACACTTAAAGTGTGTTGAAACACGAGACACATTCCAGTGTCTTTATATGGATGCATGAATTTAGAGATTAAATAAATATGAACTTACAGCGTGCGTCATATTCAAGGCATTTGTCATCATCACCCACCCTTAATAACCAACCATATTGTGTAACATCTGAGTTTTGATGATAGATTAGTCAGAAAAGTAATGCAAACAATGACCCACCTTCACAAGACGGGAAGTCACCAGACCACCCAGACCTCTTACATGTCAGAAAGTTCAGTCCTTTCAGGGTGTACCTTTTCGACATGGAAGTTAAATCAGTTGCAAAATCATAAATGAAGCTTACAGTAAACCTTCTTTGGACGTAACTTACCCCTCATTGCACTCTGCGTACACTTTCTCCCCAATGACTGAGTGACCCTCATATATGAAGTATCCATTTGGTAGATCTCCAGCATTTCCACATGACCTTTCTTTTTAGAAAAATATCGAATGAGATAATGGGTAATCAGAAGAGGAAGTTGAAATCTAACATATCTAATCAGAAAAAGAAAACAGATACTTTTATATTTACCAAGCTGTGAAATATTAAGTGGAAACCGTAGCTATAGGGATGTATGTAGACTTGTAAATAATGTTTATCAAGTAAAAGTCAAAATCATGAGATAAAATGTCAAAATTACGAGATAAAATGTCAAAATTATGAGATAAAACATTAAAATTATGAGATAAAACATTAAAATTATGAGATAAAACATTAAAATTATGAGATAAAAAGTCAAAATTATGAGATAAAAAGTTAATATCATGAGATAAAAAGTCAAAATCACGAGATAAAAATTCAAAATCATGAGATAAAACATCAAAATTATGAGATAAAATGTCAAAATCATGAGATAAAACATCAAAATTATGAGATAAAATGTCAAAATCACGAGATAAAAACTCAAAATCATGAGATAAAATGTCAAAATTATGAGATAAAAACTCAAAATCATGAGATAAAAAGTCAAAATCATGAGATAAAAATTCAAAATCATGAGATAAAGTCAAAATTACCAGTCACTAAGCACTACCAGAATCAATCCATATATAAGGCACACTGTGTTTTTTTTTGTAGAACTAGATAATATGCAGTAGTAATCTACCTACAACTACTTTAAGAACTTTAAGGTCATTTTTCTCAGTTTGTTGGTCTGTGCAGTTACTGTCTTTTTACTTTGTAGGGCAGAATATATGTAAACCTGTATGTACTGCATATGACCACGAGAGGGCAGTGTTGGCGCTCTTGTGTAATTGTCTGGTTTTAACAAAATGTGAATTTCTTACTTTCGCACTTGAGAGTCAGTCTGCTCCACTTCCCATTAAGACACTGCACAGCTCTGCTGCCTCTGGATGGACTGTGGTCCTCATCACAGCTGTAGTAAACCTTCTCTCCGGTGCTAAACTTGTGTCTGCTCAGTGTTTTTGAGTCCAGTTTGGTGGATGGATACTCCGGTGGTGGAGGGCAGGCCTGACCATAAACTATTTTTCGAGACAAGAAAAGATTTATATAAATATGAGACTAATAGAAAACATCTGTGTTTTTAAAAAAGTAAATGAAAAGTTTCCTACCTGAAACAAATAAAGCCAAAGTCAAAATCACACTATTCCACTCTGCTCCAGCCATGTTTCCTTCCCAGTTGCCCTGTAAGTAAACACAAATTCCAAATGCCCACAAGAGGAAAGGGTGAAGTAATTTATAGAGAAGGTGTGGCATGAAGGAACCAGCCCATCTGAGGAAAATAACACTATCAGACACAGACAAGGAGTCTCTAATTATGTCTAAACACTTCAGCACTTTTCTGTTATATTGTGCAGCAGGGGTGCAGCTTGAGGACAGGAAAGTCAGACAGTTTCTTGGAGCCCCGGCCACTAGGGGGCCCCACTGGTGCTGCCAAAATGCAAAATGTTTAACAACAACAATTAACCCATAGGCCAAGACCAGATATTTTTGGGTTATTGATATCACTCAAAAGGGGAAAAACCTTTGTGGTGCAATTTTTTATAGGACTTATATATTTATATTAGCCCTTTGATGCATGAATTATGAAAACCTTAGTCTATATTTGCCCCCAAGTGTTTTTATTTTCCTTTAGCTATGAAAAAAGCAATGTGATTGATTTTTTTCTATTTTCAATTTTTTTATAGAGTTACAAATATGTCCACTCTGCTGGACAACATTTAAAGATGGTCCATTATTGCCCTTTTGGAGCAGATAAATCAGTACTCATCAGCACCAGGGGGTGCTGATGAGTTTTGGTAAAAAGGCTTCAAACATCTTGAAATACAGTGAAACACTCCTGGAAACATGGAGGTGGCATGGGGGCAATCATGATGTTAATATTGGTGGGGACAAAATTTGACTACTTCCTCACAAGAGACAGCAATAATAAATTAAAACTGCAAGCAGTCTCAAAGGCCTTTGCCATCCCTCGCAACCGCCTCCCTTTGGCGACTGCCTCCCCACGCAACGTCAGTAAGGTGCAAGGTTACTGCAAAAAGTCACGTGATGGCGGGGAGCCAATTGTTTCTCCAACCTGCAGAATTGTTTCTCCAACTTGCAGTACTTGTGAATGACAAATTGCTTCTGCAAAACACAATGATTAGTGAATCATTGGATGTGAATAAAACACCTTTTTTGTGTTCGAGAGGTTTTGACAGAAATTCCATCCCATAGTTCTCTCCGTGACTGCGTGGGTTTTGTTCAGGTACTCCGGTACCCTCCCAACATCCAAATACATGCACTAATAGGTTATTTGGTTGTGGGCCTAGGACCCTCTGGTGTTTCACAGTGTTACCGTGACTCATGGTTTCCGGTGGAGAAACACATCTTCCGCCACAAACCCTGGGCGGCGCCATTACCATCCAGATATGCAAGCTACTTCCGCTGGAAGATGTGAACAGACTTCGATTGCTAGTTTTTTGTGAGCTATAATGTCCTGGGAACATAGTTTATAGTAATTTGTCTGGAGATGGCGTTATTATCCCCCACCCGAATGTTGTGGAGATGCTGCTTCGGCTGCGAATATTTACATTGCATAGCCTACGACATGCTATCTGCTTGTAAACATCGCAGAGTAGCAAGTGTAAATAACGGGTGGGGATTTATGACGATTAATGCGACGGTGGCGGACGATTGTATAAAAGGAGGACAAAATGTGAAAAAGCTGGACACTTGACATACGGCCGGACAGATGGCTCTAAAACCGGACTGTCCGGACGAATGGTCAACCTACTCCCCTGCCAATGATAGCGCGGCTAGGCTAGCATTTTCACACAAACGGACTGAAACTGTTACTTTAATCCTGGGTGCAAAATCACAATAGAACTTGGTTTTGAGTCTCTGTGATTGTGCAGTAGTGGTGGAAGATATAACCACATCACTTACTTTAACATCAAGTAAAAAAAAAAAGCTTTGGAATTCACTGGAAACTGAAAAGGAAAATCCTTACATGTGTCTTTGCACCAACAACGGTTTCAAATTAATACTGCAATACTGTTTTTGACAGTTACAATATCTAATGGGGAGGCTAAGTTACAACCTTCTACTGCCGGTCCATGGGTGCTTAGCTCGCCAAAAAAAATTAATGGATTGAGTGAAGCTTTTTTATAGCCACTGTTGATAGGACGCAAACTGATGTTAGCTCTTCTGTGGGCTTAGTAAGAGACTACAGTGAGTCGCATATGTGACGTCACGCCCCACTCAACTGTGTGGAGATTGTGGTGACGTCACGTACGCGCCAGGCATGTAGTCCCAATTATTCACGGGTTTCACTCGTAAATGAATCAGCCGTTTGTCAACAGAAGCAGTTAAAACGCATGTCAATAATTAGCATTTATTATGAGGTGCAATGTTTGTGTGATTCAGGACACATGACAAACCAGATACGATTTTAAAATTTTATTTAATTTTCCGATCTCAGGCCCTATGAGTCTCCCGGTATGGGCGGAGACTTAAGTTCCCCATGTGATGTTCATGCTAAAAGAAAAAAAATATTTGTTTGACAATAAGTGAATGAGAAAGAATGACTGAATAAATTGAGAAGTAACCTGTAACAAAACGTAAACACCCAATAATGATGTAGCACTGCTGTCAAAAACATTTTAATAGAATGTCAGCTGCATATGTTATAATGATCCCTACCTTTGTGGCCAAAACTGTAAATGAGCAGTAAAATGTCAGTGCGATGCAGTTTAGATATTGGGCATTAACCATGAAATACATTAAAATGTAAGGGTGTGTATTAGCAAGAACATGGGGACACGATAAAAATTCTAGGATCACAATATGATACGTCGCAATAGATCATGATACAGTTAACAAGGTGATTTGTGTTTCTTTTTGTTTAGTATTTCCTGGAAACCTGTTATGACATGTTACAAAAACACATACAAAAAACTCATACGCAAAAAAAGGATTCTGTTTTACAGAAAATACAGTTTAATATGCTGCTTGATATATAAAAGAGCTTAATAAACATAAAAGAAAACAAAAAAACCCAAAGGTGAACCTCTGCCATATCTACATTTGAATGAATACCTACAAATATCAGTGTTATTGTGAAACGAAATATCATAATATATACTGCACAACTGATCTTTTCTTACACCCCTATTAAAATGAGGCATTTTCCGAGACATGCAACCAACCCTTCCTTTTGGATAATTGTTCCTTTACGTTTCAGGGATTTAATCAGAACTGGGATTAATCAAAGCTTTTTATCAGAGTGCACTTTTTCCAGGATAATTTCAGGCGTCAAAACAACTTTCTGATTAAATGCCAATGAAAATAGTTTGACTCACTATAATTCAAATAAATCATGTTCATAAAATCTGTTACGTTTATTCAACATAATTAATGTAACAAACACAAGAGATAATGTTGTCAAGTTGCAATTATGAGTCATGAGTCTACAATTATGTTAGATTAAGAAAATACAAGACAATTTGTATTATGTGTTTGAGTTGTTTTAATCTCAGTTCAACAGACACTCTTCAAACTAAAGACTGTAATTAAATAAATCAAACACAAGTAGTTGTAAAACAGCATCGAATTTATTTTATTGTGTTACAAGAAAAATAACATGTTAAATACAGTGTGCAGTGATATTAAAAGCTTTTTCAAGACAATCAAACATACATATTGCCAATTTTACAATCCAGGTATCACACAAGACAGTCTCATACAGTACTCCTCAACACGTTCAATACATCTGATCATCACTTCACAACCTTCTTTTCCTTTAAATAAAAGTAAATGACAGATTTTGGATTCATTTCATAACAGTTCACATTATCAGAGTAGATCTGAACATGTCTCTTAAATCAGAAGTAGGTTAAAGTTACTTTGAAAGAAACTAGCATTAAAAACTTCACATTTACATTTGAACAGCTTGGATTGCTTTTGGTATAATGCTGTGACTAATATATAAATAGGCATCAGTGAAGAGAAATCATGTCACAGGAGAAAAAAAGGGATGCCTGTTATTTTATTTTTTTTTATAGGACTAGACTGCACATTTAATTACTTTTTACAGCTTGTACCCACCCACATTATTTGAGTAGGTGAGGGAATGAAACTAGAAACTGACTTGTGATTTAATTTTCTTAAATTAGACATCACTCCCTTTGCAATATTCATCTGAGGTACATTACCTGGGAATGTATTTTTTTTAAAAAAGCATCTTAAAAGAGACTACAGCAGATAATCTAAGACTGTACACAGTTTTCCTTACAGAGGCACTCTTACACTAAAACTCAAGGCCACAGCTTCCACTGAGGTATATCATTCACAATCAACATGTTCAAATACAGCATATTACTGTAGTCCTTCCAAATATTTACACTAGGAATTTAAACTAGGGCACAGTTCAGTTTTTAAGGCAAAAGTACATATGTTTTGCACTAACAGACTCTCTACAGATACTACATATTAGCATGTGGCGATTAAAACAGTGCTTATGAATTTAAGTGAAGCTGGCTGGTATTTTCCACTGCTGGTCCTCAGAACTGGTGATGCATCTATGTGGAGAAAAACCTAAGAGAGAAGGTGAAATAAGGATGTCAAATGAAAGGACCAGGCAACAGACTAAAACAGGTGCACAGATTCTAACACACACACACACACACACACACACACAGATTTCTTTTCTAATCTTATGTGGTGTTTTGTTGCGTCTTCACAATTTGAAGATAATATGTGTCGAGTTAGTTGAACATACTTTTACATATAAACACCAAGAGCTGTGAAAATTAACCGTATGTTGTGGTGCACCTCCTTAGTTCAAAACTGTTGAAAGCATTTCAGAGACTTGCTAATGCAGGGGGTGTCAAAGTACTGTAAGTTCAAGGATCACATTCAGCACAATATCATCTAATGTAATAATAAGTGGAACTAGACACAACAAACCCTGCCGCCTCACAAACATTTGAGCTGATTTGTTACATCTCTTATCGGTGAGAAAATACATTTTTGGTGACTGTGACCTTTGATTTACATTCACCAAAATGTAAATAAACAAATAAAAAAAAAAAATTTATACAAAAATAAAGAAATGAAATAAAAAGTAAACATCTTTTTTTTAAATAAATACAAAACAAAAATTACAAATATTTTCAATTCAAGTCAACTTTATTTCTAGAGCCCCAAATAGGGCTTTACAGAGTTGTTTTGAAAACTATAAATTCATATAATATATATATAATATTAACATAAATGTAAGAAAGCATGTGGATTTTAATCACTTAGAATATGCAGTACAAAAATATTGATATACTGCTAATGGCTACATACATGCATAACTAAAAATGTGAGTAAAACAAGTCAGTCAGAGACAGCAGACCTCCGCCAAGGCTTGATATGGCGTCATATGACGTCAAAACATGACGTGATGGAGCCATAGGTGTTGACCCATCTGATGTCCGAAGGTGAGACGAAGTGAATGAAACCCCCCCCCCCCGCCCGATTCTATCTTGTCTGAATCCTGAGATATTACCACTGATGTGTTTTAGCTGTTGACCTTTATTGCTCAAAATTTAATGGGTTCTTCCTTGACCCATTATCTATCATTTGTGAAAGTTTCATAAAAACTCACCGTTCAGAACTTTTTGCGTAATCCTGCTGACAGACAGACAAACGGACCCGAATTTAATACCTCCTTGGCGGCGGGAATAATGTGCTTTTCTGCTAATTGCAAATCATCAACCACTGAAGGTAAGTTAATTTGCTGATATGGCTGAAGGTAAACTATATGGCTGTTTTGTTCTGAAAATACCTCTTTTCTGTGCTTCTTTAACTCCGAACACAGTCATCTGTGTCTACTGCACTGAAACCATTTAGACAGTCCTGCAGAGTGAAAAAAAAAAAAAAAAAAAAGAGAGACGGAAAAAGCAGAGGGCATTAACAAAAATAGGAAAAAGGCGTACCAAAACAGACACATTTATTTTAACTGGCAATGATTAAACTTGAGCCAAAAGTGAAATATGAGGTCACTAACTGGACGAAGAACAGACTGGAGACAGAAAAAGAGCATTTTGTGGTGACAAGTACTTGGTAAAAAACCACCATGATGTTGATGAAAGGCACTTTTGTTAAATACAAACAAACAGTAGAGGTTTTTTTTTTTTTTTTTTCCATCTTTTTGAACCCTCAAAGACCTGAATGAAAATATTACTTGTCAGCTATTTTTTTCCCTCCTGTAACCTGTTTACATTTACACTCATTTAAATCTTTCTACATACTCACTGACCTGACTTTCAAACAACTCTGGTCCTTCAGACGCATCTGAAAACTGCATGCTGGGTAAAGTGGGGGCCTGTGACGTGCGGGGCTGTGGAGGGTTGCCCATGCTGTACAGTCGAGGTCGCTTAATCTGGTCTTGACTGGACAGGGGAGTGAAACTGTTCCTTCGGAGGAATGCTGGCGGTACCGTATCAGGTCTGACTGGAATCTAGTCAATTAAAAAAAACACACACACACACAGAAGGTGATTGTTTAAAGCTTTTGTTCTAGTAATTAAACTTCTCCCATAGCTTGATAAATCTCTAAAGCTAATAAAAGCAAAACAAGTCATCAGACAAACAACTATAAATATAAAAGTCACTGTTAAGGTTGGTCTCAGTAGACAGGATATTTCTCACCCTGTTTAAGAGTTTCTTCAGTAAATGTGTGCGTTTGTGCGTTAACACCCACTCTGTCTGGGAGCTGTGGATGAAAACACCCTACGCTAATCAGCAATGAACACAAAAGGCAATAAATGTGTAAAAGGTATTCCATTATGAGGTTTTTTTTTCTTTACTGTGAGTCTGATTCCTGTTCTATTCAGCAGACTGACTCACTAATGCACCAGCAATAAGTAAAAGGTCTGAGATGGTGTTCACTCGAGAAAGTCCAACAACCTGCTATTTATAAAAACAGAAGGAGCTATGAAAACACATGACGTATGGTAAGACTGGATTCCAAATATAAAATACGATGCATTTATAATTTTATCTCATCTATCTTTTTTTTTTTTATAAATAAAACACTTAATTCTTAAGAACATTAGTTACAGCCTTAATTTCCTACCTTTAATGTATGTGTTTCGTCTATGTTCTGTTTGAAAACAATTCCTATTGTTTAACCATTTTGTTCTGTACTACTGCTGTAGAAAATTCAATAAAAAATAATTAGAGAGAAAAAAAAAATCCTTCCTGACATTTACAGCTATTTAGAATTAAATGGAGGATCAAAAAGTCAAAGATGTGTCTGGTTTTTACAGTGGATGTATTTTCATTAAATACCAAATTAATTGAAAAGTTACAAAAGTGAAATAGCGAATTATGTGCATTTCTATGAACTGGTTTGGGGAAAATAAACTAAGGCACTGTTTATGAACATTTTAGAGCCATGTCACATATTTTAAATGACAAACATCATAAGGCATAGCACCAAACAAAAATGTCACAAAAGTATATTTATTGAAATATAATGAAAATCTATTCTCAATTTACTTATTCAATGTGAAACCTAGGATTGTTTAGTTAAACACAAAGCCGAGAATTTTGCAGGAATTAAAGAAAGACACACACAAATCTTCCTCAACAGCTGTGAGTGGCTCAGTGGTGTGTGCTGTTGTATGTATGCTCGCTTAAAAATACCAATAAGGTGAAACTGGATCATTTTTCACAACACACCTGATGATTTCACATGGCACAATTATGTGCGGCTCACGGTTGGAAAACACTGATCTAACGTACGTTATGTTGCCGACAGGTGGCACTACAATCTAAATTAGTATGGCTTTAATAACACAAGTGGAAGCAGAGCATTTTGTTGTTGTATTTCATCTACAACAGTCATTGATGTTGGACATTCTTTCATTTTATTTGCACATGACAGAGGGATTAATAGCATTTGTTTTTCCCATGTAGGTAAAGTTTTTTATGATGCTTTATTTCTGATCATAATAAAATCAGGATCAATCTGACCTTTACTTTACTGATGAACCTTCGTATTTTAATTGCGCCTAATTCCGAGACGTATGAGAGGAGACTAGAAATCTACATAGTTAAGTAACAGAGCGAATTTGGTGTGAATTCTTAAGACTAGCCCGGTTTAATTGGTTGAACCGGTGTAGTCGGCCAAAGTACACCCCTGTGCAGACTAGATCTGGGATATAATTTGACTTTGGCTGCTTTAACTGCGAGTACAGGCCAGCCTGGGAGTATATTTTGGCCACTGGTTATTCAGGCTGTTTGCACAAACTGTCAAGTGAATAAATTAAACTTGAAACACATCTTAGTTACATCACAACAAAAAGGTCACAAACTTACAAATGGTCTGTCCCTGTGAGTGTTGACGGCCTTCACCTTCAAGTCGAACATGTCCACTTTACATCCTATTAGATGGAGGCATAGATGTCATAGCCAACCAAAGTAAAAAGTGATGTTTACATGAGTTAGAAACACTACAGGAACTCACCATAAGCCACAGGGGTGAGTTTAAGGACAGTGTGCAGCGGACACTTCAAATACGGCAGGTCATCTGTGCCAAGAAAAACCAAAACTAGTCAGACTGTAATGCGGTTTAATGAAACCATGTTTGTGTTTTCTCCCTCAGCTTAGGAGGTTTTTGACTCATGTTTAGTATTGTAGACATCTGCAAAGTGCTTTTTCCTTGAGGTGTGGAATACTGTGTAAGGAATGACTCAAAGGGAGGATGCAGTAGGATAAATGCCAATGACAAAAAAAACACCCACATCTACATCTAATCAGGCATGTTTGAGCCACATTCTCCACTGTAGGCATCCAATTTTATACTCCTGTACATAGCCTATTTTTATCATATGTATACAGAATCTTAAAGGAGTAATATTTTGCTTACTTCAAATGGAACTATTCATCTTAAAACATTTCCCTGTGGTCCACATGGTAGCTGTGGCTCATGAGGGAGAGCCTGTTGGCTGGTACCAGAAGGATTGGTGGTTCAAATCCCAGATACTTGACCCTCCTTACCTCCAGTGTCACTCACACTGGTGTATGAATGGTTCTGAATGATCAGTGGTAGTTGCCCTTTGTTTGGTGCCAGGGCAACAGATGTAGTTTACCACCACCAGAGTGTAAATGTGAGAGCAAATGACTAATGGAAGGCAAACCACTTCAGAAGCCTTGAAAAGCACTATAGAAATCTAATGTATTTATCATTAAATAAACTGTGAATGGGTCTGAATTCTTCATTAATGAAACTTCACAGATCCATCTTCAACCCTATATCTGAGTAAAGACACAAGAAAAATACATTTTGAGCGCTGGCCCTTTAAATGCAAATGAGCCACTCCATACACCACCCCTTCCAGGTTGTCGACTGTGCTACTCTGTTTCATTTGAATATCTTAGATTATCAGATCAAAGTTTAGACATATTTTCAGTATGGACTCTACTGATGCTGACAAACAATTATATTGTACTCAGAGAAATGTTCATCTAAAGCAGGAGTATTCAGTCCCCAATTTTGCTCAAGTAAAAGGTCCAAGCCAAAGTCCTGCAAGTCCACATTTTTAAAAAGTAAGTAATTGTTTAAGTTTTAACTTCAAATACAAGAAATTAGAGAACATATTCCATCTCTTTTATCATAAATAAAAGTAGTCCCATGCAGTCGAATAAGTTTAAGGCTTCTATTTCAAGTCAAACAAAACAGAAACCTCTGAATAAATTAAATAATAGTGCAATCTGAGTGGAATTCCTTTTCTCTATAGGTGCTTTCCTACTGTAGGAACTACTACTAACAAGCTTTGGAAACTGTCCTTAATCCTGTTACATGAGGATGCTCGGGTATGTTTGTCAGCATAGGTCAGGTGATCTGTAAAATCCACTGACTTTTCAATGGTAATGCATTCGGAGGACCTTTAAGATCAATGATTTCTGTAGAATAAATGCAAATGTTCCTGTATAAATACATCTGTTTCAAGAGTGTCTTCAACTCCACTCAGCAATATTTATTTTGACAACCGTCTGGGGAGCAATATGGCTCTGAAACACCTAGTGTTTTAAACTTATTAAGTATCACTTTGGAGACAATTATATTTGTATCTTTATGAATAACAATGCCTTCTACTTCTTTAATATTTCTCCTCTTCATTTGAGACACTTCTAGTTATTCTGAAATATGCTCCATGACCAGCTTCCTCAATTTGTGGATTATAGATTTGTTATAGATTTATTACAGTTTATAATTTAAAAAGATCGATTTAAAAAGCTTAGTTATCTGACAACATTCATTTATACAGACGTATATTCACATTGTTGTTCAAAAGCCAAATATAGCAGGATTCTCACCTTGAGTGTCATATTTAGATGAAACCCCAGTGTGAGCTTTAACAACCCTTGAAAACAATGAAGGAAAATCCTGCACAATCACCCTTGTTGTTGAAAACCTACTGCAATGTTTCAGTCTGTTTGGCCTTCATTGAGTGAGCAGTATCTAACACTTGCCATCAAAACATCACAACTTAAATGCCACAGAAAACTGAAATGGCTTCCACAAACATAATAAGTGGAGACAGCTCACTCTGGCCTTACTTATTTGTTTAGCAGTTGTGATTTTTACTTTAATTGTAATATATACTTACAGTAAAAATTATAAGCCCATTCTTGCTTTCTTCTATTTCTTGGTCACTTTAATACTTGGTACAACTAAAGGTACATTTATTACATATAATGATAATAACAAAAATAGATCATAAGAGTTTACTTTAAGAGCTAATATCTATCTATTTTACATCATTTTCTTAATAATAACCAAAATCAGTTCAGTTCTTACCTCAGTAGCTATACCATTGTATTTTAGCTATTCTATGTTTTGTTTTCTGTCCGTTTTAGTCACGATACACATGACTTAGTATTTGATTGCATAACCTTTGTTTTTGATAACTTTTGATGGTCTATTCATTATTTCCATGACTATATGCTCTAAATGCAGGATGAAAATAATAGTTTGCTTGGCTTGAATTCTATAAACATGCGTCAGGAATTAATGGTGATCCAAGGTGAGGAAGGTTGACAACGGTTGTTATATGAATAACGATGGATTAAAAATGTACAGCAACAAGGACAGTGTAGTTTTCAGTGTGTTTAACCTGCACTCTTGTCCAGGAAGTAGGCGAGTAAGCAGCGCATGACAGCTTGATGACAGATGACCAACACGTTGCCCTGTCGTTCCAGCTCCATGATGACTGGCTCCAAACGCTGAACCAGGTCCTGGTAGGACTGTGGACAGAAGCAGATGATACAAATCAGCAAAGTGGTTAAGTAGTTTTTAAGCCATTTGTAACCAAGGGAATTTCAGTAAAGGTACAAAGTGGTCCGGAATAGATCCAATTAAACTTTGGTGAAGGTAGGTCAAAGGTTAAGATCAATAAAAATGTGTTTTCACAATGATAACCAATAGCGCAAATCAGTAATTTCCTTTTCATTTCTGCATTCTCAATTTTGTAAATGGCTCATTTTTGCTCCCACTGTTAAATGTGCATTGACATCAGAATCTTGAAGGACAAATTTGAAATCTCTAGGTCAAAGGTCAAGTTCACAACAAAAGTAAAAATTGAATTTTGCACAGAACTTTTGAACTATTGATTTTAGTGACTTCCAATGACAACCATAAATGCTCATCTTTCAATTCTGCATCGCAATGGAATGGCACGGCACTTGTGTTTATGCATATTACAGATTTTGACCTATTGTTGAGGTTGGTGGTCACACGGTTAATATCTAAAAAAAAAAAAAAACTAAAATGGACTGTAATGAAAAAATTAGTAGAGATAGAGGCTTAGTTACTACTATTGACAGATATGAAACCTAGCATGGACTTCAAAATGGCATCGTGACCTTGGACTTTGAGTGACCCTGAAAGGTCAAAATCAAGGTCAATTGATTTTAAATGGTCCAAAAAAAGTGGTGATAAGTACTCTGTTACTATTGTTGACAGATAGGGAACTACATGTAGGCTCCAAAATAGTATTACGACATAAAATATTTGCAAGGGGGAAGGGTTTGTTGTACCCGGCAGTACTTGTTTGTTTATAGGAATCATTGCAAAGTCACACAAAACAATGGATTAGTTGGTAGTAGATACTCCTCGCACACATTATATTTGATCTTCCCTATCTCTTATCATTGTGAAAAGACACTGTTGGTAACCTTTGACCTACATTCACCAAAATCTTATGAAAATTAGCCTAGTAGTTTGTGCATAAAGCTGCTTACAAACATAAAAAAAAGACACACACACATACACACACAAACAAAACGACTCAAAAACAATACCCCTCTCCTCTTCGGGGGGTGGGGTAATTATAATCAGAAAACAACAAAGTCAGACAAAATTCATGATCATCACTTCATCGTGTGACCTTTAGTTTTGCTCTTCTTTGTCTCATTCCATCAGTTTTAGCGGTATTAAAATCGTACTCGTAGTACCAGATCTGCTCAGTGTTAGCTTAGTGGTCTAAAGTTTATCACATTGGTCTGTTTTCTGAAATTATTCATGACAGACGCTGGTTAGCAAGCTTTTAGATATTTACTCATTTAAGTACTTGTTGTTTGGAATATGTTCTGTTGTGTGACATGTTATTCTGTAGAAGTTTTAGCTGACATTCTTCTAGTGATGTAAATGTATGTATTGTACCAGGTGTAGTAGCATTACCATGGTAACAGAGATATAAATGTGGCTGCCTCTGGTACTGCAGGTAAGTGGGCTTAATGAAATCCTTTAGCATTAGGTTGGAACTTAAGACACGGTGTGGGCTATAAATGTAATGGATTCTACACGATGTCAACTACACAAAGACACACTTAAGCTTTCCCACATCAGTAATCCCTCTAGAAAAGTGAAGATTTACCTCTCCTCCTGGGTAGCGATAGTGGTACTTGTCCTGGTCCCTCATGGCATATTCCTCTGGGTATTTTTCCTCAATCATCTTGTACGTCATCTCTTCACACACTCCCTAAAACAAACAATATAAAACCAAAAAAACAAAAATTAATAAAAACGTTTCTTTACTTACTCTAAATGGTCTATTACTGTGTAACTGCTCACTACTATGACAGAACATACAGCGTCTATTTCATTCAGGATTTTCCACTGTTCATAAGGAACCCCCAGCTCCTCTGCTGTCTGAATGGTACGCCTTAGCTGACTCGTCCAAACCTTCAGGTCGGTCAGACCATGTTCTTCGACAAAAGACTTCAGAGCTGCTGAAAACTGAGAGTAAATAATGAGACATTTAACATGGGTTTAAAAGTGGAGTGTGAGTTACAAACACGAACAAAAGTGGAAGTACTGAAATAAAATTAGATGATGGACATACTGATATGATTCTTTCCTTAGAGGCCATGACAACTTTATTTGTAACAGCAGGACTTTATTGAAGCTGTTGAAGGGTTTATTGAAGCCGACAGGATTTATACCAAAAAACTCCATGTGCAAAGTGTTATCTAAGAGTTACAGCCTGCTTGATATTTTATATTGTGTAAAAACATATTGTTTTATTATCCATAACTGTCTAAATCAGAAACACCTGCTTCCCGTTGTCAGACAGTTCAGAGTCTCCTCCGATGCGTCCCTCTACATTATGATCGCACTCTCCGTGCCGACAGAGGTAGATGGAGTGGGAGTGGACGTGGATATTCATGAGGTAGTAGACAATCTTACTCTGGATGTAATCCTGAACCCTGTTGACTAAGAAACGACGGCCAACATTGATGACTTGGATGAAGGATAAGTTCCTGCAAATCATAAAGAAAACAGGACAACAGAGGGACATTCAAGAGAAGATAAAAGATTTGATTTTTCAAAAGTTATGCAAGGTACGGAAAGCTGTATTTTGCAGTTTGGTGTAGTCTAAACATGCAGATGTTATCAGACCTTTCTATCAAAATACTGTGGGACATTCTGTACAACTAACTCAATGTCACGGAAACTTTTAAAATAGCTCCACAACAGACTCACGTTAACCCATTTTTTTTGGAAATGCAAACTAATGAATTAATATTACTGCTGACTTAAGTAATATACATCAGTACAGTAATATATAAGTAATAGACATTGACCAACAATTGAGTCTGTTTGAAAACTTAAAAAAGAAAAAAAGCACCCTTTGAATAAATGTTGTTTTCCTTGAACTCCATGACCTCATTACATGTCGAATGAGCTGCACATATGAGATTAACAACTGCCAAACAATAACCATCTGTTCGACTTTACAAATGAGCTGCTGTTCCCACCTACTGGATAACTTCTGTAAGTGCATGTTCATTCAGCATCCTCCTCATGCACACTGTGAGTTTTACAACCGTTTGCAGACATTAACATTAAAAAAAATATACTAAAAAAGGAAAAACCTACATGATTTTTGCTTTAACATCTTACTTGTCATGTTCGTCAGGATCTAAAGGTCGGTAAGTTACTTTATAACACTCTATCCTCTTCAGAAAGTCCTCCATGACACTTTCTCGACCTCTCTCAGGGTAGTCTGGACTGGACACTTTCACATCCTTTGCAGAAAAGACAGATATATAGAGGTTATTCAGCAAAACAGACACCACTTAAAGTTAAAATATGTGTCCATAAGATCTTTCAAGAACAAGTGTATCATTTACCAGGATATTTGTAGCAATAACATCTGGATCATCACAAATGGATTCCACAAAAAAAACCTGCAAACAAAATCAGCCATAAGTGATTCACAGTTGTTAAAAATCTGCAAATTGATTCAAATAATATTATTAACTTCATGAACCTTGTATGCATTATCCTTTGCAAAATTAAGGATAAGTTCTCTCCTTTCTCTGGTGGTGTTTGTGGCATCAAATACCTGACAGAGAGCAGAGGTCACACAGGTCTGTTAAGGTTTATTAAAAGCAAATACAAATATTATATTATATATTGTTGGATTTTTTTCTTCGTACTTACAGCAATCTGTCCTCCCTCCTCATTAAGATAAGACTTGACATCCTGTAGTGCCACCAGAGCACACTGTCTGTGGAAACAGCAAGAATACTGATCACAATATTGCATCTATAAACACATGATCCACTGTAATCAAAGCACCCATTATTAAATGAACACCATCCAACAGCCATTTAACAGACTGTCCTTCATTGAAATTACCCAGTACACTCAGATCTGCAGTGTGCTTTGTAAACAATGCCATGGGGTTTTTTTATAGGCTTACTAATCCATACAGTTGTCCTTGTGTGCTAAATCTTAAACAGAGCTCACTTTAATACTGATATCTAATCCCACATCAGACTAAGAAGATACTCACTTTCTAATTTGCATTGCTTCCTTGTTGTCATGTCTGAAGAAGTCATAAGACTTGTATGACTTCACAGCTTCCCTCCTATAAACTCCAAGGTTAAACACTGCAAGACAACCAACGGGGACAGACAGGACAAGACACAGAGACCCAACAGAAAGAATTAAGAGTCTGTTTTCTGTTGAATTACGACCTTTACCTCAGTTGTTTCTGGCAAACCAGTTCCCCTGCATTCCACGTATCTAACAACAAACTGTAAGCCTAAAGCTACAAACAATAGCTCTGATGGATAGAATTACAAACAAAACTAATGGTGCCAGCCATGACAAACCCCACCCCCTTGCACACATTTTACCTGACTTGCCCCATTTCTTATCATTCCTTGACCTTTGATCTCCACGCGCCAAAATGTAATGGGATCTATTCTGGACCACCTAGTACTTTTTGCATAAAATAGCTTAAAACAAACCAACAGACACGGACACACACACAAATCGACTCAAAAACAATACCCCTCTCCCCTTCAGGGAGTGGGATAAATATGACTTTAATCATATTGTCATTTAAAAGTGTTATATGTAATACTTGTACTTATGTTATGAATTAAACTGTAGAGATGCGAACTGAATAATTTTGCCCCAACAGTTGGGAAGACTTGTGACTACCACCATGGAGTAGTGATTCACTCTGAGGGTTTCTAAGGGTGTTTAAAAATAATGACTCAGGGCCTTTACCCAAAGTGTCACAAAGTGATGAGATGGAATGAGAACCACTGAGAAACAACTTTCAAAGTCAAATAAAGTAACAAAATGCTAAAAACTAAATAGGAGTGCTGTGGTCTTTTTCATTACTGGACACAAATAAAAAGAATGGAGGTGAAACAGTGTTTTTTTTTTCATGGGTGAGTTTGCTTATGAAGGTATAAATTTATTGATGTGATGTTATCTTTACTAACATGACCATCTGTCAATCCACAGTTCAGAAAATAACTGGGACACTTCTGACTTTGTTTGGACAATTCATAACAGATCTTTAGTGCAGCAACTTACAACTGTACAGAAAATGAGGTGATTTATGGTTTTACTATGTCTGTTTTGTGTCTAAAAAGTCAAGCTAACTGAGCTATAATGTAAACTATCAGCTGGCACAGTAACCTTTTAATGGCTAATAAGTTTATTTACTACTAAGTTTATTTGAAAACGAAAACTAGATAATATCATGGTGCAGGGGTATAGCGTGATACAATGCAGTTTGTATGTTATTCAGTTCAGGTAGTTTTGATTGTCTTAAATGTGGGTGACTATGCAACTTCCCTTTGCTGTTGATAGTTTGGAGCATCAATACTGTATATAGCCCCTTTAAATATTACTTTGGCTGGCTATCACTTGATTACACTTGACCCCCAATAGGGTAGGAAGTGGGTTTGTCTGTTTGCAATAGAAAAAATAATGTTCCATTGGCAGAATGTTTAATTCATTCATTTATTATGGGGAACTTTTTCTAGTGTGTACATTTGTCTGTCTGCTTGTCTACCAATCTGAAACATAGTGAGGTAGAAGTCAGTGCCTGTTAACATATATATTCACAACATAGTGGTGGATGCAAGAGGTTGAACGTCTGCAATCTTTCTTCCTGTTTCTTACAGACAGTTCAAATATCACAATATGCATGCACGCTTCTGTACTGACCCTTCGTTGGCACTCCAATCCAATTGAGGTAGCGTGTCAGCTTCTTGGACATGTAGGTTTTCCCCCTGGCAGGCAAACCAATCATCACTATCACTGTTGGAGAATTGGTCATGTAGGACGCCCAAGCTGCAGGTCATTTGCATGCATAGCAACCACAGACAGAGATTTTAATTATTAGTCATGCAAGGACAATATGCCCTACATCTCCTCTCCATAAAGATTTACAGCATTTTTTTTTCAATTAAACCTGCTCCATATACAGACTTCAGCTTAGATATATTTGCACATAGTAACCACTGACAGCAAAGAGACGAAAGGCTGTAAAACGACCCAGTGTCACATCCGCATTGTCCAACTACAAACTGTTTAAAGTTTTTTTCCATCGTCATCATTCACATTCTTGTTAATATTTATCAAAGTCTGTCTGCTTAAGTAATCCACTGTATCATCACTGCTGTGACTGTCAAATGGAAAATATTTGAGCTGAGTTTTTTCCTCTAGTGTCCACAAAAGGCCATCGACAGCTGAGAGAAAATAGATCTGTCAAAACAAAGAGTTGGCAAGACCAGACTTGACCCAAGAATCTCCAAGTACATTTGCAGCTTAAGAAAGCAACAGGAAGGAGTAGTTCTGTGCTCATACCACACTTAAATGTATCTCACATTTCTGAACAATGATTTCTGAGAAGGCTGTGATGAAATTACACTGCAGTAAGTGACATTTTCCCTGACTGACAGTAGAACATTAACCTGAAGGTGAAGCATTACTATCACACAAAGGTATGCTGCTGTAGGACCTGCCTTTACAAATACACCTGGAGCATGAGGGTCAAATGGTTGACATTTAACAATAAGTGGAAACCTTATCATCTCTTACCCGAGAGCAATGTGGTATGAAAGGCTCTTATAAGAAACACTCAACCTTGACTCTAATGCTACTATATTCAATTGTCTAATGATGAACAAATACTACAGGGTGCATGGGGTTCAATTATTAATGCAGAACAGGTTAGTGCATTCTTCTTCAGGGCAGAGCTGCTGTTGCTCAGGAAAAACAATGTACTCACAGCATTTCTTCTCACTGACCCTGACGTCCATCCTTTTGCTTTCAGCTGAGCCGTCTGATACGGCTTTATGTCTCTGCTGCTTCTCAGCCATGTCGAGGCCCTTCAGAGTCCTGCTGTCCTTTGATGGCTGATCTGGTAACTCAATGAACTGTGGTCAGTGGCAAGATGAGGTCAGCATTTCTGTGTAGAGGACAGGACATAGAAGGACCATTGCAACAGCTCACAGATGATACAGCAGCTGGGCACATAGAGGCAATAGTACACCTGACATTGTGTACAAGGTTGTGCAAACTTCCCTTTCTATTTCCATCTGTTGCAGTCAAGACTTTGGACAAAAAAAACCCCTCACTTGTTCTTTTGGCGTCTTGTCATTCTTTGTATCTAAATTAACATGACAATGATTGTTTGATTACTGACTGATGTATTTATTTCAAATATGAATGTCAAACAGAAGGAAATAAATAAATGAGACATAGAATACATATTTGAAAAGGAGTGAAAAGAAGCATAACTTACAAGCTCCCAACCCTTCTTCTTAAGCCTCCTGTGATGTTAGGGGTCAAATGGACCCCTTTTAAAATGTCAACATCAAGGGAAATATATGAAAGTATTTTTCAGTATGAAACTTCTGCTTGCCTTGGTGAGTATAATCAACATATAATGTGAAAATGGTTCATCTCACATATTTGCAATCACCCCCTTCATGTTTATATCATATGTGGGTCAATTTGACCCAGCAGTCTAACTGGATGTCAGAAAAGTCAGACTATTTCCTTCTTTGTACCTGTGAGACATGTTATGTTTTATATATTGGTCTTTCAAAGTAATAATGTGGTGAAGCATTGAAAAAAGCAGTATGTGTACAGTATGTGTTTTGTGACAAACAAGTGAATTATCTTAATTGAACCATTGCCTGTTACAGGTAAGCAACACAACTGCACTACATATTGATAGCATAGTTAGTAATGAAATAGTAACAGTGGTTGTTGGGATTTTTTTTTTGTTTCTGACATCTTTTAGACAATTAAACATGCACCAGCTTTAACTGACCCAGGAACACCACTGCTGTTTCTGACAAGTGAACATAACAGGAGGGTTAAATAATTAATAGGAATAATATTGTTCCTTGTCTAAGTAAATCTATATACTGTATATCATGACTGTGCACTATTACAGGTAAATACATATTGGTGAAAATGGCACAATACTCAGGCGTCAAACCTGGAACTAAAACTAGCATCATCTGTGTAATATATCTGACATTGCAACCTGCAAATGTAGTGCCTGCCTCGCGGATCCTATATTTACATTCACAGCAGAAGTGGCATCAATGTGACATCTTGTCACATTCAACACCATTCGTAGTCCAGTCACGGCCTTCAAAGTTCATCACTTCTGTTTTTATCACAGGACTGAAAATAACAGAGCAGCGACAGGGAGGAGACAAATAAAGTTGCGTTACTCACCAACAGACAGCAGGCACAACAGAGAGATTGTTATTTCTTTATTACACTAGTGCCATCAAACGGCCTTCACACCGCCAGACACCAGCCGTCGTCTTCACGGATGTCGTAGCTCCTCCCACCCGGTGTCTGTAGCTACCGGAAGTTCATCAGTATAAAATCACTGCAGTGTAATAATGGCTTCCGGTTAAAATTTCAAAGTAAAGAT
This sequence comes from Siphamia tubifer, assembly GCA_020466265.1. Classification (NCBI taxonomy): domain Eukaryota; kingdom Metazoa; phylum Chordata; class Actinopteri; order Kurtiformes; family Apogonidae; genus Siphamia; species Siphamia tubifer. The sequence goes on from CM035789.1 coordinate 15,669,583, forward strand.
TTGACCCATGGAGATTCAT